>OY728157.1:636372170-636987010 GCA_963277665.1 Viscum album
AAACAAAAAAAATCCTCTAACAAGTTCACACATACCATTTTAAAATATACTAAAGATACCCCCCATGGTTGACTATGATATGAAACTGAACTGAAATAATGTCAACCCACAACGAGTCTTATGATAATTTACATATTCCATATAGGCACATCAAGTTCATATTTCTTATTGTCTAGAGAGGTGTTTTCATCATTACCCTCATTATATAATTTATATATGTATATTCAACATACCTATTATTAAATTAAACTCTATGATAATATTTTTATACTAATTAGAATTCCACTATGTACATATATTTTAAATAATAATTTTTCTAGTTGTGTAAATCATATGAAATAATATATCTTTAATAAATTCAATTACACCCAAGGATGACTATAACATGTGAAACCAATAAATCTTTGGTGATTTAGGAGTAACCCCTTTCATATATCGGATAATATAAAAAATCAAATTATTGGCCTTTTTTGAATGGGATATGAGCGAGATATACATTATAAATCATGAAAATGAAACGATTTGTGTGTCACCCAAGGGGAAAATAAATTAAAACTATAACCAAGAAATTTATAACATCATTGTTATACCATGGTAATCTAAACAACAAACTATTATAGGTTATATTTATGCACTGTCCTAATATCCATTTGAGTATTCGATAAAATCATAAATATTATATAAATTAGATACCAAAATCAGCCAACAAAAATAAATATAAATCATCGGATACCACATTGTAACATTATTCCCTATCTTATTCTAGAATATTTAGTCGATCTTGTTCACAACATGACCTCAGGTCCAACTCCTCATATGCCAGATACTACTGACTAATAGCATCGGTCTATGGAGGTTATGTGGAAGATTATATCCTCTATATCATAGTGACAAATAGAATATTAAATATCAAAATAACATTTAAATTTTATATAATTAGAATAATCATAAATAATATAAAATCCATGAAATTAATATCTGATTTAGTAAAGAACCAGACACTCATGCCTCACATTTTTTGATCCACCCACTTGGCTAGACATAGTTGAATAAATTAAAAAAACAAAACAATGTTATCTATTTTATCTTTGAGAAGAACTGAATATCGTCACTAGATGAAATATGAGCTATCTATCTCTACTATTGTTTCTTGGGGCACACCATAACCATGTACAAAAAAAAACAAATATAGTCACTTCTCGGATATCCATGTGAAAGTGCATCCAAGGTAGGGTGTAATAAAAAATAGACCCCCACAAATAGAGTCTATAAAATCCATTTTAATTCCATAGTAAAAGATATGGAAAATTATATATGGAAATTATTTTAAAAATTAATGCATAACAATAAAAAATGTTACCATCCATCAATATTTTGGTTGAAATCAAGGGACATCCAATCATAATTAAATGCATTATAGGATATCAAGGCTAGCAATGTGGGGATCCTTGTAATGTCCCGGACCTCTCCGGCCCATTCCTTTGTCAAAAGAAGGCCACGAAGTGTTCTGGAGGGTAAAATAAACTTTTCCCACACTTTCCAGAATTTTGAAACTATACGCCGAGTAGTTTGAGTACACGCCGTGTACCCCCTTTCTGGGTATACCCCGCGTCGCAGGCCGTGTCCTCGCCGTGTGAAGTAAATGAGTACACGCCGTGTAGTGTAACTACAAGTCGTGTACCACCTTGCTGGGTATACCCCATGTTGAAGGTCGTGCCCTTGCTGTGTGAACTAATGGGTGTACACTGTGTGTTCAGTACTAGACGTCGTTTAGTCCTTCCCCACGTACGCATTACCAGTCAACGGTCGTGTGCCGTGATGGAGCAATGTACTTTCTGTGTGCAATAAATGGGTACATTCCATGTGTCCAAACTAAACTCCATGTAGTCCCTCCCCGCATATGTGTTACCCTCAAACCGTGTGTTGACCAGTCAACGGCTGCGGAGCCGTGTTGGAAGCCGCGCGCAGACCGGGTGAAATAAATGCGTACGTACCATGTACCATAATGTACACGCCGTGTACTTTTCCTTTTCTCACCTATAAAAGTAGAGGTCCCCTCCTCCTTTTCAATTCACTCCTCTCCTCCCCATTCCTCTGAGCAGAGCTCTCCCAAGAGAGTCGAAGGCTCTTTCATCCATAACATCTTCGTCCGAGCTCCGATTTATTATCCGTTAGTGGCCACAGGATCATAAAAACGAGGTAGAACATCCAAGATTGGATCTGTTGTCTTTTTTTTTGGCCTTTCCTTTCCGACATCCACCCGAGAAGGTTTTTCCGGGAATCGATGGAAGTGACAGATGCCAACGGATGTCTAGTAAAGTTGATCCGGGGGTGTGTTGCGATCGGAACCTTTTGAGGTAGGGATCTTACATTCGTCTCTCTAATTTGTACATCATGCGGTGTAGGTATCCTCTTGTTTTCATGATAAACAGTTGAACCATTAAATGAATATAATAACTGGAAAAAGAACGGGGTTTGGAAGTTTATGTTTATTTTTATGTTATATCCTGGGATATTATGTTGTGAATTGAATAGTCTTATACCGACAAGAAATCACTGTTGTTGGGGGCCTTTTCATGCGCAATTAAATGTTGCCCTATCTTTTAGACCGTTTTTGTGGATGGAATGTGGAAATTGGTTAATCACATAGAGTTGGCTATTTAAAAATATGGATCCCTTGTGTGATCACCCCGGTTGAACAAAATGGAATAATGAATATGTGGGTATTGGCTTGGTTCCGTGGCATGTGTTGGGGTGCTTTGTGGGATGTTGTGTTTTGGGAGAGCATTAGGGCTGCAGTTGACTTGGTTGTGGGTTGGTGTGAATGTTGTGCTGGAAACGGGCATCAGGGCTGCGATAAATGGTATTATAGGGATAATGATCTATGGTGCGGTTGTGGTTAAGGTGGATGGTAGCGGGGATGCAGGGATGGGTTGGAATGTGAATGTACTATGGGTTGTAAATAATAATAAAAGCGGAAGAGTTAATTAATGGTGGGGCATGGTAACAGAACAAGATTAATAATCAATGGGGTTGGTTGGTTGATATAAAGGGCTTGGTTGTGTTGCTTGTGTATTCCTAACTGGTTTTCTGGATGGCAGGGATATGTTTTATGAACGATCGATGTGGTTGGTTGTGGATAGTTGCCCAGTAGTTGAGGAACTAAATTAACTAATTCTGCTGAAACGTGAAAACTTAAATGGGGTTGGGGTTGTCTGTTGTATGCATTCTTCATAGTAGCAGTGTCGAGGCACATGCTCATCTTCTCTGTTTAGAATCCATAGGTTGGGTTGTGTGGTTGGAATATATATATATCTGTATCTTTTGTGTTTTTATTGCACCCCACCCATATTGAGAACTTAATTCCAAACACTCCCATTTCATGGGGCAGGGTGTTTTTCCCTTAGTTACTAGCTCCTTCCTGCTCCTTCTCCCCTAGGTTGTGATGGCTTGAGGCGACCTTAAACTTAAGACTCTTCGGGTAAGTTTCGATTGGGGTGGTATTAGCCCAAAAATCTTCGGTCAGGTTCTACTATTTCCCAAGAATCTACGGGATGAGGCCCAGGTGTGTGCAGGTAGGATACATGGTTGTGAGGCCCAGGTGTGTGCGGGCGGGATACGTGGTTGTGAGGCCCAGGTGTGTGAGGGTGGGATACGTGGTTGTGGTTCCTAGGTGTGTGCGGGTGGGGATAGTGTGGAAGCATCAGGACGTTCTCCTTTAGGAAGATTAGCTAACTAAAGGGGTACTCAATACTATTGTTCCTATATACTACTACCTGTTGTGATTGTGCTTTTGGTGAGTGTGGCTAGTGAGGTTGGGTGGATAGAATTCCTTGCTAGGTTTCTTCTGTTGTTCTCAAGGGACATTAGGATGTCTCCCCACTTGTTCACAAGAGCTTTAGGTTTCCCTACTGAGTATACTTGTATACTCACCTACGTTTACTTTCAGGTTTCAAGGAGGACTACTAGGGCCGTGCGGGACCCTACTAGTCGGACAGTTGGAGTTGTTTCTATTGTTGTACTCTTGTTTTCTTTTGGTATTGTACTTTGAGCTTTCTTGTACTTGTACCTTGTTATAAAATTGTTTAAACATACATGTGGGCTTGGTTTGGGTTTATTTCTATACACATGTTCTTTTCCTTTTTGGTGGTTGACTTGTCCTATTTCCCGATCTTAAAATAATATAAGGGTAATGCCTCCCATATTTGTGAAAACTCATACCCTTGGTGCTAGTCGCCAACCTGGTGCCTAATGGAGGCGAGTCTTAGGGGACATTATCTCCCTTTCACCATTTCCAGCTCAAGAGGGTCATCTTTGGTGGGAGGGGGTCGTGACAGAATGTTATCAGAGGTGATGGTTGAGAGATAAGATAGAGTCTGGAGTTAGGCATAGTGAGGATTGCATGGGATGGTAGGGAGACAATGTTAGTTAATATTGGTGTGTGACATAGGCCAGGGAAGACCTGCTAGGACACGTTATTTTAGGTCCCCCTATGATCCGATGCAAGGACTCTGAGCCTAATGAATGACCAAGAGAGACTACATTTATTGTGGGGTAGAGACCCTGGGGAAGGTACATGCATCATCATGTTTGTGTTTTACTTGATTTGGGTGTTCTGGGAAAGAAATTGAAATAAAATGATAAAATAAAACCTTGAGTTTTCCTTACTACTTGGGCATATGTGATCCTTGTTTACCATACAGTTGTGGCACCTGGACGTTATCCCCAAGTGGCTCAGACGGCCGAGGCCCAGCAGATTCAAGCGGTCGATCAGTTGAGGATTGACTGAGAGGAGGAATATATCCAGTGGCAGAGACACTTCGATCTTTCCAGCGGAACACCCTCAAGAAGTACGAGGGTAATAACTCGGATACATAGATGAAGGGGTGGCTTGAGGAGCTTGGGATCACTTTTACCTTGATCCATGATCCGAGGGAGTACTGGGTTCCCCTAGCGGTCAGTCAGTTGAATGGTGCGGCGCGACAGTGGTGGACGCTCTACCTCAGAGGGAGGATAGAGGGAGAGGTTCCATGGGATGACTTTGAGAAGGAAGTTCGGGAGGAATTCCTTTCTTCTATGATCATGGCGGAGAAGAGACAAGAGTTAATATCCCTTCAGCAGGGAAGTATGTCAGTACGAGAGTTGGGGATCATGTTCAAGGGTCTCCTGTGCTTTTCTCCGGATCTTTTTCCAGATGAGGAGTCTCGGGCGAGATGTTTGGAGGAGGCGCTTCATCCTTCGTCCAGTATGTTGTTACCCCCTTCACCCTTCCAACGTACTTGGTGGTACAGAAGAATCCAGAGGTTGTAGAGAGGATGCACTCGCTAAGAGGTTCACCCCAAGAGGGGATCCAGTCGGGCTCGTCGAAGGGGAAGGCAGACAGCAGCATGCCTCCTGCGACGGGACCTTCGAGGTTCAGACTAGTGGGTAGCAGGCCCCAACAGTTCTAGTTCAGATCTTCGGGTCCTCGTCCATTTTTCATGAGCCCAGGAGCGAAGTGTTTTTCTTGTGGAGGTTTCGGGCACGTTCAGAGTCGGTGCCCGACCCGAGCTCAGTACGGTGGAGGTGGGCAGGTTCAGCGCCAACCTCAGCAGCACCAGTTTCCAACGAGGCCCTTCTAGCAGCAGCAGGACCATGCTCCTCCGATGGCAGACTTTGCGGGCGGAGGCCGTCCTCAGGGTGCTCCTTAGGGACCTCGACAAGGACGTGGTCAGGGAGGTAGACGACATCAGAGAGGCAGAGGAGCTGGGCGTGGACAGTTGCACGCAGCAGAGTTGATAGCTCCGGCAGGACCAAAGGTGGTGTGAGGTATAATTTGTTTGTCCAAAACTGTTGTTTCTTCTTTGTATGATTCGGGAGCTTCGCACTCCATTGTTGCACCTGGTATAGCCCATGCTTTGGGACTAGATGTAGAGTGACTTTTTGTACTACTTTTACTGAGTACACAAGTGGGAGGCCAGACCAGCGTATCATGTGTTTTTCGGGGATGTGTGCTGACGTTGGGACCACATCGATCTAGTGGGGACCTTCTTCTATTACAGATGCATCCATACGATGTCATCCTAGGCATCAACTGGTTGATTTATGTTAGTGTCTTTATCGACTACTTCTGAAGAAGAGTCATGTTCTCCGACGTGGATGGGCATCACGTATCTTGTTTTGGAGAGAGGATCTATCAGGTGGGAAGTTGGCGTGTGAAGCCTCTCCTTTCCTTGTTAGGCGGGTTATCAGTGGTTCCAGCTGATGCAGAGATGATGGATGTCCCGAATGTTATTGGGGAGTTCCTTGATGTTTTTCCTAAGGTGGTTGTGACTCTACCCCCCGACGTGACGTTGAGTTCGGGATAGACATACAGCCTGGTGCCCGTTCGATTTCGATGACCCCTTATCAGATGGCACCTTTGGAGTTCTGGGAGTTGCGGATTTAGATTGATGATCTGATAGAGAAGGGTTTTGTTCAACTCAGCGTATCGCCATGGTGTGCTCCAGTTTTGTTCGTGAAAAAGGCAAATGGTGGTCTCAGGATATGCATAGACTACCGAAGGTTGAACCAGGTAACTGTCAAGAACCGTTACCCCCTTCCAAGGATAGATGATCTTTTCGACCAACTGAGGGGAGCAGGTTGGTTTTCCAAGATTGATCTATGATCTGGATATCATCAGTTGAGTGTAAATGACAATGACATCTCGAAGACGGATTTCAGGTGCAGGTATGGGCCCTTCATGTTTGTGGTGATGCCGTTTGGAGTTACGAATGCACCGGCTGTGTTCATGGGACTTATGAACTTTGTCTTCTGAGATTTTCTGGACCGGTTCATCGTTGTGTTTATCGATGACATCCTGATCTACTCAGGATCATAGGAGGAGCACGTTGAGCATCTCAGAGATGTCTTGGGAGTCCTTCAACACCACCATCTTTACATGAAATTTTCGAACTTTAAGTTCTTGACACAAGAAGTGTACCTCCATGGGAACGTGGGGTCTCAGCATGGAGTGTCAGTGGACCCGTCGAAAGTGGATGCAATTGTTTTTTGGGCAGTACCCAAGAGCGTGGCATAAGTTCGTAGTTTCCTGGGGTTATCAGGTTACTATTGGAAGTTCGTTTCAGACTTCTCTCGAGCTGCTGCTCCATTGAAATCTTTGACGAGGAAGAACCAGGTCTTTATATGGAGCAAGTAGTGTGAGAAAGGTTTGGACTACCTGAAGGAGAAGTTGGTCAGTGCTCCTGTACATAGGTTTCCAGAGGAAGTGTTTTTGTATGAGGTGTTTTGTGATGATTCTGGCCTTGGTATAGGGTGCGTGCTGATGTAGAAGAAGGGAGTGATCTGTTATGGTTCTAGGCAGTTACGCCCTCACGAGCATAACTATTCCACCCATGACCTAAATATTTCAACAATAGTGTTAGCACTGATTTTGTGGAAACATTAACTCTTTGGGGAGTGCTTTGTGGTCTTCTCAGATCACAAGAGCCTACATTATATCTTCTTCCAGCGTGACCTGAACTTATGGCAGTGGAGATGGGTCGAGTTTCTCCAATACTATGACTTTGAGATCACATACACTGAAGGTAAGGGCAACGTTGTGGCTGATTCCCTGAGAAGGAAGTCATATTAGGAAGTGGTTTGGGAATCCACTAATGCTTGGAAGTCAATGGGAGAGTTGGATGCCTTGCACCTAGGTGTAAGGGAAGAAGGTGTTAGAGGATGTTTGATTCAGATGATGGTGCAGTCCTCTTTCTTGCAGCAGGTGGAAGAGTCTCAGTGTGGGGACTCCAAGACGGAAGTGATGCGTGATTGTGTCGATCAGGGGAACGCTCTAGAACGATGGCCAGAGGATAGCTGACATCGGATGCTTTTCCATGGAAGATTGTTTGTCCCAGAGACAATGCGTATGGGAGTTCTCCATGAGTTCCATAGCTCAGCCGTGGCGGTACATCGAGGAGTTTCAAAAATGTACAAAGGCCTGAGGGAACTGTTTTGGTGGCCCAGGGTGAAATGGGCAGTGGCAGAGTTTGTGGCTAAATGCCTAGTGTGTCAGCAAGTGAAGGTTGAACACTGTGTTCCCAGTGGTTGGTTGCATCCTTCAGATATCCCTGAGTTGAAGTGGGATGACATGTCAATGGACTTCGTCACAGGACTACCTAGAGCTCAGGGTGGTTATGATGACATCAGGGTAGTGGTGGATCGACTAATGAAATTAGCTCACTTATTAGCAATTAAGGAGTCAGGGCCGGTGAGTACCTTAGCACAGAGGTACGTAGACGAGGTTGTGTGGTTTCATGGAGTCCAAAAAACTATCGTCTCAGATCGGGATAATCAGTTTACCTCACGAGTATGAAGGGGGTTACAACATTCTTTTGGCACCCAGCTATGCCTTAGAACTGCTTTCCACCCCCAGACCGATGGGCAGATGGAGTGGACTATCCAGACGTTGGAGGACATGTTGTGAGCATGCATTCTGGATTTCGGAGGATCATGGGTACGACACCTTCCATTAGTAGAGTTAGCCCACACCAACGGCTTCCACTCTACTATTGGAATGGAAACGTTTGAGGCTTTGTATGGATGACCATGTCGTTCACCCATTTGCTGGGCAGTGGTTGGTGAGACAGGTGCTCTTGGGCCAGAGGTAGTGCAGAGCACCACAGAGATAGTCCATCTTGTTCGTGAGACAATGGAAGCGGCTCAGGACCGACAGAAGTCTTATGCTAATCGTCGGAGGAGGCCTTTGGAGTTCAAGGTGGGAGATCATGTGTTCTTGAAGGTTTCTCCTCGACGGGGGTAGCAGAGGTTTGGGAAAGGGAGAAAGATCTCACCTCGGTTCATTGGACCTTTTGAGGTGCTGAGGCGAGTCGGTGAGGTGGCATATCAGCTGGCCCTGCCACGTCTGTTGGAGAAGGTTCATGACGTCTTCCACGTCTCCCAGCTTCATCGGAACTTACAAAACGACTCTCACATTATTGACTGGGGAGAGCTAGATATGGGAGACGACGCGACCTTCAAGGAGCGACCAGTTAGAATCAATAATTGTAATGAGAAGGTGCTCTGTGGAAGAACCATTCCCTTGGTTCGTGTGTTGTGGAGGCATGGTAGCCTCGAGGAGAGAACTTGGGAGTAGGAGACCCAGATGCATGCTCAGTACCCGGATTTTTTTTGGATTGTGTTTTCCTTGTTCTTCTGAGCATTGTGTTGATGTTGTACACTTCACCTTTGATATATGGAATTATTGGCTTGTAGGTTTTGAGACCTTTTGTTTCTTTGTTCCTTGGTAATGTGTAGCATGTCTGGATGTGTGTGAAAAGGAAACCCTGAACCTTAATCGATACGCATTAATGAGGATGCGATTGAACCCGTGTGGGCGAGTCAGTGCCGCCTAAAGCAGATAATATCTTGACATAGTAGAAGGAATTTCCCAAACCCACGTGCTCGGGCAGTGTGTTGGTTGTGTGGTGTTTCGGGTAGTGCGAGTTGAAAAATCCTAATGTATGAAAGTGGGAAGACCCAATTCATAATCGAGACGCATTAATGAGGATGCGATTGAACCCGTGAAAGCGAGTCAGTTCCGCCTAAAGAAGATAATATCTCGACATAAGACAAGGAATTCCTAACACATATGATTAGGGTTATTGGTTGGGTTCTTGTTATAACGAGATCCCTAAGAGGAATCTTGTTGGGTTCCTCCGGGTTGGTTTTTGAATTCTCGGGGATAGGAATGTTTTATGTGGTATCTGATGTAATGTCTCGGACCTCTCTGGCCCATTCATTTGTCAAAATAAGGCCACGAAGTGTTCTGGAGGGTAAAATGGACTTTTCACACACTTTCACGAATTTTGAAACTACACGCCGTGTACCCCCTTTCCGGGTATACCCCATGTCGCAGGCCGTGTCCTCGCCATGTGAAGTAAATGAGTACCCACCTTGTATTGTAACTACATGCCGTGTACCACCTTTCCAGGTATACCCCATGTTGAAGGCCTTGTCCTTGCTGTGTGAAATAATGGGTGCTCGCCGGGTGTTCAGTACTACACGCCGTGTAGTCCTTCCCCGCGTACACGTTACCAGTCAATGGTCATGTTCCATGTTAGAGTTGTGTCCTTTCCGTGTGCAATAAATGGGTACACGCCGGGTGTCCAAACTACACGCCGTGTAGTCCCTCCCTGCATATGTCTTACCCTCACACCGTGTGTTGACCAGTCAACGGCCACGGAGCCGTGTTGGAAGCCACGTGGGGACCGTGTGAAATAACCGAGTACACGCAGTGTACCATAAAGTACAGACCGTGTACTTTTCATTTTCTCGCCTATAAAAGGAGAGGTCCCATCCTCCTTTTCAATTCACTCCTCTCCTCCCCATTCCTCTAAGCAGAGCTCTCCCAAGAGACTCGATGGATCTTTCTTCCATAACTTCTTCGTCCGAGCTCTGATTTATGATCCGTCAGCGGACACATGATCGTAACAACGAGGCAGAACATCCAAGATTGAATCTGTTTTCTTTCCTTTAGCATTTCCTTTCCGACTTCCACCAGAGAAGGTTTTTCCGGGACTCGGCGGAAGTGACGGACGCCAACGAACGTCTTCTATAGTTGATCTGGTTGTGATCGGAAGATGTTGAGGTAGGGATCTTACCTTCGTCTCTATAATTTGTGCATCATGCAGGGTAGGTATCATCTTGATTTCATGAGAAACACTTGAACCATTAAATTAAGATAATAACTGGTTAAAGAATAGCGTTGGGAAGTTTATGTTTACTGTTACTTTATATCCTGTTATATTATGTTGTGAATTAAATAGGCTTATTCCTACTGAATATCACGGTCGTTGGGGGAATTTTCTTGCGCAATTAAATGTTGCCCTATCTTTTAGACCGTTTCTGTGGATGGAATGTGGAAATTGGTTAATCACGTAATGTTGGCTGTTTAAAAATATGTAGCCCTTGTGTGATCACCCCGGTTGAACAAAATGGAATAATGAACTTGTGGGTGTTGGATTGGTTACATGGAATGTGATGGGGGTGTTTTATGGGTTTTTGTGGTTTGGGTGAGCAGCAGGGCTGCGGTTGACATGGTTGTGGGTTGGTGTGAATGTTTCATTGGTAACGGGCAGCAGGGCTACGATAAATGGTATTAAAGGGATAATGATGTACGGTGCGGTTGTGGTTATGGTGGATGGCAGTGGGACTGCAGGGATGGGTTGGAATGTGAACGGACTATGGGTTGTGACTAATAATAAAAGCGGAAGAGTTAATGAATGGTGGGGTGTGGTAACGGAATTGGATTAATAATCAATGGGTTTGGTTGGATGATAATAAGGGATTGGTTATGTTGCTTGTGTTTTCTTAACTTGTTTTTTGGATGGCAGAGATAAGTTTTATGATGGATCGATGTGGTTGGTTGGGGATAGTTTCCCAGTAGTTAAAAACTAAATAAACTAATTCTGCTGAAACATGAAAACTTAAATGGGGTTGGGGTTGTTTGTTTGATGCAAGCTTCGTAGTAGCAGTGCTGAGGCACGTGCTCAGTTTCCTTATTTAGAATCCATAGGTTGGGTTGTGTGGTTGGTATATATATATATATATCTGTATCTTTTGTGTTTTTATCACACCCCACCCATGTTGAGCACTTAGTTCCAAACACTCCCATTTGATGGGAGAGGGTGTTTTCCATTAGTTACTAGCTCATTCCTGCTCCTTCTCCCCTAGGCTGTGATGTCTTGAAGCGATCTAAAACCTAAGACTCTTTGGGTAGTTTTCGATTGGGGTGGTTTTATCCAAAGACTCTTCGGGCAGGTTCTACTGTTTCCCATGAATCATATGGATGAGGACCAGGTGTGTGCGGGCGGGATACGTGGTTGTGAGGCCCAGGTGTGTGGGGGCGGGATACGTGGTTGTGAGGAACAGGTGGGTGCAGGCGGGATACGTGGTTGTGGGGCCCAGGTGTGTGTGGGCAGGGAGAGTGTGGCAGCTTCAGGACGTTCGCCGGTAGAAAGAGCAGCTAACTATAGGGGTACCCAATACTCATGTTCATATATATTACAACCTGTTGTGATTGTGCTTTTGGTGAGTGTGACTGGTGAGGTTGGGTGTATAGAATTTCTTTGCTAGGTTTCTTCTGTTGTTCTCACGGGACATTAGGATGTCTCGCCACTTGTGCATAAGAGCTTTAGGTTTCCCTACTTAGTATACTTGTATGCTCACCCTACGTTTACTTTCAGGTTTCCTGGAGGACTACCAGGGCCGTGTGAGACCCTACTATTCGGACAGTTGGAGTTGTTGTTGTTGTTGTACTCTTGTTTTCTTTTGGTATTGAACTTTGAGCTTTCTTGTACTTTTACCTTGTTATAAAATTTTTTAAACATGCATGTGGCCTTGGTTTGGATTTATTTTTATACACTTTTTCTTTTTCTTTTTGGTGGATGACTTGTCATATTTCCCGATCTTATAATAATTAAAGGGTAATGCCTCCCATATTTTTGAAAACTCACACCCTTGGTGCTAGTTTCCAACCCGGGGCCTACTAGAGGCGCGCCTCGGGGGTCATTATCTCCCTTTCACCATTGAAAACTCAGGAGGGGCATCATTGGTGGGAGGGGTTCATGAAAATCCTCCTACTCTAGAATAATTGTTCCTAATAATGGTGGATTCTTCTTATAGGATGAATAACCCATATCAAATCATCAGAAACTGTCTGTATCACTGTCATGCATCATGTTGTGGATCGTGTTATATTTTGATGGATCATCAAATTGGTTAGTATATTTGGATACTATGATGAATCAACTATATGATGTATCATATAACAAAGTTACGATTGGAATAAATGTTATATACCCATACTGAAATATCTTACATCTTAATATAGAACACAACCATATGAGTATAGTGAAAAATCAGAATTGGATCCATTTGAATGTCCCATAATAGAGATTAATATATCTTCCCATGAGTATTTAAATACCATGGGTAATGAAACTGCTTAAATAGGCATCATGAGATTGTTGTATGTTAAGTTAACTTAATTTTGTCCAAGAAATAGTAAAAAACTAGTGTAAATGTAACTATATCATGTGGTGTATTATCCTACATCAGGATAAATCACCAGTACCATGTCACATAAAATAGTGGATCATTCCTTCAAGAAATATGATAGACAAAAAAACATATATAAATGTAAAATAGTGGATTCTATGAAATTTTGACATGAAAATTATGGTATTCATCGTTTTACTAAACATCAAAATGACATCCATTTATCATACGAAATGTTTTTCAATTCATCCAATTGATATGAAAAAAGATTATTTACTACTTACTAGATCAATAATATTAACTAGGATAAATTACCAATGTAATTTCATGCCAGGTAAAAAATAATTATTTTTCATATTATATTCTAGAAAAAAACTTAAAATCATCTAACTATTAATTAAAATGTAATTTATCCTCAAATGGTGGGTTCTCATACATCATGATTGTTAACTATTTTAATATAATCACATGTTACAAAATATAATATTTTAAATGTAATTATAATTCAATTTTACATTATAAAAACTATTATTTCATCACAAAATCAATGATAGGACCACCTTTTGGGTGGATACAAGCAAATTATCAATGCTAATGTATGTACCAAGATCCAATTGAGGTATAAGAATAATGATTCTATCAAAATATTGGATTTTCAATTTCATAAAGTCACACACAAGTTTTATTGACATTATATAAATTATTTAAAATAGTGGCTAAAATGAAACTTACACTATTGATTTATACTAGAATACATACCCAAAACATAGTGAACTCAATGTTGAGAAAAATAGAACTACATTTTTTAAATCTCCTAATTCCATTCAACCATCCTTAACTACCTAGAAATCTTATTTCATGCTATAGAATCCCAATTAAATTATTATAACTGAGTTCTAATTTATTAAATTGTAATAAGGATACACACATATAATTATGAATCAAAACATGTTAAAAATTTTCAACATGTCACTGTATCACTAGATCTACAGACAATAATTCGTGCATAGTATGATATGATTATAAGATACTAAAATCAAGGAAATCCCAATCATACCAAAAAAATCAATATTTATTTAATTTATATAAAATATAATACTATAAATTATATACCCAATGAAATTCCTTTACTTTCTGCCCATAAATGATATCAATTTATCAAAAAAGGGTAACATCATTCCATGTACATCCATTTATTATTACCCTTTTAGAAAACCTTTGAAATAAATTTTATTTCCCCTTATAATTTATCTAATAAAAATAAATCTAGGATCAATAGATGGAATATATATCATATATGATTGTATACATGTAGTTATCTAATTGGATAAAACTTTCCATGGGGAATCCATCAATATAAACATCAATTTAAATAGGGTTGGGATGATACTAGAGGGGATACATGAGTTTATAACCTCCAATTACCATGATTTCATACAATATGAATTTGGTGGAGTCATAAATAAGAGAGTCCTAGATAAATCCATCATTTTTAAAACAACCAACAATTTTCCATTGGATATTCCATGATATCAAAATTATTTCACATCATGAAATTTTGGGGTAAATACACTAATATCAATGGACATTATCTGTCACCACTTGAAATAATGTGTCACACTGTGATTTCCTGGTCCAAGAATGAAGGCCCTTTTCATGTAATTAATCCACCTTGAGGAACCTATCAAACCTCTTCAAATAATAAATACCCTATATTCAATTTTAATGGGTGTTTTTTATTCCATTTCAGCAGATCATGAGCCCCTTTCATTTCCCTTTTGGCTTCCTAGAACCCAATTTCAACACCTATGACATGAAAAATCTCCCAAAGCATAATTTTTTAATTAATATTCACTAATAACCACATTATTATTCCCCATATATAAAAATAACCTATATAAAAATATCCAAAAATAATATTTCCACTAAAATTTTCAAATAGTTCAGAAACAATTTCATACATAGATATTCATTGGATAAGTATTTTTTTATTGATGGTTCATCAATTAATTCTCCTAGATAGCTCATTAAATTTTTTGAAATCTTTAACTCATATTGGTGTGAGAATTTTTTTTTGGTTCTTGATAGTAGAAATTCATTGATTATATAATTTTTAGTTGACCATATATCAAATGTTGAATCATTATGAATTTTTGTAGGGAAATATGTTCTTTTCTGATCCATAATTTTTTGGTCTAGGATACATTATATTGTTTGCTGATGTTGTTTTGGATAATGGTTTTCATCATCCAAACAGACACTTGAATATTTATCCAAAATAATTTAAAGGATATTAAATTAAATTAATTCCATTACAAGTTAGAGAAACATAATTTACATAGATCACTTTGTTAAATACTCTAATTATAAGATATTCTATTCTATGTTACAACATAATATATAAAACATAAAAAGAAGGATATTAGTGGATTACATGAATACTTTGGTCTATTATATACCCATGGAAATGTGATTGTTGTTTCTAGAAAATGAAAAAATATTTCCAAAGAAGTGTATAAAGGAATATCCAGAGTAATGTAATCACCTAGATCTCATAACACACATTTTTTTTGGGATTATTGGATAACGATATTAGGGTTTTATAATTTTTTTTTAAATCATCAATTCCTGAGGTGATAAACTAGAAGAACCACCTTGATGATGACTTCCATTGTACCATATGTTATTTATATGTCGGATAGACCATTAATGTTTAGTTCTTATCTCAGGAAGAAATTAATTTTATTAAGAACAATTATTCAATTCTAAAGCCTATAAATATAGTCAGGATATTTTATTAATATCATTCATAGTAGATAGTTAACCTAATAATGATTATGATTCATTATGATATGAGGTAATATTGTTAGTTTCTAGGTATGAAACCTTTCATCAATGGTTTGATATCTAATTCTTATAGTCTATAAAATATTATGGTTCAACATCATAGCCCTTCTATATTGCATCTATCCCTTACCATGGAGACATATATGTGGGATGATATGTCAATTGATTTCATTTATGGGATTTAATGAATGAATAGATTATAGAATTATTTTTGGGTTGTGAATGGATGATTTGAAAAAAAAAGATAACTTTATCAAGATTCAGAAGAACATGAATGTTCATAATTTAAGATGTCATTATATACAATATATTATTTGTCTTCATTGACTTATATCTTACATTTCTAGTGATAAAAATCTCATATTCACATATTGATTTTGTAGTGGCCTTTATTTTTAATGTGATCTCAGGATGAGTAGATCAAATCAATGATACTCGTATGGATGTGTAGAAAAATTGGTCTATAATTATTAAAGATGAAATGATTTGTTCTTGTTACTTCTACATTAGGGGATTGTTGGATTCAAATTCAGAGGTGCTTTTTATTTTATAGAATAACATTTTGTATTATTTTTAAAATTTGAACAATTTATGGCCCTGTATAATTTTCTATGTAAGTCACTGATCTGTTGGTTCTATATTAGTGACACATACCTTGTAGGACCTGGTATTTCCTAGAAGATAACGATGACGACATATATGATTCATGAATGGTATAATAAAATTAAAACCATGTAAAAATACTATGTGGTTAATCATCGATTTCATTTGGATTTATTGATCAATGAAATTGTTTAATTTAGAATCTCTAATTATATGGATCACCAAAATATAAGAAAACATTGGATGTTAACACAAATATATGTGGGACCATTGAAGTTTTTGGGTAGATTGGGATGGTGGAATAATGTTTGGTCTTTCCACAAAAAATAAAATCTATCCATAATGTGTTTCATTAGTAAAAATATTGAAATATTTTTTAGATATGTATCAATTTTTTATATGGGAGTACTGGGTTGTTGAAAATGAAATGAAAATGAAATAGTATACACTTTGGATTATTGATTCATTAGTGAATGTTTTGAGATAATAGTATATCTATATGGTTTGATTTTTCATGTTGCATGGTTCAGATAGCCATGATACATGGGAGTGTGATTTGATGTTGAGAGTGGTATCCTCGTATATTTGTGGACTAGTTTTAATGATGATGATTTTTAGGTGTAGATAGGAATACTTGTTGGATGAATTGTAAAATCCCTATAATTGTGTTCTAATCAGATCATTGGTTCTTATATCACTTTTTTATTTTCAATTCAAATTTATTTAGTATTGATTAATTTTTTTAATTTTTCAATGGAGTCTTTCTTTCTTATTTGAGATAACTGTAGTTGTCCCATATATTTATATTTAGAGTAGACATGGACCTATAGCTAGAAATTAAATTGGGTGCCCATCAGATATTTAGTGAGTTTCACATGCCAACCTGTTCCATGACATCAATGTGGATTTACTACTGGAACATAAATAGAAATACGATGGACTCCCATTGGCAAATCAATGATTTCACTAGTGGTGAAGGTAATATTCTGAGCTCCACTAGCTATCCATTAACCTCTAGGGTGAACGGATAACCCTATGATTTTTTGGACAAGTAGATAGAAAATATAACAATTTTATTACTTTTATGAAATCCTAAAATCATAATCTCTCTTCCCTCAGACGTTTATCGTCACCTATAATATTGAAGGTTCTTTTGTGGTGATTAATTCCCTATGAAAAATGAATAATCATGATATGAATATCTGATTGAATTGTTGAATATATTTCTGTAAATTTAGTCATTATCCAACCATGAATTATCCAACCATAATCACTCACTATCTGCATGGGATATTTTACATTATGTTGGTATTGTATAATGATATTAATTTATTTATTATTTTTCTATGATCCCCATGTTTATATATTCGTTCAATTTTACTCTCAAATTTTGGATCCCATGATGGGTAATTTATTGTACAATAAATGATGTACGTGGGTTCATAATATATTAACTATATATTGAAATGATTGTTGTATACAAGATTTGAAATCAGTTCCTTAACTAATTTTATAACAATTTTTTTAGATTCATGGAATAAAATTTCCAAGGCATGGTGTGTAGTATAAAATAATTTAAAATTTCCTATGAGATAAATTGATGAATTTTATAAAATGATTTGGAATCTAAATTAATGATTTAAAATTACTTTAATTAATATTATTTAGAGAAAAGGAAGGATATAATTTATGGATTTAAAATAAAATGAATTAAATAGAAATGCATTAATTTCAATTAAATACATTTGATGTTTTTTTGAAGTGGGATGGATTATTGAAAATGTGATTTAGTTTTACAAGGATAATGATAAATGGAACTTGTCTGGGATGAATTATTTTCACTATCATTGATTTCATGGATTTTCAAAGAAGAATCATTTTATAGGTTGTTAGTTGTGTATATTCACTCTTATAAATTATTATATCTACCTAGAATTTTATTAATTTATGAAAAATGTAATTAATTTTGTAAAATTAGTGTGATTATTTATTGGGGTGGACTATTATTCTACCAAGGAATTTGATTTGGGAATGTGTATACAACTAGATTCATATTTTGCTGACTGTGTAGAACCTTTATCTTTGAATCAAATAACACCAAAACATATAACAATAGTTATATTATTGGAAATTAGGTATACAATATTGTTTTTATGAAAAGTTTTATTTAATCAAAGATGATTAAATGATATATTCAAGTTAGTTTTGATATAAATTTTCTTTTGGTCATGGTTTAGAATTTCAATAAAAATTATTTGAAAATAATCCATTATTATATAATGATAAATATTTACCATGACAAATTTAATAAAAAATTTAGAATATTTATTTTACAATATATGTATTTCCTATGGAATGTACAGTGGTGTCATATTGAACTAGTTTTTTTAAGAAACAAATATGTATTTGGGATTATGTATACATTCATTTAACATGTAAATTAAAAGAGAAAGTGCTAATTATATGTGGTGGGTTTTCATGATTAGTCAGACCATGGATATTATGGGGTATAGTTGGAGTGTAATATCGACTTATTATATAGGGATCTCATAATGATTTTTCCATTGATGATGTGATTATTATGAATTAAATTAAATTTTTTGGTAATTAATCATTATGAATACAATATTATAAAAAATGTTTTACAATTAATTATATTCCATTTTTAATTAGTTTTCAAAAAGTATTGGATTAATAATTCCGTTTAATTTTACATGATGAACATGTGTTATTTTCAAGATCATTTTGATGATGTATTCCATTAATTATGCATCATAAAAAATATATTTTCTAGTTTTTTAGGTCATAAGGGTTGTTCATGAAAAAATAGTTCTATTATATTCATTGATATCATGATTTGTAATTCATAACCATTAAATGATTCTTTTAAAAATAATATAAATTAATTAACCTTAATTAATTTTATTTTGGATAGATTTACTAATTTCCTATATATCATAATATAAATTATTGTATATGTTAAATTCATGAAATCATTAATATGACATATAAATTTATTAATATTGTTTTTATATCATATTATTTGGTACTCGTATTATTTTGATAAAGAACATGATCCTAATTTTTTTAGTTAACAAGTTTGTAATGTGGCTTCCTCTACCATTCCCACCACTATTGATTCATTTAATCTAGAACACCATTATAAGTTATTAAATATATATTCTAATTATATAAATCCCTATATATATTATAAGTAAATATATCATCTTTATTGAATTTCATACCATGAATAATTCATCGCCAATTATTTTGAAATACCGTAATCTATTTGAAATTAACTGGGAATTAAATAATTATCTATGTACATTGAAAAATAAAAATTGGTAAATTATTTGATTCATTATCTATATATATTCATTTAGAAAATTTTTATCTTATATAAAAAATTCATTAAGAAACTTCTAGAGATTCATTGATTTCTTTTTATGGGGTGAGGATCACCAGCTTTTCAATATTAATATGATGGTTGATCTGATTATTGTGATGGATGGTGGTTCTTCGATGATAGAAATGATTGGATAGGGGATATAGTCTAAATCCATTAACATATTGTTTGTAGTTGAAATCCAAATCTTAATCATTTTACATTAGATCGAGTACATGTTTTTTCCATATATTGGATGTCATATATATTCATGGTGTACATTATTTGGATTTGGGGTCTGTCAATCCTCCACTATTTCTGAATGTAATATATATTTCATTCACCCCATCAATGAGAAAGGTAATACCTAAAAAATGATCCAATGGTGCACTAATATTTCTTATTTTTATTCGGTTGTCTAAATTAGTCTTCATAAACGATTTATGGATGTGGATGTTATAAAAATGCTCATATTCCCTTTATGTTTTTCTGTCGGAAGTGTTCTCTCATAATTAATTATTTACTGATTTTTAAAATGAAGTTTAATATATTTTTCTCCCAATTATAATATATCACATTGAAGATAAAAATCATGATTCCCCCATGATGACTCATAAATACATTTAACATTTTAAATCTATATAGTGTATTCTTTAAAATGTGGAATATTTATAATAAAACCATACTATAGAAAAGAAAAATATAAATAATATGAGAAATAATATATTTGTAATGGAATGAGTTTAATTATTTTTATTTCTTAAATTTAAATGATTTTATTAAATAGTTATGGCTCGTGAAACACCAGATACATCACTAAAAAATTAGTTCTTAAAAAATTTCATTTTTTGTTTTAATTTTCTCAGAATATATTCTTTTTAGGTAAAAGTACATAAAATCTATTAATATGAATATATTTATAAAACAATATTAGTGGATGATTTGTAAAAATAATTTAAAATAATAACGTGTAATTTCCCTTAAAACATTTAGAAATCGGGGAATATTAAAATAGATAACCAATTATTTTATTGATATTTATCCATTATGATGATTTTAATTATAGTTGATTTAAATAAATTTTTGGGAATTTAAAATGATATTACTTGAAAATAATTAAAAACTAAAATTTAAAAGGAAAAAATTGGAATCATACGTGGTTTATTGGTATTGCATAAAATACTTAATAACAGTAATATATTGTATTGTTTTTTATATGACATGTGATGTTTTCCAATACATGTAAATCTATGAGAAATATAGTATGTTATTATTTAGAATGATTTAGTATATGTTCGTTATCATTTAAATGATCATTCAATGGTAATTATATAATATTTTACACCGAATTCAAAAAATATATAGGTTATTCATATCCATTGATAATTATTCAAATTAACGAGACATGATTTTATTCTCATGAGTATGAATGTTTATAGATATAAAAATTGTACTCTTATGATATATGTAAATATTATTTATGAATTCATACTATTGTAAAACACCACATGAAATAGTTTATATTAAAATATTTAGTATATATGGGGTTTCTATAACAATAATTTGTTTATCATGGTCCCAATAAGGCTCAATTTTTAAGAATATATTAAAATTAATTCACATATTATATTATTCATGGGAATAAAACAAATATATTGTAATTGGATTTGGTTATGACTAATTATATTGATTTTAATGATAATTTTTAGAATTGAACTCTTAGTTGAATTATATGAAATTTGGAAAAACAATTTATTTATATTATTGATGTTCTTGTCAATATATATGAGTGTGAAATCTTATTCTCAAATTTAATAAAAGTAATGATATGGTCCATACCTCATGGAAATTCTCAAAAACATGAAAAAATGTTATATATGTAAAACATTGTTTAGTAGAGTTCATAAAGGGAGAAATTATAGTTTATGTTGCATTGAAAAAAGTCTATATACATATAATTTCAAATGAATATGGATTCTGAATTTATAATCTGTTTCAACCAAAGTATATAAATAAGTCAAATAATAATAATATTAAAATTGTGATTAAATTTAGTTATATTTATTTCTATAAATTTTATCAGTAATCCATGCTTTGTTAATATGAAATGCTTTTTAGATATGGTGTGATATGTTTTGGCCAATATGTAAGAACATGAGATGTGACCACACAATGTAACACCCAATTTTATTCAAAATAAATTGTTATTTTTGTAATAAATTATGATTTTATTTAAAGGTTAATTTTTTAATTTATTAAAAAATAATTTGATAAAATAGAGTTCATTTATTTATTCTATTTTTCAAATATGGTTAGATTGAATTTTTGTGATTTTTATGAAAAACACAAATTTTTTTAATAGTGAAATAATGGAATTTATCCATAATATATCTTATATGTAAAATAAACTATTACGTGAATAATGGATGATGTAATCAACCTTGGTTTGAACTGAAATTATATTAATACTATATTGGGTAACATGATTCAAAATTATTCATAGTCTTGAGCTAATTTAATAAACTAATTATTAAAATAATGGGCAACCAATCCTCTCATCTGTAAGAGTTGGTGTCCTAGAACCAGCTAGTTTTACTTAGATTACATGGATATTTAATGAATTATTAAATATTGTTCAATGTTCTGCATGATTATGATGTAATAATGTCCTAGAGTATTTGTTGAATTGATAAGGTAATGGGAGTTCCCCTCTATGATGAGCACCTTTAAATGATTTAAAAATATTCTTAATTATAGTTCTGTGGTTAGATCACATGCTATGATGGGACCCATAGAATCCAGACCGTCAGTTTTGAGTACTCGTATGCTGATTATACTTCCTCTCATGTAGTTCACACTTGGTAATCTCCAAGATAAGAGATTATGAAAACAGACCCGCTAGTTGGAATTCCACATGTTTTGGTGAAATCAGATATTTCTATCTATGATCATGTGCAAGTATCCTTATAATTTATGAT
This sequence comes from Viscum album, assembly GCA_963277665.1. NCBI lineage: Eukaryota > Viridiplantae > Streptophyta > Magnoliopsida > Santalales > Viscaceae > Viscum > Viscum album. The sequence continues at coordinate 636,395,004 of OY728157.1, forward strand.
TATCATTAATACGTGTCACGAGATACGAACTATTATTTACTGACAAAAACAATCACGCAGACAATTGGCAGGAAGTACGGTACATTGGGTTCCTCATGAGTGGCATGTTATTAATGGATCAGTCGAGGAAGTATTTTTCCCTTACATTTATAGATTTTAATATCTCGAATATTTTATTGAAATAGAACCATCGTGCGAAATTTCTTGGCCATGGTGTAACGATAAATTTATTTCAGGGAGTTAGTGAATTATGTATCAAGAAAAAAAGTTGATGATACAATAATGAAACCTGCATGATGAGATATTGAAACATGGGAATTATATTGCACAGTAATAATTCGTTTGTGGATGTCATTATTACAAAATTACATTCATTCTTTTGGGTTCCATGACCTGTTGCAAGAAAATACTCTTTGACTTTAAGCTAGCCCACCAAATGCCAACAAGAAAGTATCCTAGAGTGTCACACACTAAGTGTTTTCGGATTCCTCGGTTAAATTATATTTGAATTTAATTAATGAAATAAATATTATTCTCATGACTATGGAATAATTTTGTTCAAGATAAAATGATATCATAAATTAAATAAAATATATTTATTTATTTCATTGAAAATTTAATAAATATATAATTACTAGTCTTAAAAGAAAATATTTATTTAAGAGAAAATATTATTTATTTTTTTATTTTGGTGTTCAATAAATGGAAGTATATTTCAAGAAAACCAAGTTCAGTATGCTAGTAAAATAAATTTTTTCAAGATGGTAAATAAATATTTAACTTTATGGAACATATTAAAATAATGCTACTATAATTTTATAAAGTATAATTTTATTTATAATTCCATTTTGCGCAATTTGGTTCACCATAAATAACGACGTTGTATTACTATTAAATGCATGGGTTTTCTCTCTGTTCAATAATGTATATAATTTTTTTGTGTAATTAAATATTTTAACAGGAATGATATGCATATAAATAGGAGAGTACGTCTATTTTGATATACACCACACCACACACCTGTGGAATTTAGAATTGTTGAGCCAAACAATTTCTCTCTCAAATCCTCTTTTGTCCACTCTCAAGAACAAGAGACATTATTCAAGGTCCAAAAACATGCGACCAGGAATGACAGACACAAGACAATCTATTCACCGTGCTAGCACCCGGAGAATGAGAAATGTCGGTCAGAAGCAATCGAATCATATGTCGATCATAGCTAGAGGGATTCATGTTTGGACCCTTACAAATGCAACAAAATAATCTGGAAGGGTCATTCAAGATGATCAACTTCATCAATGAAGAACAATACCAATGATCCCGGTATTATTATTCTATATGAAATTAATTAAATTAATTATAAACATGATGTGCAATATCCTCTCGAAAGGCTTCGGGAATCTTTATTCTCTATCTAAATCTTTGATTATATTCCATTGAGACTGGAGTTCATCTTTGTATTGATCCCAAAATATTCATTGATCATCTTAAAAATCAAAATTGAGTGGCGTGCCAACCATTCTTCCACTGCGCCCAAAACCGTCAAGTGGTATCAGAGAGGTTACATAATAGTTTATGATTATTTAAATATTTATTTGATGAATTATTCATTAAATAATTTACTTGTTTCAAATCATGTTAATCATTCTGCAAATATGAATCTCTAGATTTATTCCTCCTCTTATGTTTCTCGTTCACCTTACAGAAATGATCTTTTATTTTAATTTTGATTAAAATAAAATAGATAATCTCAACGAGAGTTACCATAGACTCCTAGCTATACAAAACAAATTATTTTTATTCATCAGTACGTGTCGTGCTGTCAAGATTCAATGCATCAGACTAGTCCACCAAACCAAGACGTGTGTTGGAGTCATTCTAAGACTTAAATGACTCTGTGTGTTGACCAGGAACATGGGGCACACAGTTTTTGGATTACACGCTGTGTGGACCAATGGGCACAGCATGTAGTCCCTTTGGGTTAGGGTTGGACCACGTACCCCATACACAACTTTCCCGGATGAAGACCATGTAATGAGGAACTACACGATGTGTGGCCCAATTGACATGCCATGTACTCTGAATATTTCTGATGTATACTCACACGTTGCTTCCCTGGGTGTGTACTTCAGATAGATGTTGAAAAATAGTAAACAATGTTTAGTTGGAACTACACGTCGTGCTCTCAACCAAATTTAGATTTATTAAAATTTATTATTATATTATACAAACCCTTGAGACATGTACCATCGTTTGGGAACAAATCTTAGGCGCAACATGTGATAGGTGTTTTATATATATGTGATTAATTTAAGATCGGATTAATATTCATTTCTACTCATTAGGTAGTTGTGAATAGGATTTCACCATGTTGCCTCCACGATACATGTTACGTAGAAAGATAATTTTAAAAAAAATTAGTTGTTTAAAATTTTCATTGATGAGAAATTCAATAAAATTCCGAAAAGGGTTTAAGATAAAAATATTTATTAATTAATGAAGATAGTTAATTGATTCGAGGCTGATTTATCTTAAAAAAGAAATAATAAATAATTGATTGCTAGTTTAATTTATGTGTAAATATCATTGTATGTATGGATGATCATGAGATATAAAACGACCATTATATGGGGATGGTTAATTTTAATTTATTTATATGAATTGAATTTTTTGGCATGTGAGCATTCTACTCATTAATATGTAGGGAATGCATGCCCAAGGTTTCATTTATTTAAAATCCCTTTTTTCCCCTCAACTAAATATGAGTTAAAAAGGAATATATAATGGATGGAACTCCAATGATAGTTGAGGTGGTCCAAGAGGGAACTGAGATGAAACCAATCCTAGAATATGCATAGGTGGATAGGTGGAAGAAGTAAACACGTACCCAAAAAGTTCAATGTGTTTCTCCCCTAAGTTGGGGTTAGTTTATCAACTGGAAGATAAATATACCATTAGAAAATCTAATGATCAATAAATTGACTTTATTTTACATATTTCAGTTGCATGGATTATCATTATTGATGTTTTGTCACCATTACAAAAATAATGAATTAAACAAGAATGCAAGACGGAAGTAAAAAATGATACTTATGTTTAAATATTATCAAGACATGGTTAATCACTTAACTAAGTTACACATAATATGGACAATTATGTGATTATAAAAATAATAAATTCATTCATATGTGATAAAAATACTTCAAATAAAATATTAAGTCAGAACAAGCCTTCCATTACATGATTAATGGAAAAACTTAATAAAATTATGTGTTTCACCAACCCTTGTTGGGACACTTACTTTTATACAGGAATCCCTCAAGAAAGGTTTCAGGTTGAATTATCCATATTACCTCAATAGGAGTATCCCTTGATAGAGTTGGTGTAATATTGGAGGCATGAGTTGAAGAAATAAAAATTCATGATTTCAGAATTGGGGAGTCCACTCAACAAATCATAGAGTTGCAAGCCCGCAGTTGGAAAAGACCTGCCTACCTAAATACCTTCTAATATCTTGACCCATTCATGTTGGGATTATATGATGGGGAATATAGATCCCGACCACTAGAATTTCAATGCAACTGGACATCTAGAGTTCAATGGTGAGGGCTATTGGGGCTTGATAAAATAGTGGGATACTTAATAAAATTTATTATTTCTAATAAAATGAAATAATGAAAGTAATATTGATATTCTCATTTAATTTTAGAAAAAAATGACAAACTCATCAACCACACTATCCATACAATAAATTATAGATAAAGACAACATCCTCACCCGCAGTAACCTCAGGGAATGGTTTTAACGCCTTCAGGTTATCATCCACTAGGAACCAAAGACTTACATACAGGAGTCAGCATTACCTGATCCACCTACCAAAGAGGCGAGTGATGAGGATTTGTTTCTCTATGAGAAACATATGAATGATGCTGTCGACATTTAATGTTTGATGATATCGTCAATGTCTCGTGAGCTCATGATGTCTCAGGAAAACATGGATTCATATAGTATGCCCAAGCACCTGTAAGGTCATTACCAGGAGAGAGAAAGACATGAAATGTTTGAGATCTTGAAGGAACTCTTTCAGTGTATTCTTGGAGAAGGTTACCCGACTGGGCCTCATGTTATCATGCTCATTGGTACATTGAGTGCTAGGAGGTTCTAGGGTTTAAACTACCCGATGAACTGGGCATCGATCTCATTCTTGAATCACTCCCTTATATATTCTCTAACATTGTTTTCAATTTCAATATGAACAACATTTAGAAGTCTCTATCTGATAATATTATCCTCATTCTCCAATTGGAAAAGGATATGAATTGTGAAAATCCTTTTGTCCTTATGGTGAATATGGTAAAGGCAAGGAGAAGAGCATTAAGCGTAAAGGTTCTTCACAACCTTCCAAGAAAAGGATGAAAAGTAAAAGCAAGGGTACAAGAGTTTGTAGGTTTTTCATGTGGTAAGAATGGCCACTAGAAGGAGAACTGAACCCAGCATAAGAAGAAAGGCAAAGCAAGGAAAAGCGTTAGCTGCATTTTTTATTGAATGAAATCTATCTGTTTATACAAAATGGGTATTTGATACAGCTGGTGGTACTCACATATCTATCCAAATATATGAACCAAGTTTAATCATGAAGATTGATCGAGGAGAGTTAGATCTACGAGTAGCAAATAGAGCCAAACTTGTTGTTGTAGCAGATTGGGACTACCACCTCATGTAGCCAACTAGTTTGATGTTGGTGTTGATGGTTTTTTTATGTGCCTTCTATAACCAAAAACATAATTTCTTTATACAGACTAGATATAGATCTATTTGATTTCATGATTGGAAATGAATGTTTCTTTTTTTATAATGATAGATTTTTTTTTGGTAGGGAACATATATACATGGTCTTTATGTGTTGGATTTCACAAACTAGGTAACAGAAGTTGATGGAAAAGATACATCACATGACTCATACCACAGCCAACTTTAGAATCACCAACCAGGTCATGTAAACGTGAAACGATTGACAAAGTTACCTCCAGATGGATATTTAGATTATAATGAACTAAAACCACAAGGTGTATGCCATGCATGGTTTCAATGCAAAATGACTAAATCCCAATTAGGTGCTCAAGGTGAAAGGGATAATGAACATCAAAAATTAGTTCATAACAATGTGTTTGGAACATTTCTTATTGATGCAGTGGGAGGGTAATATTTCTTCATAACATTGACTGACTATTTTAGTAGATATGCATATATCAACTTAATGAGGTACAATTCAGATTCTTTTGATAAGTTTAAAGAATACACAAATGAAGTTGATAACCAGAATGGTAAGAAGATTAAGAAACTCTACTCAGATCGAGGTGGATAAAATCTTAATCGAGGCTCTATAGATTACTTACAAGAGTTTGGGATCCTATCCTAAATCACTCCTCTAAACACGCCCATGTGGAATGGTGTGAGGAAAAGGAGGAACAACACTGTGTTAGACAAGGTGAGATCAATGATGAGTCATTCGAGTATTCCATTATCATTTTGGTGATATGCGTTACAAACAGTGGCACAAATTCTAAACCATGTACCAACTAAATTGAAAAATGGTATTCCATTTTTCTTCTGTAGTGGATGAAAATCCATGTTATCGAACTTACATGTGTGGTGGTAGCTAAAAGTTTGTTATGGACAATTTAGGTATCAAACTCGCTCCTTAAGGCACAGTGTGTACCTTTATAGGATAACCCAAAGAAACAAGGGGATATTACCAAAAAATCCCCTTAGACAAAAAGGATATAGCGGAATGACATGCCAAATTCCATTATAGGGAGCCCATCTCCAAATGAGATAATGGGAGTGAGATAGACTTCGATGAAGTCGAGGCTCAAGGTACACAATAGTTGGTAAAGGAACAAATACCATAATGACCTGTGGAAGAAGAATCTATTATAGAGACACATGTAATGTGTTGGATTACAAGAGATGTTAGAGAACTATAATGGTATGTTTTTCTAGTTACCAATGGTGGTGACTCATTATTAGTGGATAAAAATGATCCTCTAACCTACAAGGATGCAGTAAGTGGAATATAAGTAGCATAGTGGCAAGAAGCCATTATTTATAAAATGGATTCCATGTACCAAAACTAAGTCTAGATTTTTTTAAATCCTATAGTTGATGTAATGCATGTTGGTTGAAAATGGGTACTCAAGAAGAAACTGCACATGGAAGGAAATGTCAGTACCTATAAGGCATAACTAGTTGCAAAAGGTTTTAAATAGCATAATGGAATTGACTACGATGATTCCTTCTCACTAGTTCAAATGATGAAATCTATCATAAATCTACTTGCCATTATTGATTACCATGACTATGAGTTTTTGAAATGGATTTCAAAACATCATTCATTAACGGGAACCTTCGGGAGATGTATACATGACAAAACCTGAAGGGTTTGTGACTCCAAATTATGCCAATAAAGTATGTAAGTGGCATAAATCCATTTATGGATTAAATAAAGCATCCAAGTCATGGATCATTCATTTTGATGAAGCCATAAAATAATTTGGTTTTATCAATAATCAATTTGAGCCTTATGTCTATAAACAGTTTGGTGGGAGTGCAATCATTTTCCTAATAGTATATGTTGAGGAAATATTACTTATATTAAACGAGATACAAGTATTACATTATGTTATGACATGGTTGAATCAATGATTCTCCATGAATGGCTTGGGAGAGGCAGCACATATTCTTGCGATCAAGAAACATCATGATAGATCCAAGATATGGTTGGGCCTATGTCAAAGTACATACATTGTTAGGATACTAAATAGATTTATTATGGAACAATCCAAGAGGGGATTATTTCCATCATCATATGTCATTCATCATTCTATGAAAATCTATCCTCAGAAACATGAGGAATGAATGATAATAGAAAGGAATCCATTCGCATCAGCGATTGGGTAAGTCGTGTATGTCATGCTCTATACAAGACTATAACTCGACTAGGCATTGAGTGTAGTAGGAATATATCAAGAAGACCAAGGTGACAAACATTGGATGGTATTCAAGACTATACTATGTTATCTAAGTCATAGTATGGATATTTTTCTCGTTTTATGTTGGAGATGTGGATCTAGTCATCAGAGGATACGCAGACGCGGGTTTCTAGACTGATCAAGATGACATGATGTCACAAACAGGATACATCTTCACATTGAATTTTGGTTCATTGAGCTGGAAGAGCACAAAGCAGAGTGTGGTTGTCGATTCTATAGTATATATTGAGTACATCGCATCATCTAAGGAAGCTAAAGAATCTGTTTGGATTGAAGATTCATCCAGGATATAGATATGATACCAAGCAGTAAAGATCCCATCACACTATACTGTTTTAATACTGCAGTGGTGGCTCTCGCAAAAGTTCCAAGGTCACATCAGTAGATGAAGCACATACATAGAAAGTATCATCTCATGAAGGGTTTTTCATAGAGAGGAGAAGTTGTAGTGAGCAGTATTTCCATGGATGACAACATGGTAGACCCCTTGACTAAAGCCTTGATTGAGTAGAAACATTATCATCATGTGAGTTCTAGCGAACTGAAAGTCGTAGGTAGTTGGATCATGGACATGTGAGAGTTTTTAAGAGTTTGTGTCCCATAATGAACTGGTTTTACTTTGATTATATGGATATTTAATGTATTATTACATATTGTTCATTGTTCTGCATGATTATGATATAATAAAGTCCTAGAGTATTTTATTCATTGATAATGTCATGAAAGTTCCCCACTAGGATAAGAACCTTAAAATTCTATAACAATATTCTTATATATAGTTCTTCGGTTAGATGACATGCTATGATGGGTCCCATAGCATGCAGACCATTAGGTGTGAGTACTCGTAAGCAGACAAGATTTCCTCTAATAAAGATCGCACTTTGTAATATCCAAGATAACAGATTATGATTACAAATCCGCTACTAAGAGTTCTGCATGTTTTGGTGTCATCAGATATTTTGATATGTGAGCATGTGTAATGATCCTTCGACTTTATTATTATCATTAATAAGTTCCATGACTTATGCACATTGATTTACAGACAAAAACTGGCACACAGATAGTTGGCAGGATGTAGGGGATGTTGGGTGCTTCCCGAGTGGCATGTTATTAATGTATAACTCGAGGAAGGATTTGTCCCTTCCATTTATTGAAGTTGATATATTGTGCCTTTGATTGAAATAGAATAATCAGGAAAAATTCCATGGAAATGATGTAATGACAAGTTTATTTCAGGTAGTCAAACAATGGCCTATCAAGTGTAAAAGTTGACAACACAGTCATTAAACCTACTTGATGAGATACTATGACAAAGGGATTATGTTACACAGTGAGTGTTCATATATGGATGTCGTTGTTGCAAAATTACGTTTTTTTCTCCTGGGTCCCTTTACCTGTTTCAAGATAGTACTCTTGGACTTTAGAAAAGCCCGCCTAATTCCAACAAGAATGAAACCTTGAGGGTCACACAGTAAGTGTTTTTTGTGGTCTCGGTTAAATTATATTTGAATTTAATTAATTAAATATATACTATTCTCAAGACCATGGAATAATTTTATTCAATTTAACATGATCTCTTAAATTTTATACAATATATTTATTTTTTTATTGGACATTTAATAAATATTTATTTAATAGTTTGGGAATAAAATATTTATTTAAGAGAATAAATTAATTTTTTTTATTCAGGTGTTCAATAAATCGAACTGGTGTTCGAGCGTACTATGGTCAGTCCGGTAGTGAAATAATTATTTTCAAGATGGTAAAAATATATTTAACTAATTGGCATAAATTAAAATAACACTGCAATTATTTTGTGACGCAAAATATTATTTTTAATTATACTTTATGCATGTTGGGGTGAAATAAATAATGATATGGTATTATTAATAAATTGTTGGGTTTTCTCAATGTTCATGAATGTATTTAAATTTTACTATGAAATTAATTATTGTAACTGAAATTTCATGTATATAAATAAGAAAGTATGTCTATTGTGCCATTAACCACACCACAGGCCTAGTGAGTTGAGAATTGTTGACCCAACCAATTTCTCTCTCAAATCCTCTTCTCTCCCCCCTCAAGAACGATAGATGTTCTTCAAGGTTGTAGAACACGCGATCAAGAATGACCGACACAAGACACTCGATTTGCCGCGCAAGCACCCAAAAAACGAGCGATGTCGAACGGAGGCCATCGGATAATGTGTGGATCACCGCTAGAGGGATTATATTTTGGATACATACTAGCATAATGAGATAATTCATAAGGGTCATTCTGGATGATCAACATCATCAATAAAAAAATACCAAAGATCCATGTATTTTTTCTTAATGAAATTAATTAAATTAATTATAAACATGATGTACAGGATCCTCTCTAAAGGTTTTAGTTCTTTTTCTTTTTTAACTAAATATTATATTATTTTTTGTGGAGAATGGTGTTCATCATAGCATTGGTCCTGAAATAATCATTGATTATGGTAAAAATTCAAAATTGGGTGTCATCCCACCCACGCTTCTTCTTTTCCTGGAACCTTCATTATCCACTATAAATACCACTCTCACCCTTATCTTCCTCTCACACATCCCAACCAATAAAAATTGTCTAAAATCTTCCCAATAACCTCCAGAAAGATATTCCACCAGTTCAAGACTTTATGGTATCACTAAATGTACCACACTAAAGGCCTTTAGAATAATTACAAGGATAAAATACCCAGAGGTAAAAATCCCCTTTCATTTTTTGTTTTTTGTTTTTTATTCTATTATTTTCTTATAAATTATTCATCTCCGCTTATTAAAGATGCCTAAGAAATCCAATATTCTATATATTCATGATATTTACCATGTTTATTTAAAAATTCATCATCATTCTTCTCATCTTCTACCACTAGTTCTAAAAATAAAAAAACACCTATGGGGTGTGTTTATTTACCAACATGGTGGATTATGTGTCTTTAATTTACATTAATTCCTTAAAATATTATTGTAAAAAAAAATTTATGGATGAATAACAATTTATAGTCCATTATATGACATCTATTATGTTATTTTTTTAATTTTATATTCATAATATTAATAGTAATTTATGAATCATGTTCGTGATTATCGAAGAGCTGCCAAAATGATCTAAAAGAATATCACTATTGATTTATCTAATCATTCTTCCTCACAATATATATCCAATTTGATTTATTGCATAATTTAATATTTATGAAACATATTATCACCATTTAATTCCCATTATATAGTTTCTCTTCCATTCGAAAAGAATATTCTTTATGTATTGACCACATATATCATGTATGGAGCGCACCCAGAACAATAGAAATAACAAAATATTATTAGTAAATTGGATGATTAATGTTATAAATTTATCATATAAGGTGTTATAGGATTTAATATGTTTCCTTAAAATTGTAATAACACTATTTTAATCATTATAAATGATGTTTAATCACATTTTCTATATGATGAACTCGAGGTAACCAAATTTTTAACCCAATTTCGATTCTTTTGGTTTACCTTATTCTTAAATTATTATATTCTACCAAGATTATTTTTTGTAATTAATTGGTCTTATATTGTGATTTATTAAATTAATTTTGAATTTTATAAACATAATAATTTCATTATAATAATTCTCAGTTCAATTATATGATTTTTTAAGGGACATTCAATTAAACATCCTCATTTAAAATTCTATTTTACAAAATTCTAATGCAATGTTTTTAGGAAATTATTCCTATCTATTATTTTTTTCTGGTTCATGGGTATTTTTTATGGGGAATGGAGGGACATATATCTCCCTTTAATTCTTTTGGTATGTGTAATTTGGAGTTCGTTCATGTGGTTACTCCAAGTGTAAATGCAATGGTTACACCATAAAGTAACTGTGATGGTTACATTGTAAGGTTGTTGTGAGGGTTAAAAATCATAAGGAAGCCTTGAAGTTTATAATATAAGTATGAAATGGCCCAATATACCTTTATTATATTATATGTGTTCTCAAAGGATTTATGAAAATCTCATGTTTTAAAAATTAAGTATATATGGGTGAGAATTATGTCTTTGATAACATGGATACATATGATTATAATAATTCAGGGACTAATGATTTAATTTTACTTTTTATATCACATAATGCGCTATTTATGCTAATCTGATGGTTTAAATGTTATTTTCTAGGTTTTAAGGATATGTAATAGAATTAATGACCTTAAGTTGAATGTTATGAATATTTTTCAAAAAAATCTTGTTGTTGTTTTGTGTTAAAAAAATTATGTTTTGGAAGAAATTGATAACATTTTTGTAGTACCCAGTTTATACTCTTGTGGGTTGATATATATGTGGTATTTCCTCACTTTCTAAAAATATATACCAAAATTATCGTTGTGAATGAAATGTAGTTAAATCTAGATAAAATAGCTAGATTATGTAATATTTAACGTCGAGTACATATAGTTGGGATTAGGGATCATTTTGGATAACATTAGGATTTATTATGATGTTAATATAATACCATAATTTATTTTTATATTATTTTCATGTCAAATGGTATAGAATTTTGATATTATAATGTTTCATTTTCTAATATATGTCTGTTCATAATGGTTTTCACAAAAGAAACCTAGAAGATGAAGATGTAAGGAACCAATAGGTCGATATCTTTCTGAATCTAAAAACAAGAATTATGGGAATTATATAAGATAAATTTCAAATAGCAATGGATTATATAATATATGACATAAATTGTGGTGGAATCTATGAAAAATAATAAGTTAATCTACCATAATGGAACATGACAATAGTGGACATTTTATGAGGCGACACCCTCCTACTTTCAATGGATCTTCCGAACCTGTAGTAGACTAAGGATGTTTTAAACCCATGAAAACAAATATAATGTTTTGTTGTTTTTATAAAATCAAAAGATTAGTGTTTTTATTAATTTATTTTAAGGTGAACATGATTAGTGGTGGTCAACGATCAAGAATATACAGGACATAGAAGAGATTGAATACTTTTAGTGGGATTAAATTAATTATATTTTCCTTGAAAAATATTTTTCTATTGTAGCTTGACAATGGATGAAGATGAAATTTCATGAATTGAGGTAGAATTACGATGATTTAGTTGTCATGTATGAATAATATTTATCCCGACTGGAAATTTATGTTTCAAATCGTATTCTGTACATCGATATTAAAATCAATAATTTTTACTCAGGATTGATACCAATATATTGAAAGGCATTGGATTCCCTTGAGTTAAATAGTTATTAAAATAAATTCTTATTAGATATTTGGGTATATATAAAGTTTTTCTATGATCATGTGTACTTTAAAGATTAATTGTATAAACAGTTTAGATGGAAAGAGATGGGTAAGAATTTGTCAAAGAAATCTATGGTATGAATGTCATGTTTCCAGTTGTGGAAAAGTGTTGAAAAACTCACATTGGAGAATGTCATACCAAAACCAGTAAGTTTTTTCTATTTGGTATGTATAGACATATATTTATTGATTGTAATGAAAATGATCATAAGATCAACTCTGATTAGAAAATTGTAATGTGTTTTAAATTTGGGGAGATAGGTCATTATGAAAATGCATACCCAATGAATGATATGAGTGTTGGAATGCTACCAAAATATAAGAAAAAAGTTTTAGTGAGATCATTTGCGACAAATTCAGCAGATGTTGGTCTATCAAATGAAGTGGTGTTTGCTAATTTTTTTATTTATTCATATTTTCCTAAAATATTGTTTGTTAGAGGGTCTACACATTCCTTTGATTCTATGAAATTTAATTGAAAATTAAAAATTTCACCCAATTAAATGATAAAGGAACTTATGGTTAAAAAACATGTGAGAAATGTTCAAGGAAAAATTAATTTTATGAATATTATAATTATTATATGTTGAATGAAATTTCCTCAAAGCCATATATTACCTTATTATAGTTCTTTGACATTCTGTGACTGGATTGGATTAATGTTTATCATTCTAAGATTTATTGTAGATATAAAGATGTTATTTTTTAGAAAGAGTTTCAATATTTATTCCTGAATGAAACCATACATTTGATAACATATCAAAAATCTGATAAACTATTAAAATACATATATAAAATTTATGTTGAATATATTATTTAAAATAATGGAACCATTCATATTAATAATGTTCTAGTGGTAAATGAATACCATGATGTTTTTTAATGAGTTTCCCAGTGTTTTATCCTATCAAGAAGTTGAATTAAAAATATACATAGAACCTAATGATAATCCAATTTCAAAGCCCCAGTATTGAGTGTCTCAGATTGATCATCATGAATTTTTAAAGAAATTGCCAGAGTGTATTTATAAATTCAAAATTCATCCAATCAGTTAACTATAGGGATCTCTTTTTTTGTTCCTTATAAAGAAATATAGTTATATGAGACATTGAATTAATTATAGAGCTCTGAATAAAATTTCTATTAAGAATAAGTATCCTCATCCTCACCTAGATGAAATGTTTGATCATCATAAGGGATTCCATTTTTTCTAATAATGACTTGAGATATGGGAGCCTTCATCTTGAGGTGAAGGAGGATTACATTCCAAAAAATAATATCGAACTAGATGTGGTCATTATGAATTTTTTGTTATACCATTTCAGTTAAATAATGCACATTATGTATTTTTTCATCTTATAAATATAATATTTCATGATTTCATGGATATATTTGTGGATATTTTTATTAAATAAGTCATGGTATATTAAATAAGTAAATAAAAGCCTAAAAAACATCAATGGTCTCTTTCCAATCCTTAAATGAAAAAAACAGTTTTGAAAATTCATAATATGTGAATTTTTTAAAAAATAATTAATTCCTTGGTCACATTGATTGTAAATATGGCATAAATATTTCTCATGATAAAATAAATGTTTATAAAGAATGGAAAAGTCCCAAAAATATAGCATAGATTCTTAGTTTTATTGGTTTGGTAGGAAATTTTTGTAGGTCTATTGAATGAATTCCACTGTTATATAGTACACTGAATTTGTTAATTTGAAATAGAGTTAAAATCATCTAAGAAATATAATGTGATGATAGTTTTTAGGAATTGAAATGATGATTGGTGAATGCTTCTGTTCTGTCCCTCCCATATAGAAATGATGCATTTGTTATCTAATGTTATGCTTAATTAAAGGGGATTGGTTGTGTTCTGATGAAGAATGGTCAGGCTATTTTTTATGGTCCAAGATAACTGAAACCTCATGTGTTAAATTATACAACACATGATTTGGAATTATTAGATATGGTTTTCTATTGAAAAATTTGTAAGCATCATTTATATGGATTGAAATGTGAAATAAATAATGAGTAGAAAATTGGGAATTATAAATTAACTGAAATGGAATTAACCATGAGGTAGAGAAGATGTCTTAAATTGATAAAAACAATTATTTCATAGTAAAATAACATCCTACAAAATCAAATTATGTAAAATATTCCTTTATATGAAAACATCATGAAACATTAACTAAATATCAAATTTAAGAAGACTAATTGATTAATGGTTGGATGAATTTTGGATTTGATTTATTTGGTTCCAGAAATTACCTTGTTTTGATTCAGGTCACAGTTCATTATAAATTTTAATACTGAATTATGAAACTGTAGTAAGATGATGTGGAGTTACAATAAAATGTAGAATTGGATAATATGGGTTTGTTTCCTGAATCTAAAATTTATAATGATTGGGTTTTGAGATTTTTATCAAGATTTTTTGTGCCATGTGTTTTTGAAGAAAAAAAAGAATTGTTCTATGATTCGCATAGTTATCCTTTTTATTCCATCTTCGATATACAAATTTGTATAATTACATTAGAAAATATTGAGGGGTGGATGGAGTGAATAGAAATATTGCAGATTTTAGGGTTAAATTATCGACATGTCAACATGTTAAAGTAGTTTAAAAATGACCGATTGGGATTCTTCATCATTTTATAGTTATAGAGTGTAAATGGGAATGAATATCCATGGAATTAATGGTGGGAATACCAAAGACTATTCAAGATAACAAAGAGATTTTTATTATTGTTTATTGGCAGAGTAAATGTACACATATCCTTCCTATTAAATAAACTATGTTATTGGGTCATCTTTCCCAGTTATAACATAAAGAGATTGTCTGGTTATACAAAGTTTCTATTTTAATTATATCTGACTTTGATCCCAGTTTCACCTATAATGTTTCAATGGGGCTTCAAAATTCATTAGTAACAGAATTAAATTTCAATAGTACTTTACTTTATTAATATGATGTATATACAAAAGAAACATTAGAACATTGGGAAATATGATTCGAGCAAAGTAAGTAGACTACCATGGATGTTGGGATAATAATCTTATTTAGAATAATTTTCATACTATAATAGTTTTCATTCTATTATACCTATGGAACCATTTGAAACATTATATAGGAAGAGGGATCAAACATCAAAATTCTCTGGAGCATTTGGGGAATGAAAATTAATGGAACCACAATTTGCAGAGGAACTAGATGAGAAATTGATTTTGATGAAGAAACACACGAGGACAACATAGATCAGTCATAAAAGTAATGCACATAACACAATGAGAGACTTTTATTTTGAGTTAGGTGATCATGATTTTCTAATAATCATGTGATGGAATAGTTTTATAAATCTTGGTAAGAAAGGAAATATGATTCCATATTTTATTGGACCATAGTATTTCATGGAGTATTTTGGACCTTTTTCCTACATAGTGGATTTTCTACCATTATTATCTTAGGTACACAATTTTTTTCATGTTTGGATCTTGAGAATGTATGTTCTAGATTCATCTCACATTTTTACCCTAGAAGCAGTTCAACTGGAAGAGAACCATTCATATAATGGGAAACATGTTCTGATTTTGATCAAAGAGAACATGTATTTCATACTAAGGTAATGCACTAGGTAATGGTTTTTTTGGATAAACAACATCGTAGAAAAAGTAACATGGGATTTTGAAAATTCTATGTTGGAAAGGTATCCTCAGTTGTTTAAAAAGTAAATAAAATTTTGAGGATACAATTTATATAAGGTGGGTAGAATGTGACACCCTATGATTTTTAAAATAAATTGAGGTGAAAGTAACACCATGTCCTTATATAATGAAACTTTTTTTAAGAAATAGTTATAAACTATAAATTAAATAAAATTTTTCTTCATCTATGTTTTTTTAAAAACAATGATACATGGTTATAGTTATGATGCTCTTTTAGAGATACATAGGGAAAAAATAATATTTTATGAATAGAAACCTACCATTTTGAATAGTAAGGATACCTTGTGAATAGTAATATGACCAAATGTATTGTAACCTCACCATAGAATTTATTTCTTAAGAATTATGAGACCATTATTAAATTATAAAGGGGTTATAAAATCAGTTATTGTTTTAAAATTGTTATTTTTAAAATATATCATGTTTTAATTTAAAAAATAATATTATAATTTTTTGAGAATTATTTTGATAGAATTGAATTCATTTCTTATTTATGAAAATTGAAAAATAGTTTGGTTGAATTTTTTGTATTAGTCAGAAATACATGAATTTTGGATGAAAAGTGAAATACAATAATTTATCATATATTTACATTACATGTGAAATTATCTTTTCTTAGAATCATGGATGATGTAACAACCATTGGATTGACATCACAAGAGCACATAAATATTTTGGGTCACATTAATCAATATTATTCAATTTCATGAGAAACAATATTAAACTAATGAATAAAATAATGGAAACCCCTCTCTCATCCAATATAAATATGACCCTCACCCCATATTCCTCTCACCCCTCTCAAGAAATGATAATGGCCTAAATTCTACCCAATACCCTTACTAAGGAACTTCCACATGTCTAAGAGCTTATTTTCACTAAAAAATGTCAAAAACAAATTCAATAGGAAGGATCTCAAAGAGTATTGATCAAAAGGTAAAAATTCTATTTCATTTTCTTGTGTATTCTTTCCAATTATATTCTTTTCTTATACTATCATCCCATACCCTTATTCTACAGTGATGAATGATCCATTATTATATGTATTATATATTTTTCATCATATTTTGGGAAGAAATCATCATTATTATTTATCTCCCATTCCTATTATTCTGAAAATAAAAAATGTCATTTATGATGTGTCGATTTACTGACATCATGGACGATGTTTGTTAAATTTCTATTAATGACATCAATTCTAGCTGTATGTACATTTTAATAGTTGTAATTTATTTTAATGTATATTCTTTGACAACTCTTATATTCTTTAATGAACATATATTCTTTATAATAATTTTATAAGATGAAACAAGTTTGTTATTATCGAACAACCACCAGAATGATCTAAAAAAATATCAATAATGATTTATCTTATGACTAATCCTCATAACATTTAACAAAATTTATTTATGGAATCATTTAATAATCTAGTGACATATTAACACCTTTTAATAAAACCTCTGATGTTTCTCTTTAATTCAAAAAATAGCCATTATGAACAGACCATGGAAATCGTGTAAAGAACCCCCCCCCAAAACAATGGATGATAGAAAAATTTATTAAAAAATGGGGGGAGTGATGTTATAAAATGATAATATAAGATTTTATAAAAGTTAATATGTTTTTTAAAAATATTAATAACACATGTTTATACCATATTAAATATGTTTATTAATTATTTTCTATTGATGAACTCAATGTTAGGGAAATCATAACCCAATTTCCAGTATTTTGGTTAAACTTATACTTCATTAATTATATGCTTCCAAAATTATCTGTGTGATTAATATAATTTATCTTATTATTTGTTATATTTTATTTATAGTGTATGCATACAATACATTAATTGTATTGATTATCACATCAATTATATGATATTGTTTTGGGAATTTTCTTAGTAATCATATTTTAAAATTCTATATTACAAAATTCAAAAGTACTATTTTTATTAAATTATTCTTGTTTTATGATTATTTTTTTTGTCACTATCATTTTTTATGATGAAGGGTGGGACCTATGTGTCCCAAAAGTTATTTGGGTATATGTATGTTAGAGGATGGCTATATAGTTACTCCATGTGTCACTATGATGGTTACAATATAAGGTATCTCTGAGGGTTACATTGTGAGATAGAAATGAGGGTTACCTTACAAGGTAGCCATCATGGTTACAAATCATAAGATAGTGGGAAGGGTTAAAAAATATGTAATTAATTCTCCTTGATAGATTTTTAATTTTATATCTATTATTTAATGTTTTATATAAATAGCATCCTTCACAATGTATATATATATGGGTGATAAGTATATCATTTTAAAAATGGTTACATATATTATAAGTTTTCTTTTACTAATGGTTTCATTCTTTATTTTATATGCCTCACATAGTTTTTTTTGCACATCTGTTATTTATAATGTTTTTCATAGTTAATAAAGAAGTTTATGCAAAATAAGGAAGTCAAGTTACATGTTATGAATAATTTTCATTGATATAATTTTTTTGTTATGTTTAAAAAAATTAATGTCTTATACGAAATAGGTATTTTTCTACTGGTGCCCACTTTATAAAATTGTGTGTTGATATTTATTAGTTTTGTCCTAGCTTTATAAAACTAGAAACATAAACAATATTTTGGAATTAAATATGTGAAATATAGAAAACTTACCTAGATTATGTAATTTTAATTTTTGGGTGCTTATACACAATTTATGATCCCCGATATAATTTATATATTATAAGAATTGTAATTTATATGTTTCATCATGTAATCAGAATGATTGATTGAAACATAGAATATACTTAGTGTTTTTCCATATTATTATGTTTGGAGTTCATATAAACAATAATTATTATTTTTATGATCATTCATAGGTGTAATAAATGATATGATATATTAATTATATAAAAAATAATTATGTGTTAGAGAGTTTTATGAACATGGTGAGAAGAATATTGAAGTGTTCAACATTTATATGGGGAAATAAAATTTATAGAGTAAACTGTTCACAATATTAATAATAAATTATATTGTTAACACATTAAGAGATATCCTTTCAATATATATCCATTATTTACCATTTCTCTATCTTATATATTTTCATTATAAGTTATTGGGTACATTGATAATGTTGATTATTTCATATGCAAAAAATTATTCAAATTGATGGTTGATTACATGATGATATATGAATCATTTATATATTTAATATTTATTTTATCATAATATATTGTTCATTCATTAATGTTATTATTTTATTTTATTAAAAATTAATATATTTTTTTAATAGTTAATATAGAGTATTATAGAAGAAAGAAATTCTTTTTTGTTGTATTATATATAAAAAACCAATAATATTTTTTTCTTATAATGTTCCATCAAACTAGTAGATTATTAATGATGTTCATTTTAAAAGTTTTATAGAATAAATCCAACTATAAGTATATGTAGTAGTTCCCCAGTGATGTGATGGATAATCTCCCCTATAGTCGTTCAATTTAATTATCCAAATGTGGGCCTCTTGTTGTTTTTATATTAATATAGTGTGATTATAGTGTTGGGGTGGATTATAAACTATTAATATTATGACACATTAGAATTCTTTACAAAAATTATAATTCAATGGACCAATCTAAGGACTGAAATGATCTATAAGTGGGTTAATTTTATTAGTGTGTATTATTGAAATACTCATAATGTTTTCCACCGTATAAAAAATGACATCATCCAATCCTTTGGAGTATCATGGCCTAGCCGCATGCTGGTGAAGATTTTCAATGACATAAACTCTTGTAACCCAGATTCTGTTTTTTATTTATGAATATTTCAGAGACACAATGGGGTTAAATCAAAAAGGGATATTTAGTTTTGTAGTCTTGGTGATATATATACATGATACCCATTTTTCATTATGCATATAAATAACATAGTACATAAAAAAATAAAATGACATTTTTCTGTGATGAAAAATAATATAGTGTTTCTTCATAACCTTGTGAATGTAAGAAAATATGGGTGATATCAAATGTTTAGTAAAGGTTAGATAAAATTAAAAATATCAGAAATCAATAAATAATAATCAATATATCAAGGGAAAAAATATAAATTAATTTAAATAAATATCATGGATATAATATTTAGATAATTCCTAATAAAATTTTAAATGTTATAAACTAAAAACACTATCGATTTAATCAATAAAATGGTAATGAAATGAATCTATAGATAATTTTTAAGGGAAATACTCATGGATAATAATATTAAAATTAATTCTAAAAATATTCTTAATTATTGATCATAAAAATTTCATGAGTTATGCAACCTTTATCATTATTTCATTTATTAAGATGGTTTAAAATATATGCCTAGAAATATGTTTTATAAGACAAATTCATGTGTCTCATGAGACACGTAGATACATCGAGGGGAAATATATTTCTGTTATGCACCCTTTACTTCATGTATAAATAATTAGATATATATATTAAGAAATTTAATTCTAGAGAAAAAATCATTATAAACAAAAAAACATAATTTTTTAATGACGATGGATTTTTCAATATTTCAACACATGATCAAATAAAACTCTTTGTAAATACCTTATCTAATAATGGTATTCAATTTATAAAATCTATGTATTCTTCTTAAAATGAATATGGATTACCTAGAATTGAAATATTTACCATCCTAATTGAATAGTTATTCATGTTTAATGAATAAAGAGGTTGTATATACACAATTTGAAATCAAATATGTGCATATTATAAAATGTATCTCAATAAAATGAAATTTTACACAAAATGTATTATAATGATCATAATATTTTTTATAAAAATTGGTCAATAGTATTATTATGTCTATGAAATATAAATCCACATAGAAATAGTGTATATACAACATAAGATAAAAAAAATTAATTATAACATGATATTATTAAAAACTTAAATGAATATGTAATATAATCCAAGGACAAATGATTGAGATGTGATATTATTTACCCCTTCGTAACATTCATGTCAAATCACATTAGAAGAAATAATTAAATTTGAAACATAAAAGTCTATTAGTTAGGATTTTTTTCATTATAAAACATAAAAAAGTGAATTATATACACTCTATAAAGGAAATTTGGTGACAAGGAATAGAATGTGGTTCAATTAGGGGATATTGAGGTGATGTCATTTACCTCACATGCTTTTATTTTTTAATTTTCATTAATCAAAGTTAAAATGTTATAAATGATGTTATTAATTTATCAGATAACCATATTCATAATTATAATATCATATATTATCCTCTAATTACATTTTATCACCTTTTTGTTAATAATATTTCATTATTTTAATTGTTTCGGGTGTTAATGTCATTGTTATATCATGCACATATGGTCTTTAATGTTTAATTTATCATGCATAGGATATATACCCATAATATCAACAATTATTTTAATTTTATTGTTATCATAATTATCCATTGATATATTTTTATCCAGTTTTTTATGGTTGGAAATGTAAAAATAATATAATCTCTTCTTGAAGATAGTTGTCCATATGTATGCACATGTGGTGAAATATTTCACAGAACGAGTGAAAGGGTAAAGAATTGAGTGATATATTTATTTATTAAAATCAATATAAGCTCATATTTATTAGATATATATTGTAATTTCATCCTCATTTTATTTCGAGTAATGTATAAGTGAAATATAAATCACATGGATTCACATGGTGGGATTCCACCATGAAAACGAGTGATGTTATCATATTTAAAAAAGAATGGAAAATTAAAATTTATATGAGATATTAAAATTTAATATGTATAATAATATTTAAAAAATCATATAAATGAGATAATTCTTCAAAAAAAAATATAAATTGAAGGTTGTGATGCAAAATGTATTAATGAGATTCACGAGCTTGTAGTCCTTAAAAAACATGATCGAAATTTCATTACCCATATGACTTATGAATAGATTAATATATCTCATTGTGTTAACACAATGACAACATGGTATATGGATAATACTAGTGTTATTGTAATATAACGATTTAATAATATTTTAAGGAGGCAATTGAAGAAATAATATTAAAACTCTCATTTAGTAACATTACGACTTCTTATGAGGGCCTTCATAGGTGTACAAAAAAAAATCCTAGGATGTGTTTCTTATAAAAAGTAATTTACTATGATGGTAGATAAGAGAAAAAGATATTTGTATAGATATTGATTAACACATATTGTTTTTGACATGTCAACAAGGTAAGAGAGGGGGATTCATTTTAGAAGTGGGTGGGAGGAAACACATTGAATTTTCAATGAAAATAAATTAAGATTATGTTTTATCCTTTAAAACACAAAAAAGTATCATTATTGAATAGTTTAGGTGATAATGACTAGGTATGTCTATAAAATTGGTTTTTGAAAAGTAGCTATGTAATTTTCGGACCAAGGGGCCACATTTTTGTCCCCCGAAATGGTTTTCTACATAACACTATAAATGTATCAACGAATTATTGAGGCTTAAGAATTGTACTGAGGGTCTAACATTTCTTGTGGGTAGAGTATTCAATCTTTTTAAGATAAATATAATAGGGTAAATAAAGAGTTTAACCAAAATTATTAATGGTATCAGTAATAAAAAATGACCATAATCACATGATATTCATGAAATAAGGTAAACTGATCAAAATCTGAATCAATAAAATGGTCATTCCATTTATGTGTCATGTGTCCAATTTAATCAAAAGATATATAAATATTAACTCATCTTGAGTGTTTCATGAAATCAAGGATTGTTTCTTCACAAATAATCTATCTCAAATCCAGACATAACTATCTTATATAGGTCTATTCCCCTAATCTATACTTGAAAACATGATATATATTCAGGAATTAAATGAATGATGGAGTAGGGTGTGATTAAAATTCATTAGATTTCCACCAACAACCTTTAATGAATTTATCATTATATAATAGTGTGTCTAATTTTATGATGAAATAATTACTAGGGGATGAAATTAAATAGATTCACATTTATTATTCTATAATTAACCACATTGGAACTTCAGTTTGAGGGGTCTTTAGAGCCAATAAAACCTTCATTTTAATGTTTCAATATTTGATCCATAAACCATAGTGATATTTACATTGAATTAATTCACAATAATTATTTACTTAATTTAATTCCAAATTCATTTTTCTTCAATGTATCTAATGTTCATACACCGTTATCAGGGATTATTGGATAGTTAATCCATCATCATTATCTCAAACAAATATTGCATCATTTCGACACCAATATCATTTGTAATTATAGAATATATCTTTTAAAAAATATTACGTACATGGAGAATCATCCCATCACCACTTCACAAGCATTCAACAGTAGTCTAGAGAATAATTATAGTACCCCATAGTTACTCAAAGCATCCATCCATCACCCAAAATTCATATTGTATGTTTTTTTATTTTTGAGTTTGTATATATATATATATATTGCTCTTAATTTTCATTTATCATATTATAAATCATTTTAAAAACTATTCACCAGTCATATATCAAATGTAATAATGGTTCATGATTTTTTTTCATCAGAAAAAATATAATCAAATTTCCCTTTTATCAATTTAACATCAGATTTTACGAAACTCATTAACCCTTCATGGTTATGTATATGAACACATTAAAACCCATTATGAATCCATGAAACCTGGATTTTCATTAATTCCATAAACCAATAATATACATTTTTACATTCCATATGTCTTAATATTACGGATATCAGAACACATATTCTTTTCCATCATTCCTTTTCATATAATCTCAAAATGTCTAACATGATCTGTGATTGGTCAATCATTATCATGGGAATCAATTCAATTAATAATTTTATATTCAGAATCATGTGGTGGAAATTAATTTTTACAAAAAAATACCGAGAAAAAATGTAATCAATATTGGAATTAAAAATTAAAATTACAGACTTATGATCGTTGAAGAAGGATCTCACAACCACTGACTTTAATTTGATGTTAAATGGCAAAAATCACCATATTAAAAAATATCATGGATCCTATCCATGGATCAAGATCCAATTAGAAAAAATTAATTTGAAAAAATATATATTACATAAATATATGGATGATTCACCCATTTTCAATGGGATGAAAGATAGGATATGTCTGAACTTAAGCATGGAAATGATCACTGACCAATGAGATGATTATTCTATCCACTAGAACATTATTTCACAAATTAATGGTTTCAAGGTTCTTAGAAATTTACATAGGCAAACCAAATATCATTGGTAATAGTATTATGGCATGTTTCCATATTGTACATATAAAATGGCTGTCATTGAAATTTTAATAAAAAATTTCAATATTTGAATAACTGCTTCCATGATTTCCTGGATTTGATGCATTATTAAAAAAGGTATCTTCACCCATCATGTGCCCCTACTGTCTAGAATTAATATCATATCCATCATGGGTTCATGTTTTGAAAAACTGATTTCCAACTATGAAAAATCCTTCTATTCAAGTAATCATGGGTTGGGGATAGTGGATACATATTTTATTCCAACAATGTACCCAATTCTAGTGGATCAAAATGCGGCATATGGTATGTTGGGGTAAAACTACATAGTGTTTTCTAACCATGGTACAACAATGTACCACTCCATTGGATTCCAAAAGACTCCAAATTCACTTGAAACGACCCCAAGAGAATACCCAAACAATATATTATAAATGAAGCGTACATGAGTAATTAAAAATGAGTTCATGGATAATCTAGAACAATATAGATCTTATAAAATTCCTGCATGGTAACATATCATCTTCAAGATGCAGTCCAAATAATCAATATGAATCCAAATTAAAATGGTTGGCCTATCAGGACCATATATCTTGTTCTATCTCTAACAATTACCCCTGAACACGACCTTGATTCCACAACACTTGGATAAATGAAACAATACTTATTGTCAAAACATTCTCATTACAACCCAAAATATGAATCAGATTTTCATAATGGATTCCTCATCTTCAATCTAAACATCATATACATTGATCACATTAGAATTCTTGAGATTATACAATAAAATATGTGACACCTGAAATAAATAATTCATAGGACTCTACAACTATGGAAGAGCCACTTAATATTCCCTCGGGCGGATCCTCTCTACAATATCAAGTAGCTCAAAAATCCTTGGCCTCAACATTCACGTAATTTGAATCTTATAGTGACCCAATATCTGAGAAACATTAAGGAATACATGATCAGAAAATGTAATCATTATAGGATGATGAAATCTATCAACACATTACTTTTTTATAATCTAAAACATATCCATATGTTTTTAACTCAACAGTCGTTATTTTGATGTATCATGCATGATACTTATTCCCAACAACTCTGTCTCACCCACTTATATCCAACATATTAATGTTATTTATGGCCTACCAAATAATTACTCATGTGGTTCCATTTTAATATAATCTTGATAACTATTTTTATAGGAGAAATCCACTAGTGAAATTTTATTCTTCCAAGATTCAATAATGTATGGGACGCATGACCTCATTATTCCGCCCAACATGAATATAGTAATCATTGATTTATTATCTAAATATAAGTGAATAGATGTGAAGAAAAATTAATTTGTTTCCATATCGTTTTCTATGCCTTCCCATAAGTGTAAAGATAAAGATGGATCTCGATTTGAATCTATACTCCACAACAATCCATTCAAAAAAATGATCTCTCAAGAATACATATCACCCAACTGATCTGCAGCGACCATATCCCAAATTTGATTGAAATGTGATTTATACATCAACAATACAAAAAAAAACCTTATAGACTAATTATTGCAATCCTTGATTTGACGAACAACCAAAATATCCTAGTAATGTTAGCCATATTCCATTCCAGAATGGAAAGATACAATAACAAACCTCAAAGATATTAATGCTTGAAATTATATTTCTGAATGGTGTATAATATTTTCATGAAAAATGAAATCCCATTCTTAATTTCCCACCACCAATATTTCATACAAGGTCCCCAGCACATTATCTTCCCTATGTGATAGACTCTTGAAAAAAATGTGTGTTTTTTCATCTAAAGGTATCTTAATCAATGTTTTCTTTTCTGTAAGTATAGCCTACCTCAATGTCAACTGACATCATATTCTCAACCTAGATCCATTTTCAAATGTTCAAATTTTACTAAAAAAATGTTTACTTCAATTGTTTTTGTCATTAGTAACAATAAACCATTCTCCCAACATGTATTACTCCGAACACAATATGCAATAAACCACTCACACCAACTAGAGATCATGTGAACGGTAATTCAATTTACATGGACTATACAATCGTGATATATATGCCCAATCATGATAGCATGGAAACTAAAATACCCCAATCCCAATCTCAGATGAATAAATAAATAAGGAATGCATGTCCCCCATCTCTGGTATAATAAAAATCAATGCAGTGGTCAGATACTTCATTAAATTCATGATGTAATTCTCATAATGTCAATATCCTTCAAACATAATATCAATCATTTTCAGACCAAATTTGGAACTAGAAATCTATGAACGTAAGGGATGAATCTCCTATAACAACATACAAAACAAAAAAATATGGATATCAAAAACATTCATCTTATTTTCTTAAGATTAAAATGATTATACATTCTCAAGGACCACTGACACAACTGCCTCTGAGATTATTTGACCCAGGTAATGAAACTCGTTAATCCAAAATTTAAATATTAATATTTTTGTGTATAGACTATGTTCTCTTAGTTCACATAGAATGAATTCATGTAATTTCGAATGTTAATCAAGAGTCTAGGTGTACACTGTGAAGTCATCAATGAAAACAGAAAAAAATCTCGTTACGGGTGGAATATTTTATTCTTCAATTCCTTAAACATAGATAGATCATTTTTTAAACCAAACAAAATTATAATGACCTATTACATGTTGTACCTACTATATAGTGAAGTTATGTTTGTACAAAAAGGTTTCATTCTCAATATATGATTTCATGACCATAGGTCTATATTACGGAGAACACCAGAACCCCATAGTTGGTCAATGAGATCATTTATATACATAAGAGAATAAAATTTCAGAATAATAACAAGGTTCTAGATTTGTTAATGAACACATAATCATAACATCATATCATCCATTAATGAAAAAAATGGGGAACCTCAAGGTGATTTACTCGAATGGATAAATTCCATATCTATCAAATTTTCAAGATATGTCATAACATCTTGATTATTTTTTAGTGTAAGATGGTATGGTAGAATGGACAATAGATTATCACCAGGAAATAGCTTAATTATAAAATCAACATATCACCCATTTTCATTCCTTGGTATGTCCTCAAGAAAAAAAGCCTAAACCCGATCCACTGTGTGTTAAAATGAATAATATTACTAACCATCATCATCTAGTCATATAATTAAAACCTTACATATGAACTACCTTAATTTCAGATGAACATGAACAACACAACCTTACTGGATATATCATTTTCCACAATGGACATAAATATTACCCTCATGAGATTTCATATATATTATCCCACACTAACAATTGTTGTATTATCAATACGACACCCACCAGTCCATATACAAAATCTATTTAAACTAGATATTTTTTGTATATAATAATCCCAAAGGGAATGATACACACCAACCACAATAATACATCCCTTTTATAGGTTTTTTTCCTTTGACCATAAACTAATATTGGTTTTGATTTCAATAAACCCAATTAGAAATTCCACCGTAATAATCAAACCATTCACAAGTTGTGTAGATACAAAATATTGTGAGGCTCCTATATCAAGAAAATCCATTTCAAAAATAGAATATAAAAGAATAGTATATCTTAACATCGATAACCTAACTTAAGAATACATAAGGGAGGAAATAATTACAAAAAAATTAATTACCCATCTTCCTTATTCTCTATTATAATCCCCTAATATGTACTACCCTACTAAAGTGGGGCATATTTCGATAGTGTACCACATCATTCAGATTGAAAGAAATGGATAGCAAAGCACTAACTTCTAAACTAGTATGGGAAATAAGTCACACATCAAGTATTATGGTTTGGCCTAGCTCCTCCTTCAATACCCAATGGGTTAGGGTTCCTTCAATACATCTATATGTTTCCCATTATTATACATATTTAGTACCCCACTATTGGTTGGGGAATCTGACTAAAAATGATACCCAAAATACAACACTATGGGAAAAACACATAATTTACGCACATGGAAACTTATAATTCTATTTAGATACTATTTGTTCCACTTCCATTGTCAAATATTTCATATATATGATTCCTACCCTTGTAAGATGTACCTATGTGTCCCCTAGATGAAACCACATTCCCTCTACTATAAACCTCCTTCATGTTTCCCTCTTAAATGAGATCCTTATTCACTAATTAATTAAATTTAATCAATAAAAATATATTAGATTGGGATTAAATATCACATATAATTCCATCATGGAAATTTATTTCCATAGTTCCCTCATTTACTACCAACTCTAGAACAATGCATTGAACATTTTTGAATTATCCACTATAGTCCATCAAAAAGACACTTTCATGGGTTATCCAAATAAACTTGTATACCCTATCCTCTCTTAGTGTCTCTAGGTGATAGTTATATAGGTACTCGTTCTATAATTCTTTCAAACCAATTCCCTCATACTTTTCCTCTCGAGCATAAATATCCCATAAATTATTCAGTATAACTCTTAAAATTAATTAAACCAAAATGACTCTAACATCCATTGTATTCTCTAAATGGACATGAATTTTCTAAATAGACATAATACATAACTCAAATACATCATGTCCACCCTTTAAGGTGATGTTAATCCCATATTACAATTGGAACTCCAGTCACAGATCAGACGTGCTACACAAAACCTGGCCTAGGTATCCCACTCCAAACTACATAAATATAGAAATGTTCTCACAAAACTATACCCTATCTCATTCACCTAGAACTATCAGAACATATTCTATCTCTCTTGGAGGAACATTTCAAACAATATCCTTTCTTCCATGGTGACATATAATTCAATCATACAAGAATTGGCCCATGATGGATTTTGAACTATTCACCAAATGGATTTTATGATTTTATCAATTCTTGGGTTATATTTAGTAAAGTTAATTATAAAATAATTTTTGTGTCTTGGTTCCTATGTCTAAAAAAATTATCATGGATATATGGATCATTGATACATTATCATTCTCATGGGAACATTTATCTTGAGTCCATCACCAGTATCACTAGTACTTAGAACAGTAGTCAATAACCAAAATATAAGGTACTTACAGTATCAATCCATCAACAATTCACATGCATGCATATGATTCCTAGTGCAGTCATATAGTACCTCATATGTTCTATATGCATCGATATATAACTCAAAAATTTTTTTTCATATTTTCATATGTATATATATATATATCTGGGTTCGTAATAAGTGGAGTTCTAATAAACAATTCCAATACGATGCACCATGTCATTTATCAGACAAAACCATCACTATTTATTTTTATCAAAAGGAACAAAATGTGAATATAAAATATAATTCCATTTCTAATTTGTTATTCCCAACTCATTATATGTTCATGATTAAGTAAATTATAACTTTTAAATCCAATTTTCAAGTCATGATATCAAGATTTATTTTAGTTCTATTAACCAAATATTTAAATTTTGATATTCTAGAAGCCATCCTTTTATGGATATCATCATACTCCATGATTTCTAGCATGCCCGACCTCATAAAATCTAATCGGTATAATGAGATATGTTAATGGATTCTCAATTTCATGGTATCCAATTCACATAAAAAATTTATAATCAATTAGAGGATATGGAAAAGAAATTATAAAACTACAAACACATGATCAAGATCATGAATTTGGTAATTATCAAAAAAAACACTAACTTTAGCTTCCGTGATGAACACATTATATTCAATATCCATTAATTCGGAGTATAATAGTCATAATAACCACAAAAAATAAAAACATGGATTTTATACAAGGATAAATATCAAACGAAAAATGATCCATAAAAGTGTATATCTACACCATCAATAATAGGGGGATTCATCCCAATCTTTGGAGTAGAAATATGGGAGATAAAAGAACATAAATACTAAAAAATCAATTATTGGAGAGAGTTTGATTCCTTACACTAAATCATAAACTCACAAAGTAAAGGCATTGAGTCACCTAAGAATCCTTTTAGGAGCCTCTAATAGAAAAAGAAAATTGATTGTGTTGAGCATGGGTGATTAGAGAAATAATCCAGGTGTCTAGGGTTTTTAATAAAATTATAGGATGTTTTAATAACTATACGAATGGTTTTGTAGATAGGCCTCTGAGTTTGACAAACAACGATCCTAAATCACTCACCACTACCTTCTGGGGTTCAATATTTTTCTTGGGTGGCAACATGGATTGAGAAAAAACTACAAATCATGAAAACTTTGTTTCTCTAGGATTGAACTATTTCATGAGGGTTTGGAAATATGGTTTTTCCAAACCATATTTCCCATAGTGATGTTAAAATTGGTGTGTACTACTTTATAGGGAAACCCATATGGCTTTCCATTATTGTGTTCCAACCATGCCCATCCCCCCAGGATTCCAAAAGACTCAAAATATACATTAAATAGCTATGAAGTGATACCCAATTAATATATTAGAAAAAGTGTACATTCATACATAAAAATTAGAAATATTTAGCAAAATAATTGTTATGATATTTCCATGTAGGTATTTTAAACAATTTTATACTTTGAACAAATTTCGATAAATTGGTTTTTACCTGTACAGTGTGAAATAAATATTATTAATTTTAAAATTCAATATATTAAAAAAATTAGTTTTCCATCTTAGGTAATACAAATTAGACTAATTAAAATTAATTAATTATTTTTCAAATTTAATTTCACACAATTGGAGGATTTTAATTTTAAATTATACCCATATATTCAACAAAAAAGGGATTCCAATTGAAAAATTCAAATAAGTTTGTAAAATTTTAATATTGAAATATAACACAAATTTGATCTGAATAACCTAAATTAGTCAACCTTTAATATAATATGTCTAATTTTATAATAAATCCAATGAAAATGGATTTGATATTTGTAAATAAAAATAAATAAAAACAAACTTTCCAAAATATATATTTAATTTGTCCATATTAATTGAAAAAAATAAAATTTTACCAAAATCAATAAAAATGGAAGTAAAATAATTTTTATAAAATTATTTTAAAAATTAATTTTATTGTAACAAAAAATATCAACACGTGTAATAAAATTTATCGATCATAAGTTCATAAGAAAAGATAAATCCATTTTCATAGAAAACAAAAATTTTCAACAAAAAGTTTTCACATTTAGATGAATGTTATTTTTACCTCTAATAAATTTATGAATAATGAATTTTCAAAAACTATATATATATATATGTTTTAATTTATTTATTCATATTCATTACCCCCAATTTAATTTATTGGTTATAGTAATCATGTGTATTTAGTAAGTTTTATATATTATAATGTTTAACTTATACCTTGTGTTGTGTCTCTTTCATTCTCTGAATGATATTATATTTATTTAAAATGAAATAAATAATATTTTATCAAATAATAACATTATTCTCTCTTATAATAATTTCATACTATAAGATTCATATATATTAACATCAAAATTATAGAGGGTAGTTCTTATTCATAACATCCTGTGGTCCCTGTGTGTTTTCGATCATTTTTTTATTTCTCAAAATTCACTTTACTACACAAGTCATCTTAATAGTAGATACATTATATATTATATATATAATATGGATGGGTTATTATAGAATAATAGATAGTGTTCCAATTCTCTTTCATCAATGGTCATTACATGCATCGTCTCTTTCAATATTGGCACTCCTTTTATATTAGCGTCAAAATATTTAACAAAAAAGACCTCCAATAATAAATGGAATATGTTAAATAATGATAACCAAGGTTCAAGTCAAGCTCTAATTGTATGAACATATCATACACAATAAGAGGATCATGAGGTATAGGCTTGCGCATCCTATAAAAAAGATTCCATATCTGGATGAGGAACATACATGAGGAACCTGCACGATGAACCTCTATAGATGATCTTCGTCATTTAGGTCCCTATTATTTATTATAAATAGTTACCTTTTCATCTTAATTTGAATTTAATTAGATATTATTAAAAATATATGAAGCACTAATTTCCTTAGTCTATAATCGAATATCTCCAAAACACATATGTATCACTCCAAAAACCTAAGAGACGATGAAATTATGGGGGGTAATGAGATTAATGTTATTATAGAGTGTGAAACATATAAAACATACATGTGGAACTAATCAACCCCCTAGTATAAATTTATTATCATAATTGTCACCTCTGAAATATAGAACATTCACAAACCCATGCAGAGAAAAATGAGGAAACCCTAGGATCATAGTGAAATGACTCAACCAATTATTCTTTCCCATATTGTTTATATTAAATAATTAACCTACATAATGTGTATATATACCCTCCATAATTCACATTGGACATAACCATGTCTACCCTGTGTGATGAATCTTTAGTTCACTTAAGACTACCTAGTGTGACTCACATTCTCCTATCTCCACCATGACTAAAATGAGCCAATATATGATTCATCTATTTCACCATAGATGGTAGGGTACGCATGACACTTGGAATCCCATCTTCTAGAGTCCAAATCGACCCCCTCCCCAAGGCCACCATATTTCCATGATCATGTAGAAATGAAAACATGTTTGTCTTCCTTTTTTTTTAAATTCCATCCATAAGAGTTTTACCACATATATCCATCCTGATCGGTAGGGTCCTCATAGTGTTTAAAATGGTTAAAAACCATGGTAATGAGGACCTAAACAATGAATGTTGTTCGAGAGATATCTCAGTTTTGGAAACGGGGTAATGTTCTTGAACATTCCCTCGTCATCTCTCACAATTGGAACATTCATGTTAAATATGGTGTGGGTGGGCTACTCTACATTCTCATTGAAGAAGGATAGTGGATAATACTCTTCAAATATTAACTAAAATAATATATAGGTAATCCCTCCAAGATTATTAAAATATATTTTCATTGAAAACATGTGGAAAACAAGCTGGTGAATGTCGATTTAGGGTTGGAAATCAAGAATATCAATAGGGATTATTCCATATAAATGTAATACATAATCCCCCTTCATATCACTCATTGAGTACTAATGGAAAAATTACCCCAGAGACAATATTGAATTATTTCTAATTATAAAATAAAGGACAACCTGATGCATTAGAGAATACTACAATGTATTTGGTATATCTAGGTCGGGATAAAAAATTCATTTTCCTTGCACTATCCTAAATGGTTCATCCTTTTTTTCATTAAATTTTTTTTAAAATAAATTAGGTCAACTCCATCAATGAACAATATGGTTCCACAACTGTTTGGATGATACCCATTATAGAGTATATTCAATATGGATTTATCTCCATATACAAAACCATATAAGATCAAATTTGATGATGATAAACCAACTTCACCTATTCATAATTCCCAAATTGGTAATAAAACTATACAAATGTTGTCTTCCTAGAGTTTTTATTTGCTGAAATGATAGATAATATACCGTTTTTGAGATGTGATAAGTAGGTACTTGAGATTGTGGTTCCCACCATATAGGGTTTTGTAATTCCAATCAGATCCATATGTTTGGATACTTATGGCATTTATTGAAGCATGACTGAAAATAATTTAGCCAATGGAGTCATTTAATCCATGTTCATGATAAATTCATCCAATAACCCCCATAGTTAGTATATATATCGAAATAATTTTAACATTTAAACATATGGGTAATGAGTTTTATTAGGTCGTATCCTCTATCTACGATAATAAAATTCAAATGCATCATCACTCCAGCTAAATTTCTCTCTAAATGGGTAGAAGAAATATCTCTCAATGAATATGGGACGAATGAATTATTATCATCATGAAGGCCAACATAATCACTATATTATGTGTCCCTAATACAATACTGATGGTTAACAGAACCAATTTTTTTTATGTAGTTTTAGGAGCTATATTAGAAATTAAATTCAAATAAAACCATTCTTATCACTATCATGAGAAGAATAATGGATATATAGAGGCCCCAACAAGACTATATCAAACATAAACTAGATTACTATGGATAATTGTTTGATGTTATCGATTGAAATGTTTTTATTTCCTTGTGGGTCTACTATAGTATAACTATTACTACCGCACATGAATTCTTTTATTCCATGTTTTATGTAATAGTTGATGTCTCCTCCATTAATGTCTAATTTCACTCACATACTGCTTCCATAAATGAAAAATTCTCCACATATTACAAATCTATTAAATGGATGGATGAGTATTAGAACCATAGTTAGAAGGGTATCCTTTCTTTTCATCAAATAGTGGTCTATAAAAATTGGATATCATGAAATCCACCTCCAATTGTTCCACAAATGAGAACATGTATTGTTCCTTAGGACCGCTATTCTATATAAGATGAAACTTCCAAACCCTAATGCCAATGTTAGAGGGGCCTTATACCATAAAAAAGGCACACTATAATTGACCATATTTCTTCATCTTGAAGGATAGAATGATATTTAATACCCTTACCAATGTAATATTTTTCAAGAAATACATCATGTGGTAAACGCACAACCATTTTCATTTCCATATAACATTAAACATCGTGGTTTCATTCATATTTTATACACAACATTAAACAACATTACATCATGTTCCTATATGAAAGACTGTAAATGTAATACCATATAGTCATAGTAATAATATCATAAATTACAATACACGGTAGACCTAGCCATAAAACAAAAATCTACATGACACAGTTATCTTTTCCGCATGATTTTAAACTATACGATTTATTATCAATATTTATGGATTGATTCTCATTATAACTGTATACATAGTTATTCCTAGATTCATGATCACATTCAACCATAATAAGATCTAAATTTCAGTGTCCTTCCCTTTAATATTTTATATTGGTTGAATGAATCATTTTCCCCATATTTTTTCTTAGATAAAGAATATGTCATGTTGGTTTATGTGTTTATCTATTAGATGCATTATATGATCAATTAATTATAGTTTTTATCATGGTTAGTATTGTTCCATATGTAATACATTAAAGGGTGGACAAATCATCCATACCACATGATGTTAAACATCATGTTTGACATTTATTGCAAGATATAAATTCCAAAACTATGGGAGTCTTTATTATCACCCTGAAAATATACATAGAGATGTCTGACCCCAATGCGCAAACTCCATCCTTAATATATAGGAATGTCCATCATTTATGTATATAAACCAGACACGTGTAGGGTGAAAATTCTCTCACTTCATTAATGATTTTCATATGAAATTCTCATTGAAAATCCCAAACACTTCTTATAAAAACCTAACATTGAGTATAGGAAAATATGACTCTCTGTAATAATTATTCATCTATCTATCATAGAATGTCAGATTCCAACGGATTCCATTTTTTACTACCCATTAATATTCCCTATTTTGGAATAAAATAAGTCTCCCACAAAGAAGCATTTAAATTGGATCCTTTTTTTTCTTAATATGACATTATATTCACAAGTTTGTCTATGAATAAGTCACCCAATTAATTTTTTAGTAACCAAAGGCACATCAATATTCCGGGGGAGAAATTCTATATCAATAAACCCAACAAACATATGGTTAGATTTTCTTTTGGAACACGATCCACTATTATTCTGTTCATAATTTCCCTATATTAGACTTTATATCTGGATACCCCCATATAACTGCTTACAAAAAGCCCATACATATTTTGGTGAATATGGAAGAGTTTTGAAAAGTTTTATATGAAAGGTAAAATATATAATCTTTCTTTAACAATATAAATAATGATACATTTTATCTCTTAATTTTTTCAATGTATCATACTAAACATCAATGTCAATGTCCTATTCATATAACATTAAACTTCAGAGTCCTTCAAACCATAAGAGGGAGGAACCATTTTTTCTGATAATGGTTATCCACCACATCATACCAAATAAATAAAAGCAACATGTTTCTCATTACATTTAGAATTATTATTAGTTCCATGATTCTAACCTCTATGACAAACTACAATTAGTATAAAAACAATTGTTTTCCTACATTAAAGGACACAACACAGATATCTTATGGAGGTTCTGGGTTTCATCCTGGAAACCTCATTTTTATGCTTATGATCATAAAATAATTCCCCATCCATTACATAAACCATGTTTCTATTATAATGGTTTCCACATTCATGGAAAATTACACCATATATTATCCATTCACCCTCAGACACATTCCTTTCAAAAACAAATGAATGTGGTCTTGAGAAAACAAGATCCCCACAAAAAATCTCTTAGTAATATAATGTCATATCAATGAGGATTACATTGTTTTACCATAAATTAATAATCCCTAACTTGGATTGGATGAAATTTTAGACAAAAGGTTTTTTCATATAAAGGCGCATTGTACCTCATGAGAGACATCTTGTATCTCTATATCCCATAAATAAACCATGAAAGAAACAAATTTTTTAATATGGTCCATGTAAACCCTTAAATAATTCTCTCATATCATGTTTCAGATTCATTAATCAAAAAATCATTAATCTAAATTACATTTTTGAGTATCTGAGTAACATTGAATCATTATGATATAGAAGGTAATTCATTTATTGTAATTATATAAGTCATGGAAAAAGTTTTTTAAAATGAAATGTTAGTTGCATTAGTTTTTATTGAAATAAAGTGAACATGAATTGAAGAGAGACATAGTCATCTCCCAGAAGAAAACACAAAAATGCTCATGATTTTTAAAAGAAAAATATTAATTCATTATACATGTATTATTCATTGTTTAGATAATAATATATCATGTAATACAAATTCAACGATGTAAAAAACATGTTAGGATGAAGACCCAAAAATATAATCCAATAAAAATAGAAGTCTCACTTGATATGTATTTTTAATATTTGACTTAGTCAAAATTAGGGTGACGAATCGATGGACACAAAGTTTATAATGACTGATATATTACTCCAGAAATTATTGGACTATACTATATAGGTTAAAAGATCTTGAAAAAACACAAATAACTCCCCAATTCATATCATTGTAATTCCAAATCCTTCAGAAAATGTAATTTAATAAAATGAGTCATGATAAATGTTTTATTATTGTTAAAATGAAGAAATAAAAACAATATGAATTTGATTAAGCTCCAGAAAAAATAATTTTCATTAAAATTTTAATATATTGAGGATCATTCACATACCCGTGTCTCTTCACAATATTTGAAACGTGTTCTTTATAAGATGTTTTTATTTCAAGGATTGTGTCTCTATCATATTAAATTTTTATGAAACCAATCTAGTTTTGGGGAGAAGACACCTTTACAATGATAAAGATTCTCCTTCACTGCAACAATAGAATCAATTCCTTCTTCTGTGTCCCTAATTATAGGATGGTGGATTTGGAAATAAGTTTTCAATTTTGTTATATTGTTCTTATGTAAGTAAAACCATTTTTTTATATTTCTCATCATGGTGAGGATAATGCTCATCCAAGTCCTTTTTATGACAAAGATATTCATTGGATATAGCTTATGGGAGATCTGGAAACTTTATTAAAAGCTAGGCCTCAGCCTATTGTGGAACTTATGATAATATATTATATAAGTCCCTCTAGACAATAAATAGTGAGGTGTATATTTAATCCAATGTGTCAATGTATAATTAAGAGCCACTATAAATAGGAGATATGTACTCAGGATTAAATGTTCCATGGGATTCACCCATCTCTTTTCGATTAGAGGAAGTATCAAATTGTATTTTTTCTGTTGGATGGTCAACAAGGAAGCACCTCCCTCAGGACCACCATTGGATGTTGATGCAACTGGATAACAAATGACATAACTAATTATAATTAGGGGGTTAAAATATAGAAATGGAAGTAAAAAAACAATATCATCTAATAAATATCACTCATTGGTAGATCAAATAATATTACTAAGGCCTCCCCAAAACCAGAACCATCAATGATTTGAGTATAGACCTCCTGACATGGAATATAATACTTATTTTTCTTAGTAAATGAAAAATGGAATCCCCAGGTTCACTCACTTATGGAACCATATAGAGACCATTGAGTGATGTACATTTATATTACATAATTTAAAATGAATATTCTCTATATTAAAAAAATACATAACCAAATGCCGTAATAGTTTACTATATTTCGAAACATAGGATAATAATTTATCAAAATGGATGATCTTCACCATATCCAATAAAGATAGTCACCTTCAGTACTTCTACCTAAAACTATTCTCCATAACCAGGGTAAAGGAATTATAAGATATGGGTGAGATCAAATTCTTAGTAATGGTCAACAGGGGAGATATGTAAGTATAATCATGAGAATAAAAGAATTATAACATGATCATGAAAATAGAAAATCATACTCTTCATATCAAATATCATATAAATGAATCATGGAATAATTACTGTAAGTTCAAAATGCATGAATTATAAAAAGATTAAGAAGATGATACATGAAAGCATAACATAGGAATAGAACATGGTATTTTGTAAGACACATAAGAAAATATAATTTTGTCTATAGTAATCAAGGAATTGCTTCCAAGACCCTATTTAGGGAAAAATTATTTTACTAAACTGGGTTCAAACCTCATTCCAGCCCTATATTGCTGCATCGAGTTCACCCATTATTCATTAACTGAATTACATAATCTTGTTATCACCTCATTTGATACTTTTATTGTGGAACCTTGTTCACCCCTCGTTCCAACAGAGTATTAATTAACCGAGTTCATTTTCCATTAAATCCAAATCATACTAAACTGATTTCATTTCTCATTCCATCTATTTCAATCTCATGAGTTATAAAATGTTACCCAATTTATTGGAGGTAAATATAGGCCCCACCCATTTTATAGTTAAATCATACATATATGTGCCAAAAAATAATTAACAATCATATCATAGACCATTAAATGAAATAGGTATCATAAACCTATAACATATCATAACCTGTGAAAAAATACACAGGTTTCATAAAATTGGCTTAATGAATAACCCATGGATGAGAAATAAATTTCTTAATCATATACCCTGGAAAGGGAAACTGATTTCATATTTATTTAACAAGTGAATGAGAAATGGGTTTGATTAAGACTACTTCCTTAATCATATCCTATTCATATAAATAATATGAATAGATCCATTATATCATTTCATAAAAGGGATTGAGTAACATCAAAAAATGTCTTCATAGATGGAAAATAATTTTGAAATATCATTTAAAAACATTTATTTATGAAATAACATTTATACTTTGAAAAAATATTTTTAATTCCGAAATTCTTTTTAAAACAAAAATCCTAAAAATTTCCATTAAAGCCTATAAAAAAGACGTGAAATCATTTTTCAAAACATTTTTCTTTGAAAACATATCAAATATGCCTTAAAATAATTATAAACTATTATCATTGAAAAAAAATTAAAAAATTAAAAGGAATCAATGATAATTTTTTGAAAACATTTTTATATGAATAAATAGTAATTAATCTTTTAAATATTTTTAAAACCATTTCATTGAAAGTAATTTGGAAAAATAATAATTGAGGCATTAAAAAAATTTGAAATCAATTTAATTGAAAATATTCTTTCAATAAATTTTCATAAAAAATTACCTCTAATCCTGAAAACAAATATTTGATGGATTAATATTGGTTAAATAAGTACATTTCATAGGAGGTAAAAAACATTCCTTTTCCTTGATAAAATTGTTTGACAAATGAATAATTCAGAAAGAGGAAAAATAAATCTCCAGAAAAAAATTGAAACGAAATAGAAGGTAAAAATTTATTTTATAGATCATTGGATATTTGTACAGTATTCTTGGAAACCCTTTTTTAATTCATGGGTTGTAAAGAATGTTGATTTCTAACCAAAGAGAGTGTAATGTTGGTCTTTCTTAAAATTAATATCATAATTATCTAATGTACCAAAGAGTTTAATAAATTTTACTAATATATTAATAAATCATGAATAAATAGAGAATAATAAATTTATGAATTTTATTAAGATATGGATCATATTATTTCATCAATGGAATCATTAACATAATCATTCTTAAAAACCAGTGAGATTCACTCAATAAACTCTAATAACATGTTAACATTGCATCATAGTCTCCATGTAAGAAAAATAAGTTACATGAAACATAATATATCATGAAAATAATTAAATTCATGATATAACATGTAACATATAATTTTTTACACCTCAAATGATAATTTTGGTGCATAAAAAAACTTGTGTCTCAAAGAAGAAAAATTGAGACAAAACAATTTCACCTATTTGGTAGCATTTTAAAAATAAATTCCAGGAAATAAACATCATAAAATTGATATATTAATTTGAATAAATTTAAGTATAAGATAAATTGAATAAAATTGCATTCAGTAAATACACCACACAAAAAGAAAGAGTAGTGAACGTATCATGTATATCATGGGAAAAAAGTTGGATTAAATCCCCTTACCTTACCTCAACACTATCGTCGTAGAGATTCAATCTACCTGTATAATAAATATATATATATATTATAAATAATTTAATGAAACAAATTCTTATATATATCACCATAAATGGTTTTATTATGATCTTATATTTTTCTCATGATAACAATCCAATGTTCAGGATTCACTTTGAGTAATATTCTCTTTGTTTTTCATATGTGTCTAATTTGTTATATTGCTGGTACATATACATAAATAATGATTCCATAATTTAATTAATGATATAAATATAATTTATATACATTTTATTATTATAATTATAATCTATATAATATATACTATGAATCTAAATTCAATGTTTATAGA
The DNA here is from genome assembly GCA_963277665.1 of Viscum album. Taxonomy (NCBI): domain Eukaryota; kingdom Viridiplantae; phylum Streptophyta; class Magnoliopsida; order Santalales; family Viscaceae; genus Viscum; species Viscum album. The sequence continues at coordinate 636,436,268 of OY728157.1, forward strand.
GAAGGTAGGTCGTACTTATACATCAACGTTTTTTTTTTCTAATTGACATGTTGAGAGAAAGAAAATAAAATACATATATAAAAATATATGAGTATATATATATATATCAATAGTAAATTTTAATTATTATATCATTTATATCATGTATATTCTATAAATCAATCCTCAATTTATTTCATGTATTGTGTGAATAGACTACCTCACTTTGAGTGGGCTCTAGTCCACACATCATCAAACTAATATATCGTATTGACCCCGATTAGAATGTAAAAAAATCCTATCTTATTTAAAAGGAATAAATAATCATAAATAAATAAATAATACAATATATAATATATATAAATAGATTTGTCATCTTAAAGGTAACAATGATAGGTGGTAATGGAAAAATGAAAAATCATCATTTCCTGGGACAATTGTTTATCATACAGAGAAACACTATGTTTGTTACCAAATATATAAAAGGGTGTCTAAGATTAGTTAGAACTATTTAAATAAAAATACTATTATAATTATTATAACCTAGTTTTTAAATAATAATATAATAAATATAATTTGTGGGTGGAGTAGGAAAATAAATGAAAGGACTTGGGAGAAGTCGTTACCTTTTAATCGGGTAACTTATTTTGTTTTGCGCCAAAAAGGCATAATTAGGTTACATGATTCCCAAAATTTTGTACATCCATAATATAAGGTTAATCACTAAATTTCCTTTTAATGGTGGTTCTCAACACAATCTACGTACATAAATACTACCTTTGAAGTGTATATTAAATTTTCTATGAGTGCTTATTCTTATAAAACATATGAAATATCAAAATACAAAACATTAGAACGAGATTCTCAAAATGATCTTAATATTAACCCCATTATATCACATATTATCTCTGGGTTTCACATTCCAATCATGTGAATACCCTCATGGTAATTTATCTTAGAACATGGTAACAACTCAAATAACCATAAATCCTTTTGAAAAAACATGAATTCATCCTCATTCAAATTATTACTATAAATATTTATTCAATCCAAAAACATCATCCTTTATGAAATATACAATTTTTTCAATATTTAGTTCTTGGGTAATCTATACCATCCAATTTAATAATTCATATCCAAATATCATTATCTCTATTTGAGGAATTAATGAAGTGTTTCCATACAATAATCAAAATATCTCTTTTCCATGAAGTCCATTGTCTATATCTTCATCATCATTCACCATGTACTTTTAAATCCTTATTTAAATAATTTACTGAAATACATATACATTTAATTATTCATAAAACATAGTATTAGAATCCCAAAAAATAATTACTACATTAATCAAACGTTATTCTTAAACCATTACTCAGTCTTCATCAACTTATTCAATAATACATATTTCATATAAGTTGAATTGTGAGTCATGTTTTAACGTCCCTCAACCTGAATGTAATCATTCATCTTATAATAAATTTAAACAATATTGTACGAACATAACGTACATTTTAGAAGTAAATTGTGGTATATTAATATTCAAAATTATAAAAATTACACATAACATGTTATTGATTCTCATTATGATATTTCCACCTATAAAATAGATTTGAATAATTACCATAACTTCTTCATCGGAATCATTCAAAGTTAACAATGTTCATTCTAGATATATTTGTTTAATAAAACTATAAGAATAGTGTGATCATTACTTATCATAGAATAAAATCATATTGTTGCAAGTATAATTACATAAGGGATTTATAAATTATTACACCATCCTTAATCTATTCCACACTATTTTTATCCTAAGATATTTATAGCCAAATTATATTAAATTATTTTATTATGGTTCATAAAGAGTTTGTGAATACCTGAACAAAATCCCTCAGTAGTGCCAAAACATGTGTTCATCAAGACCCATTTTGATGAAACATATTACCCCTTATTAGGCCCAATACATCTGGTTGGATTTGATATACCAAGAAACATTTTATCTAAAAAAATTAACTTTTAGTATCCATAAAATTATTTATTTCTCGAAAACCACTCACTATATCCTTTACCAAAATATTAGTGAAATATTCCAAAGAATTAACACATCCTTAGAGATAGCCCAATAAAAACCTTTAAAAATATAAATAGGTATCACACTAATGTTTTATCATCATAGATTCCAATGGAAGACTAAACTATTCCATTGATACCCAATATAGAAACCCATGCTTGATATTCATGGATATTACATTATTTTGGTGGAATATTTTGTAAATTTAAAAATTAAATGATGAAGGACCATAATAGTTTAGTGTCATTGGAAACATGGAAACAAAATATTCTATCCTGGAGAAATATTATCAAAATATCCCTTAAATATCTCCACCATTATTACATCTACCTATATCCTCTATTCATAACCTATGTAATGGAAAAATAAGAATGGGATAAGATCAAATGATCAATATGGGAAAACAAGGGATTTATGTAAGCTTAATCATGAGCATACAGTTATGATATCCTCTTCATGAGAATTGAATATCTCACCCTATATATCAATAATCACATATGTGGATCCGATCATACTGATTGGAAATTCATAATGTATGAATCATAAGTAAATAAATAACATAATCCATGAAATATTTACCTATGAGTAAAACATAGAATTGTGGAAGACACTTAAACATATATAATTTTTTCTATAGTATTCAATGAATGGCTTCCCAGACCATCTAAGTGAAAAAAACCATTTACTGAACCAGGTTTTCACCCCAATCCATACTTGTATTCATGAACTGAGATCAGCTGCCATTCATTCCATATATTACAAAACCAAGTTCACCGCTCATTCCAGCATTTTATTATTGAACCATGTTCACCCCTCGTTCTAGCATTGCATTACTGAACTGAGTTCGTTTCCTATTCTTGGACTGTAATAATGAACAATGTTTATTTCTCATTTCATCCATGTCTATCTCAAGAGATAAAAATAATTACCTAATGGTATGGATGGAGATATTGGTCCCACCCTTTTTATATTCAAATCATACATGCATGTTAAAAAAACATAAAAAAACATATCATAACCCATTAAATGAAATGGATATCATAAACATGTAAAAATATCATAATCTATAGAAAGAGTCATAGGATTCATAACCATTTCATGTAATACATAACCCATTAACGATAAACTTATTTCCTAAACATATATCCCGTGAAAGGGAAACAATTTTCATAAATATATTACCCGTGAGGGAAAAATGGTGTTGATAAACAAATTTTTATTTAGCATAACCCATTCATAGATGGAATATTAATGGAAACATTATATCATTTCCTATAAGGTCATGAGTAACATAAAAAGATTTCATCAGTGACAGAAAATAATTTTGAAATATGATTCAAAAACCCTTCTTGTGGAAAATATCATTTCACTTTTGAAAAGGGATTTTTAATGAATAAAACCATTTGAAAATTATTTATCTTAGAAAATACTTTTGAAAAATTATAAAGAAGACTTAAATCATTTGGAAAGCATTTTTCTTTGAAATATTATCTAATAAAATTAAAAAACATTTCAATTTTTTTTATTTCAATGAACTTTGAAAACGTATAAAGAATGATTCAAAATGTATTAAAAAGTTCTTTACATAAAAACTTATGTAATAATATTGGAATTTATTTCAAATTAATTTCATAAAAAATATTATTAAAGCACATAAATGTGGTTTAAAATAATTTTCAATAGTTATTTCATTGAAAACATATAAATCAATCAAGAAAAGAATTTGAGTACCATTTATTTGAAAATATATTTTAAATTAATTTCCATAATCTTTAGCACTTAATAATAAAAAGAATGAATCAATGGTTTGATGGCGGATTAATTTGTACATGTCGTACGTGGTAAAAAATATATTCCTTTTTCATTATAAAATTCTTAGAAAAATTCCACATTCAGAAAGAGAAAATTATTTTCCTTTGAAAAATTTGAAAAAATACATAAGGGTAAAAACCATTAATGACAATCAATGTTTAGTAAAATATTCATAGAAATAATTTTTAGAAAACATGGTTTTAATGGAACAAAAATCTCTCATCTAAAAGAGGGTAAAATTAAGCTATCTTAGAAAAAAAATTCTTAACTATCTGTTGTTCGAATATGTGGAGGAAATTTAATTAACATATGAATAAATCATGAATACAAAATGAGAATAAAATTCATGAATTTTTATGAGATATGGATCTTATGATTTCAAAAATTTATTCATACCCAAAAACAATTTTGAAAAGTGATGATATTTTCTCAATAAACACTTATAACTTGGTTTCATGGGATCATACACTATAGGTAATAAATGTAAATTACATGGAAGTTATGATATATTGAAAATATGTAATTTATTTATATAACATGAAAAATTGATTTATATACATCTCAAAACTGGATTTAGGTTCATAAAAACATGAGTCTCAAAGAACTTAAATTGAGATAGAACTATTTTACTAATTATTTATCTTTTAAAACATAAAACCAATGAATGAAATATAGTAAAATAGATATGTGAATACTAATAATTTTATTTACATTATATGTTGAATAAAATCATGGGATGAATATACACCGCACAAATGAAATGAGTGGTGATCATATCATATATCTCACAGAAATAAAATGTGAAATAAAATCCCATTACCTTGTGTCTTGTCATTTATAGTAGTAATTAAAAATATTAAATAATAAATATAAAAATATTATAAAGCTTATAAAAAAATCATATTCGTATGTATTATATCATATCTGGTGTTTTTAGGAAATTATACTTCCCTCTTTTTATGGTTTCAGTTCGTGTGATATTCTCTTTTTGATATGTGTCTTAATTTGATATATTCATAGTACTTATACTTATATCTTGATTAAAAAATGTAAAAAATGATAAAAATATATTTTATATATATTATATGTTTATTATAATAATCGATAAAATATATATGTATGAAATGGAATACACCATTCATTGAGCCAATATGTCATACATACACAAGAATGTTATTTCCAATTAAATAACGTGTTGGGAGAAGGATTGTAAAACAACTATATGTATATATATATATATATATAATTATCCTTATTATATCATATATATCATATATATTAACTAAATATATATTTATGCATTCCTTGTAGTGTGCGAACCAATCACATCTCTTTGATGTGGCTGTAGTCCACCTGTCCTCAAACTATACTATCGTATTAACACCAAATGTAATGTAAAAGATGATATATATTATAAAAAGAATAAATAATACTATATAAAAAATGAATATAATATATCAAATATTTAATCATATTTTCCATCATTATGGCCACCATTATTGGTTATAAAGGAAAAATCACTAATCGTCATTTCGTGAAGAAGTATTTCACCATACACAGAAAATGTTGAATCATTACCCATTATATAGAGGTGTGTATATGATTAGGTAGAACCATTTACATAAAATAATACAATTATATTATGGAAAAAAAAATTTATATTAGGATAGAATAAAAATATTTGTAGGCGGTGGAGAAGGAAAATAAATTAATGGACTTGATAGATGACGTTACATATTAATCATGTAACAAATTGTTTTAGTGCCAAAGGCTTACTTGGATTTACTTCTACCTAAGTGAAGGATTCTAGGAGTAAGGAAGGTATTTTGGGAAGCCTATTGGGAAGATCATGGACTATATTAAGAGATTTGAGTGGATTGATGATGAGGTATTGTTGGTGGCCTTTTGGGAATGAAAATGGCTCACTTGGAATTTGTGAAAACATGTCTGGTGTACACATTATCTTACCTAAAAATGAAATAAAAAACATAAATAAATATTGGACGTTTTATGGACAAAATATGTCTTGCCAATTGGTTTTGGACAAGTGGTAAGGTAATTTGTGAACCAAATATTAATTTTTATTCTCTAATTAAGCTTAATTTGGCCTTAGTAGCTTTGATTACTTTTAATAACTTTTACTAATTTTTTTAGAAAAAAATAAAGATGATATATTATATGAATAGTATTATATTGATTAAAACGTTTATAATATTATTTTTGAAATTCAATCAACAGAATTGTAAAAAGTAAGAGTAATGCTAATCTTGTAGACAAGACAAATTTACCGGTCTTTTAAGTAGAAAATGTTCACAACTTTATTATGTTTTTATATTTAGTTTTAAACTAAAATTTATTTCAATTAAATAAATTTTACTAATAGAGCTATAATGTATCAAACGTGACATTAAAAAAAATTCAAATATAATTTATCTTGAATAATTATTTTAATGAGAAACAGTTTTTAATCAAGAAGTTGTATTTTTAACAATTCATTAAATAATAAATATCCACATAAAAATAAAAAATATTTAACTTATGATAATTTAAACATTATAAATTCAAAAATTATGTTTATATTGTCAAATTAAATTTATAAATTTGTCTGAAATTAGTTTTTTTATTATTCAAAGTTGTTCGTTTGAGATAACAATGTTTTCAAACATAAAAGGATTTTATAAAAACATATCGTTCATTTCCAATATATTTCATCTATATAAAAAATTATTATTAGTCTCTGAAAATTAGTTATTACTATTAATATAAAAATATAATTACTTGTTTATAATTATCTAATTTAATTAATTTAAAAAATAATTCTTCGTATAAGCATCAATGTTGTGTGTAATGTATGCCAAGTCGATGTTTCGGGTAGCGCAACCTAAAAAAGTGTTGCGTGTATCGCAAACCCAGTTGTTGTTATGTGAATAGAATGTATTAATTAGTTTTTTTGTGAATATATATATATATTTTAACACCCCTACCCAAGTTACTAGAGTCGGTGCATTATTATATAACCTTGTAATGATCACAAAAGATCAAGTCTCGGAAGACCTATTTGTTTAGTAGCCTTAGAATCACTAGTAACATTCATAAAGCTTCCATTACATCATAAATTGATAAACTACAACAACATATTGTCTACATAGACGACACTCATATCCCCTCATACTTTCCCTGTAGGACATTCATAAAATACTTTTCACATCCTCGGAAAAATAAAACATAGAAAGGGGTGAGCTCATATGCCTAGTAAGGATAACAATATAGCAGAAATGTTCATAAATAAGCATAAACATTTAAGGAAATCTATAACTAAAAAATTTATTTTAAATATGAACTTCAGCATAATATAGAAAAAATAAAATGAAATAATGAAATTTTCATATTCAGATGGATATTCTACTTATCAAATAATCACATGGAATATCAATAACCAATTTCATAATGATTGAATGCAGAATTCCAGACTATAATAACCACATAGTCAAAGCCTTGAGAAAAACAAAATATAATATTTTTTTCAAGGCCTTGTGCCAAGAAACTAGTTTGTCTCATGAGACCTACCGATGCATCGAGTAGCTATAGAAGGATCCACTGGTCACCTATTAAGTCCAATACATTCCTCATATGAACAGGTTTCAACATAACATAAACATTCTTATTAAAACTAGCATATGAAATGTCAATATTTTCTCCATAAACCTTGAATGGTATAAAAATAACACATATACAGTCAAAATTATCACAAAACCTTCTATACTATATGGATGTTTTGTATCATAACAAATCAATTTCCAATAAACTTAAAATCCATCGAAAGATGATGACATGGATGAAATCAAAACTATTTGAGAGAAATATCTCTTTTTTTAAATCATTTAAAATCCACATAATTATCACATTTACTTTGAAATTTTTCTTATAAGCTTGTAAGGGAAGCTTTGATGATTTTATATTGGCAGAAAATATCCACACCTTCCGTATAAGTTAAAAAAAGACATTATTACCTTAATTCTATCGAAAAGGTAAGAAAGGAACATGTTTGGAAAATTACAGAAAGTCTCCTTTATAAACTTCTTATAAAAAGTAAAACAAGGGTATAAATGACATTAAACCATAGTATGTAAAATATTAATAATGATTTGAAATACATTTTTAAGAAACATGGATGTGGATGATAAAGAGCTCCCAATAGATAATTACGTATAAAAAACCTCAGATAATGAAGAGATTGTGAAATAAACCCTTACATTGTACTTTCCCTTGGATGAGGGTATGTTAACCCCCTCTATAATAGTTAAATAATTTTTATTAAATTATACAAGAATAATATACATAAATATGATATCATATATTATATTTTAATATTTCTTTGTAAATAATATTTTAGTATTATCGTGGTTTCGGGTTTTCACTTACTCATTTTCTTTTATTTCATTTGTCACATAAGCCTTGTTTGTTATTCATAGGTTATATATTATTCATATTTATAATGATATCATTTCATTAAAAAAAATTTTTAATCATAAAATGAAAATTATTCTTGAATGGATATGATGGGGAATGAATCTCATCGCGTTCGTGGAGACGGTAGTCTGTACGTACGCACGAGTGACTATATCATTATTTTGAAATTAAAATCGTATATAATTGGATGGTATATCATATATAAAGAATATTTATAATGTTATATTTTCTATTTACTTTAGTTACACATCATTATCATGCCCATTAAAATAATAATGTTTTGAATAATAATTACACCACGACGTGAAGACGGTAAGCCGTACGTACGCACATATGGTGACATGTCATTCAAAGGATGGATAGAATACTGAATATGGTTGTACCATATTTATAATAACATCACAGTATATAATATATAACAGAGTTATTATTTTATAATGGAAATAACAAAGAAAGAAGATGTGGAAGAAGAAAGGAACTTGAAAGCGGGTGGTGAAAACATTACCTCTTCTTCGGGTTATTCCTTTTGATTTGATCAAAAGGTCTCCTTAGGATGGCATTATGATAAAAATAAGGCTTTTAGGATGAATTAAGTGAAGTTGAGATTATATTTTGGTAGGTTTTTGTCGATCCAAAAGGAATTTAAGGGGTGAATTAGAGAGAAGGGGGAGTTCCCTTTTATAAGAGGGGTGAGGGGAACCTTAGGAAAAACTTAAAATATTATTTTACAATAAATTCATATTCGGTTTATAATGGATCTCAAGTGACTTATTTAGAGGCTAGTGTGTGTATGGGTTTAAAAACTTTCAATTAATTGATTTTATATAGGTTTGGGTTACTATATTAACCTTATCATTTATATTTAACTCTTAGTTAAATAGTTTAACATTTACTATGTCTCTTTGTATTTTTATATTATATGGTTAATAATCATAGTATAAACTTGCAATAAAACCCCAATTGATTCATTAATGTCATATATATTATTATATAAGACTTTTGCCCGAACCATAGATTTTAGGACAATTATATCAATTAATAATATATTATATATTTTAAAAACTATTTTATGTCAATTTTAATACTGTTTTGTATTTTTTTAATAATAATAGAATTATTACCTCGAAAAAATATTCATCCAATCAACTCTAACATGTCATATATACCTAGAAAATTTGTGGAATTCATAAAAATTATCAAATTACATTAATTTGGATATTTATAAAATCAATTAGTTTAATATTCCATTAATTAGGTAATTACTGCATCACCATTGTGTTATAAATAAATTAAATTTTTTATGTCTAAAAATTATAAATATAATACCATTATGTATTTAATATTTTTATATTTATAAATAATATATATAATCGAATTTATCTTATGTATAATCCTATATTAAAAATGTTTTTGTTAATAAACTTTGACTTTGACGTTTTTAACTCTTCTTTGATTTAAATAATAATAAATGTACAAATCCAATCCAAGTGGACCAAAGAGGTTCATATTTTATTTCTAAGGATTTTTTGGTTGAACTATTCTTATAAAATAGAATTAAGAAATGTTTTAGGGTAATAATAATATCATTTTTACCCTTAATTACCCTATTTACTTTTAACCGTGGTAAAAAAAAGTAACAATTTACTATTCAACAAAAATTATTTTTATTTTATTGAACCACATTTTACCCTTTGATATTAAATTTGGCTCTTTTATTTTCGAAATTCAACTCATAGAAGTGGTAAAATTAAGTTTTATGTGAATTTGCAAATTGCCCAGGGAGATTGGTAAAAGACGGTGAAAAGTTCAATAAAATTTTCATATATCTAAAAATATTATAAACTAACTCCAATGAATTACATTGAAATTATATAGTTATTATGTATCTATTTTAACCTAAAATAAATTTAAATATAATAAATAATTATTTAAATAAAAATTCGGTTTTAAACTATTACTCAATGTTTTTCACTATTCATCAAAAATTGAATGTTTTCTGAAAAAAATCAAAAATTCACTATAAGATTATTTTGATATTACAAATTCAAAAACGAAGTATATTTTACCAAATTAAAAACCTAGAATTTTCATTCATTAATTTAAAATTAATTCTCGTTTTCAAAACTAAAAGGTGTTTTTATAAGAAATCATATCTATCAAAAGATTGACACTTGTTTACGTCCAATATCAATGTGAAATTACTTACAATGTCCAGCATTGGATTAAATAGTAAAAATATAATCTATTTATAATTCCAAACCATTAAAATGTATAATTTAACACTATAAATTATTATAATTAAAAAAAGTTGTTTTCTATTAAATTGTAGTATTTTTCACTATTTTCCCAAATATGAAAATTATCAGAAAAACGAATTTTTTTTTTTGAAACTAAATTCTTATGTCCCAATTCTAAAGAACAATTTTATTTTGTAAAATTTAATATATAAAAGTTTAAAAAATTGGATTTAAAATGGGTTCACCGTTAAATGTCGGTAAAAGTCTATTTTTTGAAAAATAATTCTTTTATCTGAAAAAATGGATTAGTTATTACATTAGGTCTAAGAAACTCATAATATGGATTCTAAAATTATAAGGATTATATATAGCTCAAAATTTGGGTAATACTATTCATAATCTCTTTTCAATGGCTAGTTTGGTAAGTTGTGGTGCACTTGAACTTGGTACTGCGTGTAGTGAAAGTTATTAAATTACTTTAAAGAAATAACATACTTAGAAATCATGGGGTGTTACATTCTTCCCCCATTAAATAAATTGTGTCCTCGCAAATTGAAATTTTTCTTCAAAAATAAATGTTTAAAAATAGAAAATAGCTTTGTGGGAAAACCCACATCAGAAATTGGGCTTATAAAATTTATTCTTAATAAGCAGAAAGGGGGAGTGAAAAAGTCACCACCTAATTGTGATCAATATTAGGATAAAATTGGTGGCAATTAGAGATAAATAATTATGGGAAAACGTAAATATTTATTGGGAGTGGTTGAGGTCATCAATCACAAATAAATATAGAATTGAGGGCCTCAAAGCCATCAGTCTCAGATGATTTAAAATGTCATCGGTTCTACAAAAATAAGGTATTAGGATAACATATTTTTAGTTTTAAGACACCTTACCTAAAGTTTAAAATTCAATTTCATCATTGAATAAGAGAAGGGGAAAAAATATATTATTGACAAGAAGAGTTCCATCCTTTAACTAATTTCTGCAACAAACTCATCTTACACTCTAAATGATAATTGAAATTAAAAAAATATATTTATCCTACTCATATAGGGTTCAGAAAAATAAATTTATAATTCACTGATCATACCCTTTTTTAGAAAAAAACTATATTATGCAATCCATGGACTTCACATAGTCTAGTAGTAAGCGATAAATCACAATCTCACTATGGTTTTGGGTTCGATTACTGCAGCTTTGTCCAACATGACAGGTTATCACACGGTTTGTGTGTTTTCATTTTCATTAAAATCAAAAAATAACCTTAACAATAGTATCTTAATCCATTCCAACCTTTAGACTTAACCAAAATTAATCTATCCAAACTCACAGTACAAAATTTATAAGGATGTTAAACATAGTGAAGTTCTTTTTTTCCATGTAATAACATGTGAAAACCTTCATCATGTATTATTATAAAACTTGGTAACACCCTGAATTACTATAAAACCTTATTGATGACATTAATTCCCCCTTTTCCATTATATTATACTGGATATATTCCTTATTTCCAAAAATATTGAATATTATAACAATGATGAAATAAACAAACTATTTATCAGCTCCAAGGAAGTCAAGAATATCCAATATAATTTATCCAAATTAACTATCTCTTTTTCCAAAATCAATACCTCGGTATCAGAACCATTTTATGGTTTATCTGTCCCTCATCCGTATATTATCCAAAACATTTACCTGCAATTCAGTCACTTTTCTTGGTTCAACACAATCTCAACTCCTTAAGGAAATAGTACTGAAGTACAATCCTTATATAGTCCATAATTATTATAACCAGTGCACCGTTGATACAAAACTCAAATGAAATAATTCTTTAATAACAATATAGGAAATCTAATCATTCCTCCTCATCAATGGTAGTATCATAACTTGATTATTATCAAATAGCATCATTTAGGGCATACTCTAATTATTTGAACATTGGTTTGCGTAGTGTCCTAACTCCTTGCAGATGAAGCATTGTACATTTGAAATATTTTTCATACCCATGCATTCATGTACTTGGTGTCCTTTTTCTCCACACTTATAACAAACTCTCATTCCCTTCAGTCAAGTTCCAGGGTGTTTATTCCAAATGTTTTCACATATGGGAAAATTATTTTTTTCCCTCTTCCCTTTATCCGTCATTCTCTCTTCCATCCTTTTCTTCTATTGCTTCCCATTAATGCCACATGACTCAGAGAATTATTTAATTATCTTATTAACACTTGATACTATTTATTAATATATTGAGAATTCATGGGAGATAGATTCCCTTATAAATTTGGTATAAATACCGTGAAAGATATGTTCTTTCTTAATCTTTGGATCATACGTATTGCTGGAGTTCACATTCCTTCTAATGGGACCCATTTCTATACAATGGAATACACTAGTTCTGTTTATGAATAGGAATGAATAATTACAAACTTTTAAAATACCTAACATAGATTGAACAGTTTATGGATATAATCCATATTCATAAAAATATTTTTTTGAGGAAGTATATACTCATAAACCCTTCATAATTGATTGTAAAGAAAATTAGAATTATCTTAATCATATCCCCCAGAGTGTCGTAACCAAGATTGAAGTGTGGCCCATGGTCATGCACCGGTTCCCGTTCGAGTCTAGCTCAAAGCGGTGTTTTCAGGTTTTACCCCTAGGTACATCTGTGCTAGAGCGACCTCTACCTGATCGAATCTAGACAGGGATGTATTGCTCGGAAAACTCATAAAATCATTAAAACATAAAAAATTCTATGAAGTTCATCAATACTAATCCTCAAATTCCATCTTATGTCTATGTGCTCTAATCAGAGTTTATCTAAATCTAGCTTCCATATTTTGTACTAAAATTCCTCTGATACCAATTGTAACGCCCCGACCCTAGTTACCCAGAGTCGGTACATTATTACATTACATTGGCATGATTACAAAATATCATGTCTCGAAAGACTGATTAGTTTAATATCCTTGGAATCACTAGATACATTCGTAATGTTTTCATTACATCATAAAGTGAAAAAATAAAACATCATCTTGTCTCTTTAGACCACACTCTTATCCCCTTATACAATCCCTGTAGGTGATTAATAAAATACTTCTTCCCATATCGGGATAAATAAATCATAGAAAGGGGTGAGCTCATATGCCCAGTAAGGATAACAATATAGCGGAAATTTTCATAAATAATCATAAACATTTAAGGCAATGTTAACTAAAAAAGCCTTTTAAAAAAGAACTCCAGCATAATATGGTGGAAATAAAATGAAGAAATGCTATTTTTATATTCACATGGATATTCTACTAATTGAATAATCACATGTAATATCAATAAACACCTTCATAATGATGGAATTCATAATGCAAGACTATCATAACCACATAGTGAAGGCGTTAATCCAATACTACAAATATGATTTTGTCAAGGAATTATTCCAAGACACTAGTTTGTCTCGTGAGACCTACCGATGCATCGAGTATCTATAGCAGGCTCCACCTGTCACTTATTAAGTCCAATGTACTCCTCCTATGAACAGGTTTAAACTTAACATAAATATTCATATTAAAACTAGAATACGAAATGTCAATACTATCTCCATAAACCATGAATGGTATAAAAATAACACATCCACAGTAAAAAATGTCACAAAACCTTCAATACTATATGGATTTTTTTTATCATAACAAATGAACTTCCAATAAGCTTAATATCCATTGAAGGATGTTGACATAGATTAAATCAGAACTATTTGAGAGAAATATCTATATTTTTGAAATAATATAAAAGCCATGCAATTAATACATTTACTTTAAAAATATTCTTATAATCTTTTAATGGAGGCATAGATGATTTTATAATGGTGGAAAATAGCCGCACCCGCAGTATAAGTTCAAGAAAGATATTCTTACATTAATTCTGTCGAAAAGGTTAAAAATGACCTTGTTTGGAAAATGAAAGAAATATTCCATGATAAACATCTTATAAAAAGTAAAACAAATGTATAAATGACCTTAACTCATAGTCTGTAAAATATAAAGAATTATTTGAAATACATTATTAAGAAACATGGATGTGGATGATAAAGAGGTCCTAGTAGATAATTACGTATAAACAACCTCGAATAAAGAAGAGATTGTAAAATAAACCCCTTAATTTGTACTTTTACTTGGTAGAGGGTAGTTTAACCTCTTGTATAATAGTTAAATAATTGTTATCAAATTATAAAATAATCATATATATAAATATGATATCATATATGATATTTTAATATTGCTTTGTTAATAATATTTTAGTATTATCGTCGTTTCGGGTGTTCACTTAATCGTATTCTTTTATATGTTTTGTTACATAAGCCATGTTTGATATCCATAGGTTGTATCTTATTAATATCCATATTGATATCAAGTCCTTAAACATTATTTGTAATCATCAATTGAAAATTAGTCTTGAATGGATATGATGAGGAATGAATCTCATCGCGTTGGTGGAGACGGTAGTCCATACGTACGTACGAGCGACAATTTCATTCCTTTGATATTAAAATCATATATAATTGTATGGTATATCATATTTAAAGAATCATTATAATGTTATATTCATTATTTAATTCAATTACACATCATTATCATTCCCATCCAAATAATAATGTTTTGAATAATAATTAAACAACGACGTGGAGACGGTAAGTCGTACGTACGCACATATGGTAACATGTCATGAAAAGGATGGAGAGAACACTGAATATGGTTATAACATATTTATAATAACATCACAGTATATAGAAAATACTGGATTTATTATTTTAGAATCGAAATTACAATGAAATAATAACTGAAAGAAGAATGGAACTTTAAAGAGGGTGGTGAAAACATTACCTCTTCTTCGGGTTATTCCTTTTGATTTGATCAAATAAGTTCCTTAATATGTCTTTCTGCTCAAACAAAGGCCACTAGGTTGAAGTGAGGGAAGTTGAGAGAATATTTTGTCAGGGGTTGGCTGATCCAAAAGACTTGAATGTGTGAATTAGATAGAAGGGGGAGTGACCTTTTATAAAGGGGGTGAGGGGAACCTTATGAAAAACATAAAATATTATTTTATAATAAATTCATATTCGGTTTATAATGGATCCAAAGTGACTTATTTAAAGTAAAGGGTAGGGATGGGTCAAAATCCTTTCAATTAATTGATTTTACAAAGGTTTCGGTCACTATATTAACCTTATCATTTATATTTAACACTTATTTAAATAATTTAACATTAACCATGTCCCTTGGTATTTTTATATTATATGGTTAATAAAATTAATATAAATTTCCAATAGAACCCCAATTGGTTTATTAATGTCATATATATTCTTATATATTTCTTTTTCCTTAGCCTCTTATTTTTAGTACCATTATATAAATTAATAATAAAATATTTGTTTTAAAAACTATTTTATGTCAACTTTGACACTATTTGGTATTTGTTTTTTGTAAAAATAATAATAGAATTATTACTTCGAAAAAAATTAATCTAACAAACCCTAACTTTTCATGTAAACCTATAAAATTAGTGGAATTCATAAAAAGTATCAAATTATAATTATTTGGATATTTATAAAATCAATTAGTTTAATATTCCATTACATAGGTAATTAATACATCAATATATTGTCATAAATAAATTAAATTATTTAATGTCTAAAAATTATAAATAAAATACAATTATGTAGGAAATAATTTTATCTTTCTAAATAATATTTATAAACGAATTTATATTTTGTATAACCCTATATTAAAAATGTTTTATTTATTAAACATTGATTTTAACTCTTTTAACCCTTCATTGAATTAAATAATAATAAATTTACTAGTCTAATCCACGTGGATCAAATAGGTTCATATTTTATTCCTAAGGGTTTTTTTGGTCGAACTATCCTTATCCAATAGAATTAGGACATGTGTTAAGGTAATAATAACATAATTTTTACCCTTAATTACCCTATTTACTTTTAACCATGTTAAAAAATAATAAAAAGTTACTATTCACCAAAAAATAATTTCTATCTTATTGAACCACATTTAACTCCTTGATATTAATTGGGTCTCATGAATTTTTGAAATTCAACTCACAGAAGAGGTAAAATTATGTTTTGTGTGAATTAGTAAATTCTCCTAGGAGATGGGTAATAGAAGGTGAAAAGTTCAATAAAATTTTTATATATCTGAAATTATTATAAACTAACTCCAATGAATTAAATTGAACTTATATAGGTATTATGTATCTATTTTTACCTAAAAAAATTAAATAAAATAAATAAATATTTGGTTTTAAACTATAACTCAATGTTTTTCAGTATTCATAAAAAATAGAATGTTTTGAGAAAAATATCAAAAATTCACCCTAATATAATTTTGATATTCTGAATTCAAAAATGAATTATATTTTACGTAATTCAAAACATAGAAGATGTATTTATTAATTTAAAATTAATTCACGTTATGAAAACCAAAAGGCGTATTTTTAAGAAACAATATCTATGAAAATATTGATACGTGTTTATGTCCAATATCAAAGTGAAATTACTTACAATGACCAGCATTGGATTAAATAGTAAAAATAAAATCTAATTATACTTACATACCATTTAAATGTATAATTTAACACTATAAATTATTTTGATAACAACAGTTGTTTTCTGTTAAAATATAGTATTTTCTCTATTCACCCAAATATGAAAGTTATCAGAAAAACACTAAACATTTATTGAAACTAAATTCTTATGTCCCGATTCTAAAGAAGAAGTCTATTTTTTCAAATTTAATATATAAAAGTTTCAAATATTGTATTTAAAAAGTATTCACCGTTAAAAGGCGGTAAAAGTGAATTTTATGCAAAATAATTTTCTTTATCTGAAAAAATGAATTAGTTCTTACATTATGTCTGAGAAACTCATAATATGGATTCTAAAAATATAAGGATTATATATAGTTCAAAATATAGTTAATACTATTCATAAATTCTTTTATACGGCTAGTTTGGTAAGTTGTGGTGCGCTTGAACTCGATGTTGTGTCTAGTGCAAGTTATTGAATTACGTTGAAAAAATAATTTACTTTGATATCTAGGGGTGTTACATATATATTACTAGTTTTATTGTCATGTGAAATGAAAAATATAAATTAGTGAAATTAACTTAAAAACTATAATTCAAAAAATCGTGGCATGTTAGAAAAATCATTTTTTAATCACATAGTAATGGATGCATGATGGAATTCGATGCATTTTTCAGGAATATCCATTGAAATGGTTTCTAAGGAAAAGTATAACAATTTAATATATGGTTCAACAAATAAAATATATTTAGGTTTAATGTGTTTGAAAATGAATGTAATCGAAATAAACATCCATCCAATTCCCTATCAAAGACCGAGATCTCCTTGAGATAAAAGGAGATAATTTTTTTAAAATATTATCCTTTTATATTATAATATTTTATATTCACTCAAATATCACATCATCCACACTAATGGGGGTATTTTTGGGCATGAATATGGACCCAAATTGTCTCTTCCATTAATATAGTTGGTCGACCAATCAATAGGATCTACTTCATTTATTTCGGTGGAGTTAAAACTATCATCATCCCATTCATCGGATAGTCTAATCTCGTTCTCATCCCATTTTATTGTGGTTATATAGTCTATGGAAGTTTTTTAGGGTCCAATAGTGTATGAAGAAATCTGAAATATCACGAGGATGATAATTAGAAAATTGTACATAGCACTAAATGTTATGTTGAAAACATTACTGCGACCCTCCACCGTCTATTGAGTAATGTTATTAGATGAGACATAGTATCTATGAAATTCCATTGTAAACGTAATTTATTCACCATAAACATATTGAGCCTCATCTAGAATGTCCCCCACAGTCCATGATGAATAATATTTGGACCACGTTAGGGAAGAAAGTGAAATAGATATTGAAAAATAAATGCACAATCACATGTTTATGTTTGGACAATAAATGGATTAAGAATTAGTGAAATGTATTATCATGTATCCTATGCCATTCCATTATCAATTCCACACTTTGCTTCATCCCCTGATATATTGTGGGTCTCATTATTTTACTCAAAATTATGGGTACAAGATGTGGAAATTGAGAACACCCTCCCTCCAAATCATCCTACTTCACACTACTTCTTAATGGTGTCATAAAATATTTGGGATTATCATCAAAAACTATTATTGAGGTTATTATTGTCGCATATTTTGGTAACTTATGAAACCACATGTTTATTTTTATAGTTCTAACTACAAGGTAAATCCTTAATAAATTAATGATTATTTATGTAGAAGGTAATAGATCACGAATGAAGAGACATACCTCACTATGAATTATATAATAATAACATTCCTTATTATTTTGGATTGATATTCCTTAATTAGCATATTGGGCCATTATCACAGTCACCATATTTGTGGATGGGATCTAATCCTTAGAAAAATTTTAAAAAAATATGATTCCATCGAATATATTTCCCCACCACAATAAAATCGTTGTATTGGTGAAGACCATATGTATATCATATATCTCCATGTAATGAGATACGTATGAAATGTTGTAGAGTAACCTATAAATACATAATGTATCATGTCACATACTTCCATTCTGGGAATCAAAGGGACACACATAGTATGATGTTGATGTCACTGTATCAGATGATGATCATACCTCTTTTGACCTTCAATACATGTTAATCATCCCTTCTCAAATAATACATTGATAAATATGAGCTCATGTTTATCTCAGAATATATTACAAGACTGCCTCATCCAAGAATATGTGGTCATATCAACTATTCCATTCATTGATTCCCTTTTCGTATTTTGTTTATAATAATTTGAGTATTTTTACATACTCACCAGTATGATGAACATTCATACCATACATACCACACTGAATAGATTTTGAGGCCCTTAATTGTGGGATGTTTGAGAAGAATTTACATTGAGTGCATGAAATAAATCCAAGAAATGTATTATTCATATTTTACCCTTATTGATGAGAAAGATGTGGGTTCCTTGATATATTGTTGGGATTCCTCTAGATCCATGATGATCATAAAATATCAGGCCATCACTCTATGTTTCTCCTACCAATCATGCACGAGGAGCAATATTATTCCATTTATGGAGCATAAAATAGTTGGAAAATAATTACAGACCATAGTCCTCACATATTTTATCCTTTTCAATATGGGATACTAGAAACTATGACAGAATCCAATCATTTAAAATAGGAGGGAGTCATTAGCTTTAACTTAGTCATCAAACGTTCCTGTCGCAAGATCATCCAATTGAAAGAGATTGAAATCTCCCTTTATTTTCATATTCATATTGTCATAACCATAAATTAGATATGAAGGGTATATAGTAAAAATATCTTGAATGAATGGGTTAAACTGGCCTTCAAGAACTTGAAATTCACTTATCATGATGTAAGATATAATGTGTGCTGCAATCTACACCTAAATCACTTCCGATGGACATGATATTCTGTATGTGTCCTTCTTGTTATACACTTGAATTTAAAATCAAAATATAATGTCCATAATAGGGTCACTGATCCCTATATTGATTCCATATACTAATTTTTCAACAATTATGAACATATATGGCCTTAAGGAACTATTAGATATATGGATAAACAAAAAAATGTTAATCAACCACATCACAAGAAATCTAGTTAGATGTGTACTTAGTGATATATCATATATGACTTTATGAAAAAAGAAACCATAATGATCATTATCAAATTTTTGGCATACTTTTCTAATAATACACTAATTAGCTAAGGAGGGGTGTTATTTCGGGAGATTTAAATTATGAACTTCTCATTTTATCTTGAGAAATTCCATCAACCACACATCAGGATGGTTGTCAACCCTCTACAAAGGGTCTCACATATCAATAATTTCTCTCATCTATAATAGCTTGAGAGATGAAATAATAATCCATTAAATATTTTCAATGGTTGATATCGATGGGATTTACACATCATACATATTTCCATAAATGGGGGCCCATGATATCTTGTTGAAGTCCCTAGACTTGTTCCAACATGTCTTTTCATGTAAAAATATGTATTGGTATAAGATATCCATTAGATAAATATTTTGGTTATGATAAAATTTACATGGATGGATAGTTATTTACTACACAAAAGTTTCCTAAATTATTTCATTCTCTAGCATAGGCTTAAATTAATTATATGTTAGCACGCCTAATCCACTAACATCTATTTGGAATTGACTCTCACTCGAGAAAAGATGTTTGAATCTTGTTTAAATTCACTTGATTTGAATGGAATTTATTATGATTCAAGGGAACTAGTTGTGTTTAGATTAATGGGTTTGGGATTCATATTAGAGTCACAATGAATTTTGTGCATGATGAATGTGGTTGGAACTATCCTTTCACGATGAAATCATCCATATGATGAGAAGTTTATTGTGGGACAATTAATATATTCCACAAATCAAGAATTCAAAAAATAATTCTGAAACCTTATGATGAGGAAATATATCATTAGTCTGTGATTAAAAAATGGTAGATAGTCACACTATAGGTTTTCAATATTTTCCTTATTGAAGTGTTTTTTATGTTTGAGATGGTGGAGTCAGATATTTCACAGAAACCAGTCCTAATAGATTAAATAATTTTAGAAACATGAGAAGAATATTGATCATCGTATTTATTAGGATAATCCATTGTAATGATAAAAAGTATAATACTGACATTAATTAATGTTAAAATCAGGTTATTTTTTAAAATAAATAAAATTATCACAATGTAAAATCATTTCACATGTCACTCAGCCATGTGATCTCATATAGGTATCTATCTTAAGTGAAATTGCATTGAACCCTAACCCATGTGACCTTGGGTAGGTCACTCTCAAAGGTGACCTCATACTGGTCATTGGTCACTGTGACCTCACATATTTCACTCACTCAAAGTTCTATACCATGCTAAAAAATTAATAAAAATTTCTTTTTTGAGAGGATTCTCTAGAATTTGTTCTCAAAGGACAAGCCAAACATGAATGAAAATGCAAGAGACTAGTTAAAAGAGAGAATAAAAATATAAAATGTTGATGGAATGGGAACTACATAGTCAATTCTATTAATATAATTAGTTTACATCTGCGATCAAATTACATAGTGTACATATAAAGATAACCTACATGAAAAACCTGAAAACTGTTCAGATAAGTGGACATCCATTTTATTATACAACACCATTAAACCCTATTTTTCCAATTAGATCCATCCACGAGTGGTGGATTTTGTTGACGACCTTTTTTAAATTATGATGATAATATTCCATGCAATATACCTCAATAAATAATGTGTTTAAGGGAAAAGAGGAGAACAAAGGACTCTTCGAGTTCAAACGTGCCCGCACCTAGCCTACATGACATGTGGCTATTGTAACCTAGCATGTGTGGACCATAAAGAGTAGATACTATAGACTGTGTCACATAGATGAGTGACCTAAAATATGGACCAATGTTGATGACCTACATCACCTATAGTCATCAGTCTTCTTTCCAATAAGAACGTGGGGTAACCCATTTGAAATACATAATGTTTAGAAGTTTCCCTAAATATCCTCTCTACCAAGTCCATCTCCTAGGCCCTCAATACCATCCACAAATCTCTCAACAACATGATAGAATATAGAATTACGGGGGAACTGTGATTAAGGTTCTTATAATTTGTGAAACACAAATTACAAGACTGTTGAACCAATCCCCCATGTAGATAAGTATTACCGCTATAGTGTTTTCCAAATCATGGGTACTATATTAGACCATACTAGAGAAAAAAAGGAATATATGAAAATGTATTTCCCAAGGTTTTTGTCATATTTTTTCTACCACCATGAAGTCATATATTGTACACTAGGTTCTACCCTACATGAGACACTTTCATTCCACCCATTTATACCATTCTTTAAGCATCTCCATCTCTACTAGGACAACAACGTATGATCCACATTTTTATCTTTCAACCTAAAACTATGCGAGCCAACCTCTAAAACCTATCATTAGACAATAATTTTAGGGAAAACTCTACCTATGACTCCTATTTAAGGGATTAAAAATAAAAACCTTCATGAATTCATCAATATTTTTATGATCATTGTGAAAACCACCCAATCTTTTCTCAAATTCGATGGTGCATTCTCAAGGTAATATTTGTTATAAACTATTCATACCTTATGGTTAGGGTATATGGTGTTTTCACTATTCTCTATACCCAAGGTATCATGTAAAAAAATCACAAAGGATGTAACATGGAAATCAAATTCTCTTCCACTAGGTCTAGTGCCTTGTCCATCAAATTTCACCTTTGAGATAAGGGGCCCCTATTTATGAATATAAGGTGGATCCATATTACATTCCATATTATGAGTACTATTGGCATATCATCCTCTAATCTTTAATGATGTTTGTATATGTAATCCCACTTGTAGTCATCCCCTATAAATTCATAATGTCATCACATGTATGGGACATGTATGTAATGACCCCCATTACTAAATAAAGATATGATACAATCACATAAAATCCTTTTTATCTTTAAAATATATATTTCTTTGTCCACCAACGATCAAATAAGAAAATGTGGCTAGTCGTACATTCTTTTTACTCTTGTTTCTTATTTTGATCATGACTCATAATGTCATGGTGTTTTGTGATGATCATGAAATATAGACAATAAAATATATATCATGGGATATATTCTTATTTTTAATCATCCTAGAACCATTATCAAAGTTCTTCTATAGTGATTTTTCCTCAAATCCATCTATCCAACCCAATGGTTCACATTCCCTATGAAACTTGACATCAATATAAATCATTCATAGTTGTAATCTAAAATTTAATTTTACAAAATTGTATGGGATTTGATACCCAAAAAAATGAGCTATGTAGGATGCTTCCTTGAGGTTTAATCCCATCCCCAAAAATGAAACATAAATTTCTCTGGGTCATATTCCATGTAGTTTCATATCCGTCATGGGAGACTATATCACTTCTGAGTACTATAGGGTGCTTTATAATAAGTCCAAAACCAATAATTGTGTATTCTATTTTTTCCGAGACATCCTCTACATATATTGATAAACTACACAGTTTGGTTCACTTGACGTGACCTTAAAAACAATGATGTGTCCCATTAAGTGGCAGCAAACAATGTGGATTCTAATTCCATTCATAAGGATACATATGATAAACATATCATTGTCCAGATCCTAACACCAAATCAACTATAGTATTTTATGATGATGATTAATTCAAGATCACCAGACTATGTGGATTAAATAATATTCATCATAATAATTGATCAATGTATTTATAATATGCATATAATATGTTCCCACTGATGTGGATCATATGATATATTTATATTTCTCCATTTAAAAAAGACACTAAAATATTTATAGATGGATTTAAATTCAATACAGGGTAATAAATTATTGTCAATTCAAGGGATAAATTTGTTATATTTTTGGATTAATAAAGGATTTGGGAATATTTTTGAAATAATTAATAAATTCCTATTGGAGAGAATATCCCCCTCCAAAAATGGGGTGATTATCTCAACCTCCCATCCACTATTCTAATGAGATTCGTTAAACATTGGTGAATCAATTTTCTAATGACCGCTTACCATTGAAAATAATGTTTGTGAACAATCATGACTAATTGTACCATTGGGTGTTTCAATTTCCAAGAAAAAATCATTGGAATATGTTCAATAATGGAAAACCTGATGTTATTGTTTTTTCAATATTCAAATAACAAAAATCAACAATCAGGTGAATCAAACCCAGGTACACATTTTAAAAAATGGTTATGTAGTTCATTAATTGTGACATATAGAATACATCATGTATATTTTAGAAACATTGTGATATTTATAAACAATTATAGAAACCCTATACGTTTACATATAACATTGCATGATATTCAGCATAATTATACCTCATTGTACATGCCAAGGATTTTAAAATCTATTGTCTTGGATGACTAGGGACAAAAAACTGAAAAAATAGTACTAAATAATACCATTTTTTATTTAATATTAAAATTCCAATCCTGAATCCCATTGTACTAAAATATCTTCTTAGGGTACCCTAGGGAACACACTAACAAAGGGAAGAGATAAAATATCCCAGTAGGGGAATAACCATTAGAAATAAGCATTAGGACATTGGAAAGAAGGCATGACATGATTATATAAAACACATATTTCTATGAAATTTAATCATTTAAACATGGGATCATATAATAATGGATTCATAATAATATAGAAAAAACATAAAACATGACTTTATCATGAGTCAAGGAAAACTTCCAAGACCATTTCACATGGTTGCACAAACCAAGGCTAACAGTCAAGATCGTTACACATGGTTTCACATGCCGATGCTAACATCCAAGAACATCATACATAACATCCCATGAGACACAAATTTCCCAATGAAAATGTTTTCTACAATGTCCCATCCCTCATAGTTTTTTATGAATATGTTTTATAGATAAATAATCGTACCTAATAATTCTTACATTAAAATATAGGTTACTCATGGGAATAATTGGGTAAAATAATCAAATCATTAAAAAAACAAACGACTGCATCATTAAAGGGTCCTTGATGGAAATGAACTATAATATAAATGGAAATTAATAATGAAAACATGAATTTATCATGGTATGTTCTATCAAATAGATGTGACAAAATGTAAGAAATGTATTTGAGAAATTTTAGCATTAATACATTTTTTTGTGGTTTTTAGGAAAATAGTTTATAAAAATTAAAATAGAAATGGAAATAATCCTTTAAAAAAACAATACGTGAAACATGAAGTTTTTCATTATAAATGTGATGAATTTATAAATAATATATTTGATTAAAATAAAAGATATATTGAACTGGAAATCAGGTAAGAATTTAGTAAGTAAACTGAAAACAAGTTTGCTTATAGGGAAGCATTGAGGAGGAAGTCACTAAAATCGTATATATCCATTAAAGAGAATGTTGAAAGGTCCATGATAAATGAATTTGGTACATGTAACCATCAATTAGAATATAAACATAAAAAAGGAAAAGATTAATTCATATTGGTAAAAGGAAAATATAGAAATAAGAAAAAATTAATGAGGTTTTGGTAGAATCCCTTGCAGATTATCCACATGATATCAGGTGAACTTAAGAGTGCTTAAAGAGAAAGAAATGGGTTCTATTCTATTATCAACATTAAGGGAATTATAGGGAGGAAAAAAATATCACCCCATTATTATGTATTATAAATAAATGGAATAATATATGGTACATTCTGGAAAAAAAGAGAAATATGTAGGATCTTATACCTTAAGTCTGATGGTGTTACACCCTTCATATTAATGACCTATTATGTTTATCTCCATTGAGAATAACTTAAGGGGAGTGGATGTGGTATTTTGAGGATACCAAGTGCTGATAGATGTAGGGGAGGATCATGGGGTGTGATTTGGGAATAATTTCATAAAGGCACTGAGCTTGAGCGGAGTAAATGTAAGAGGGGAGTGTGGGTGGTTTTTATAGTGGAGGGGAGGAGGGTTTTCATGATAGTTTAATCATTAGTTTGTTATTTTTCAATAAGACAATCAATAATAATAATTCATGTGAAAAAATAGTAATAAATGCATGTGATTTTAAACCAATGTCCATTTATATCATCCATGACTCATGAATGACACAGAAAATCAAGATTTATCCTTCATTGTGAATTTTCATATTTCACTATTCATCAACAATTCGTGTATTTTAGAAAAATCCACAAAATTCTTTCTAACGATTTTTCAATGTGATGAATCCAAAAATGAAATAAATTTTTAAAAAATAATTTTTTAAATATAATTAAATTAAAATTTATTTAAATCTATAATTTAATTTCTTTTTAAAATTGTAATTTAAGTTAGTATTAAAATTACATTTTAATTAAAATTATATTTTAATTAAAAAATATATATTTTAATAATATAAAAGATTTTATAATGTTTTTAATAATTACATAAGGTCTTATAAAATTATTGTAAATCCAGAAGACAAAAAAAGGTTAATTTATAAAAACCATTTAAGAAAATATATATTCTTTAAAATTAATTAATTAATTTTAAATAATTATTAATGAAATACAAAAATACAACTACTTTTTATATGTTCATATTATCACTTAAAAGATGCCAAAATTTTATTTATACAATAAATTTTGAGGTTCCTATTATTTTGGATGATGTACTATTCATAAGGGTCATATTACAATTCATAAGGGTTAGTTACTATTCATAATGGTAGGATACTATTTATCAAAAAAAATGTTTATCTTGTTAGACTCCAAACATCTAACTGATCACAACCATGTATATAAGAATATTGAAATTCCAAACACAAAAGTGTCAACATTATGTTTAGTGGTCAAATGGTACTTAGTAGTTTGTTGTGTTGTGATTTCATGTCCATTATATGACATATTTTAAGAATGAAATTTCCATTGGTAAAACAATCAGTCGTTACATTATTCCCTAATTATGAAATTTTCCTCTCAAATTTTTTTCATTTTCTAAACCATAAATAGGTGTGGGTACTTTTCCTTTATTGCCTCCTCCCATTCTCATGTTTCCCTCTTTGTATTTACGGTTCCGCCAGAGTACATTGACAAGGTGAGTAGTCTTGGTGCATAGAATATTATCTCTATGATACAATATCATCACGGGTTTCTACTAGTATGAAAGGTCATTCTCCCACTGTTCTACCTCAGAAGAGATTAAACGTTAAGGGCCTTTTATGTACTTCCTTAAAAGGGATACATGAAATACATCATCTACTTCAGACATGGTTGGAGGAAGTTCTAGTCCATAGGCCACAACTCCAACAATATCAAGAATTATGGAGGGGATGAGTTATCCAAGACTTAACATTCCTTTCTTCCCAAAAATAACAACCTTGTTCTCAGGAGATATGCATAGAAATACATGACTCCAATATTGAATTCAAGGCCTCGTTGACTATTTATTACATAACAGTGTTGTCTTAATTGTACTTCAATGATGTATTGCTAAATGGTTTTCACCTTCTCCATCATTTCATCGAATATTTCACATCTTAAAAGTTTATTCTCATTGACATCATCCCAACACACTGGTGTTAAACACCTTTACCCATAATTGGATTCATATGGTTCCATTTAGATGCTTGAGTATAAAATCTTGTTATAGGTGAATTCAACCAATGGATTATTTTTTTCCCATCCTCCTTTGAATTCCATATAACATGGTTATAAATTATCATCCATTGTCTGAATAGTCCACTCAGATTCTCCATCAGTTTGAGAATGATAGGTTGTACTAAAGATCAGTTTATTGCTTAGATAATGTTAGAGACTTTTCCAGAACAATGTGGTGAATCTTGGATCTCTAACGAATACAATAGATAGTTTTACTCCATACAACCTTACAACATCCTTGATATATAACCATTTATTTTGATCCAATGTGATGTCCTCTTGAATAAAAATATAAAATGTATTCATTATAAGATGATCTACAATAAAACAAATATAATTTTTTAATATGAATGTTCTTAGAAGTCAAGTGAAAAAGTCCATGATGATGTTTTCCAACGTCCATGATGGTATGGGTATTGATTACATCATCTCCTTAGACGTATGTCTTTCAAAATTCCCTTATTGACATTCTAGTCCCTTTGATTTATACATAGCAATATCCTTCATCATATATTCCTGCCAAAATTTCTCCCAAAAATCAAGATTTATCATTGTGATCCCTGTGTGGATAGAGAAGGACGAGCTATGTGCCACATTGATATGCTCTTTCTTTATCTTTGGACTGGATAGTACAAATAATTGGGACCCAAATCAAGAAACTTTATCCTCATCAATCATAAACATATAGGATTCCTGATTTTTAATGGAATCCCCACTTTTTTAATATCCACATCTTTTCTTTGAGAAACCTTTATATTCTCCATGAAGGATTGTTGAGAAATCATTTTAAAAAGTATTCATGTTGTTCCTCCCCTAATGATTCCCATTTCCATCCTCTAAAATTCTATCAAGATCAGATACTTTTCAATTCTCATCTCTGATAAATATGTTTGATCCTTTCTTCTTAGAGCAGCTTCCACCTTGTTTTCTTTATTGAGATGGTAGTGGATTGAGCATTTATAATCGTTGATGAGCACTATACATCATCATGGGATCAGTTTCGTATCTTTTTTTTGGAATATATATGTGAGACTCTTTGATCTGTATATATCACACACTCCATCCCATATATATAATGCAGCCAAATTTTTAACGCCCAGATCCCAGCCTCTAACTCTAGATCACGTGTTGGATAATTTTTCTCATGTATTTTCTACTTCATTGAGGCATAGGCTATCACTTTATAATTTTTCATCAGTACAAAGTCCAATCCATTATTTGATGAATCAATGTACACCATAAAGTGTTCTCTCATTGTTGGGTGTGTGAGTACTAGTGCAGTGATTATCATATTTTTCAACTCTTTAGAACAATCGTCACATTCCTGAGTCTAGAAAAAATTCACTCCCTTCCATGTCTTCTTTTTTATTGGTTTTGAAAATAGAGAATTTCTCTTCAAAAATCGTCAAAAATAACCTATTAAAACCAGAATGCTATGGATCTGTGTTACATATATTTTCCTTGGTCACTCTTCAATTTCCATTTTCTTGGAAGGGTCTAATTATATCCCATTACTTGTGATGACATTCCCCAAGAATTATACTTCCTCCATCAAGAACCCACATTTATTGTACATTGAATACTATTTCTACCTTCACAAATTCATTTACACATTATTTAAATGATTTACATGTTCCACCATGCTCTTGGATTATTTAAAAATATCATCAATAAATACTACCTCAAATTTTTGGAGGTAATCTATAAAGGCATTATATATTAAATCCATTGAAAGTTCTAGATCATTATTGAGTTCAAAGGGAATCACAATGAACTCATAGTGTTCATACCTCAATTGAAGTGAATTCTAGGGAATCTGTTCTTTCCTCACCATTAATTAGAGATATCCTGACCAAAGGTCCACCGTAGAGAAATAACGGGTCCCATGAAGCTGATTGAATTAGTAATATATTTATGGAAAGGGATACTTTTTATTTATCATTACTTTATTGAGTGCACAATATTCACCACATTGGTATATTGATCCATCCGTCTTATTGACAATGAGGACTGGTGCACCCCATGGTGAAGAACATGAAAGTATATAACCCTTCTACATATTCTCATATAGCTGCTTCTTCAGTTCTTCCAAATCTATGGTGAAAATTCTAAAAGTATTATTTTATATAGGTATAGAAATAAAAATAAGATCAATTGGAAATTCATATTATCTATTAAGAGGAAGACTAGGAATCTCTTTTGAAAATACATTAGTTTAATCCTTCATGATGGTCATGTCTTTAAGCATGATTCTCTCATATTTATCCACAATTTGAGCAAGAAATTATTTCTCAAGAGGAATTAAAATCCTCACTTGAGACATTGACTCTAAAAGAGATCCATATTCCAACTTACATAGGTAAGGGATTAAGGATTCATCTAGATGTGAATAGAGATCTCCCTTTTCCATCAGTTGATGTTGAATTTGTATAAAGATGGACAATCAATGCCTAAGATAGCATCGAACTCCACTAATGGAAGTATGATGATATTTACATGGATTTTTTTTCCAAAAATGTTAACTGTGGAGGATTTATAATTCACAGACATAGTAATTTACTCATTCGTTTTTACACAAAAAAAATTGTCCTAAAAATTATGGGGTGGTGCACGAATAGTTTTAATAAACATTGAATGATATGAAAGATTGTGTAGAACCCATAAACAAATAGTTCATTTCATATTATTGAATGAATAACTAGTGTACCTTTCACCACATCATTGTCTGGATCCACCTCAGTAGTACTAATAGCAAACACCCTTCCTTGTTTCCTTAGAGGTTATTATCGATTTTCTCTGACAACCCTTGGCATAGGAATTTTTTTTGAATCATTCCCATCCTTTTTTATGTTTATTCACTATATTACATGATGAGTGTTGATCTAAAAATTATTTTATTCTTCTTTAATAGTGGGATTCTTCATATCATGTTAGTATTTTATAGCTAGATGTCCTAACTTTTCACATTTGAGGTAATTCATGGTTATTTTAAGATAGTTCCCAAAGTGTTTCTTTGAGCAATTTTTACTCATGGTATGGTCGGGCTTCATTCCATTATGGAATTTATTATCAGAAAAACCCACATTAGAATATATTTTCCTCTTTATCTCACTCGGACCATGATACCATAGAGATAATATGATCACCATTTCATCCTTGTAGACACA
Organism: Viscum album; assembly: GCA_963277665.1. Classification (NCBI taxonomy): domain Eukaryota; kingdom Viridiplantae; phylum Streptophyta; class Magnoliopsida; order Santalales; family Viscaceae; genus Viscum; species Viscum album. The sequence goes on from OY728157.1 coordinate 636,467,336, forward strand.
ATGGACAATCTACTCATAATTTATAAATACTCGAATTTCCATCACTTTTCCTATATTCATCATTAGTCCTACAAATAAGTGGTCCAACATGCATTCAATGTTAAAGACAAATCTAGATGTTCACCTAGGATTCCTTTCAATGTTTTCTTCATACACCCCAATGTACTCATCTTACATCTACTTGAGTTCATAGAGCTCTATTTTCATTTTGAGACGGAGGGTTTGAGATAAATATTTAATTAAAAAACATTGTCTTGAATTCCAATCATACCATGGAATTAATTTCCTCCTATGGATTCGTATTATTGATCAGTGTCCACCACTGATTTGATTACGCATCAAAACGATAGCCCTCCAATGAAATTTTATCTTCTTCTGAGCACTGGAAGACATAGAATATAATTTCTATGGAGTTAATAAATTATTCCGCAATGAAGGAATCAGAATATATACTTAATAAGGGAAGCATTTTCTATAAGAAGGATTCAATAAAAAAATTCTCTTTCCTAAACGAAGAGGGTGTACCACGTGATTCCTGTTATTATTCAAACTTGAGCCAGCTAACAAATAATTTTCAGGATTTTTTGAGCACCCATCACATCATATTAAGCATAACATTTGGGAAATATATACATTATCTATCACATTGTTTGTGGGAACATGTTCTTCTATTTCCTTCCATTAACTAATTAAATGACATTACAATTATATTTCTTCAATTCATAGATATTGATCATAAAAATAAAACATTTAACTTAAGAGGATAACCATTTAAAGGATAAGTACATCCAAACTTTTGATTCAATAGGATTAAATCTTGTTTATCATTTTCCTATTTCTAAAAATTTATTATTATGGGATTTTTTCCTTTCCCTTAATAATGTTTTGTACCAATCTTATGAATTTACCAAATCATATCTCATGGGAGTGTCAAAAAAAGAGTGCATAAAGATCCATTGTCATGCACCCGATCTCGTTCTAGTCTAGATAAAAGTGGTGTTTCAATTTTACACTAAGATACATTTGTGCCAGAGACAAAAGTACCCGTTTTTATCCAGACATGGATGTATTTTCTTGATTAACCACTTACTATATATTTAGTAAAATAAATAGGTTTTATTTTATACTTAGTCTCATCTTAAGGGATCTTTTGAAATTGCTCTATTTCTATTCACAGAAAATAACAAAACCATCCCATAATACCAAAGTTAATGACCTTTTCCATTTACATTGACATTAAATTATTTTAATAATAATTATACATCAGAGTACAAGCCATGGATCCTTAATTCAAATGTCTTGATGGACTAGGTAAAAAAACTAAAACAATGGATCTAAATTAATATTTTATTCTTTATATCTTCAAATTGAGATCCTAACATCCATTTTTCACAAACAAATTCATAGGGTACCCATGTGAACACATGATCAGAGGGATGGGATCAAATAGACTATTAAAGAAATAGTCATAAGAAAAAAAAATTATAACAAGGGTTAGAAGGCATGACATGATGTTATTAAAAGGCATGTATAAATGGATTGATAACATATAAATATACAATTATACAAACATGGAGTCATAATGATGTGGAAAAAAAATATGACATTATCATGAGTCAATTATACCCACCCAGACCGTTGCACTTGGTAGAATAAGAAAAGGATAACCGGCAACACCGTTGCAGAAAGTAACGCAATCTAAGGCTAACTTCCAAGACCGTTTCACATATCATCTCATGAGACTCAAAATTACCCAAGGAATTATATATCTATCTTTGTGCACCCATATTAAATTTTCATGAATATGTTTTCCACATAAATAATAAATAATAATAAATCTTACATATATAAAAGGGTTTCCTATAGAAATAATTTGTTATCATAGTCTTGTTATTACTCATAACAAATAGTTGTCTCATAAAAGATTCCATTAATTATATGAACTAATATATACATGATAATTCATAATGGCAATTGGGCATGTATCATGGTATGTGATTTCAAGTAGAATTGAAAACATGTAATAAAAGTAACTGAGAATTTGTAGCATTGAAACATTATTGTGTGGTTTTAAGGAAAATAATATAAAGCCATTAATATAGAAAAGGAAAATATCCATTATGTAAAACTATAATTGAACTAATATGGTATTAATAATACAAAATTTCATATTTTATATATAATATTTTATCTTTAAAAAAAAGCTATTATTTACTTTAAATCATGTAATATTTCGGGACGTTCCCACAAAACATGTGTTCCTTTTGGGAAGTATAGAGGAGGTGATCACTTAAAAACATGTATATATCTGAAATAGAATGATGAATGGGTCATGATGAATGATTTTGGTACATGTACACAAAACTTAGAAAATGCACAAAAAATATTAGATAACTATCTTTTTATAAAATGCATATAAATAATACTAATGGAACAAAGGAGGTTCAGGTACAATCTCTTATGGATTATCAGGATGATATCGTGTTTACTTACTAGGCCTTAAAGAGAGAGAAATGGGTTTATATTCATTTATAAATAATGATACCATTATGAGGGAGGTGAGATATCATAAACCATAATTAAGGATTACACATAAAATGGAATAACCAAGAGTAGATTCTAGAATAAAAGTAAAATATAGAGGATCTCTTACCATAAGTCTGATGGTGTTCTCCACATGATATTAATGAACAATTTCATTTATCACATTTGAGAAATAATTAGGTGGGAGGATTTTGTATCTTGTGCAGACCAATGGCTTTTATAAATGGGGTGGAGATTTAGGAGATATTTTTATCAAATTAAGTAAATGAACAACTCATGAGAGGAGTGAAGAGAAGAGGGGAGTGTGGGTGGTTTTTATAGTGGAGGTGAAGAGGGTTTTCTTAATATTTTAATCATTAGTTCATTATTCTTTCATATGAAAAGAAATATTAATGATTATTGTGACCCAAATTAGTAATATGTGTATGTTATTAGTAACCAATGATCATTTACATCTTCCATGACTCAAGCATGATGTAGAAATTATGGTTTTAGAATTTATTGTGAATTATCATTTTTTTAATATTCATAAAAAAATCAAGTAATTTAGAAAAAATACCAAAAATTCACCATAACCATTTTTAGAAATATAGAATAAAAAAATTAAATCCATTTTTCAAAAATAATATTCTAATCATGATTAATACAATTTTAAATTAAAATCATAATTTATGTGAAAATTATTGATTTTCGTACTATAACTTATTTTACAATGCATTCTAAAACTAAAAAAGGATTTATAAAAATATAATAAATCTATAAGACAAAAAAATTATTTAATGATTATCCATTAGTAAAATTTATATTTTCATTTATATTACTTAATTATTTGTAAATAATAATTTATGACTTAAAAAAATACTAATACTTTAACATTGTCTATATGGTCACTTATAAGATCCATAAATTTTATTTATACAATCAAAGGTGATTTTACTATTCTTTTAGATGATGTAATACTCATTAGGGTCATATTTTAATACATACAAGTATGTTACTATTCATAAGTGTAGGTTATTATTCACCAAAAAAGGTTGTCTTATCGGACTCCAAACATCATTCAAATTGGAACTGTGTGTGTTATATATTCGAAATTCAAGACACAATAGTGTAAAAATTATATTTAATGGTCACATTATACATAGTAGTTCATTATGTTGTGATTCCATATGATTATATTAAATATTTATAAGAAAAGAATTTCCACAGGTAAAACATTGGGTCATTACAATAATAATCCACACCTCCATTTCATTCCATAATGTAGATGTGATGAAATTACTTGGGATCATATTTACCTTATTATGGAAACACGGGACACTCCTCTATCAAGGATCATATACGAATACATGATATCCCACTTGAAATTAAAAATTAATCCTCTAATGGTCGTAATAACTATTTTCCCTACTTTGATAAGAATTAATATGGTCCTCAATAGTAATTACATATGTTTTAGTATCTTTAACAACTTTAGGACATACAAGGTTTAATTCACCATGTTCAAAAAAAATTGTTGTAGTATGTGATATCTTCAAATATAATTCTACATATGGTTCTATTTGAATAATTCAATGAAAAGTATTGTTATATGAAAGTTATAAAAATGATCAACATTGATCCCACATAGTTGGAAAATCAAATGCGCATGACTAAGTAGTTAATTAATTATTTGAATATTCTTGTTAGAATGTGAATCACTTTTTAGAATCATTAAGGTGGTAGATAATGACCCATATTTCATCATTCTTTCATGGAGCCTTTGGTATTCCAATAACAATGTCCTTAGTAATCTAATCCCATTTCCAAAAAATGTTGGGAAGTGCTTGCATGGCTACTCTAGCATGTTTAACAGAGTCCAAACATGTTATAAAATCATGAATTGTGATACATGATCCTCAATTTCATACTTAATGTTATCCCATAAAAAAATTTCATTTAAATACTTATTGATAATGGTGATAACATGGTGTATATATAATTTATATCTTTGAGTGTCATCCAACGATTCAATTTTTAGAGAATCTATAGATGTAAAACATATTCTATTTTTAATTTTTTTATCACATCATAAAATTAAAAATAATTCCATATACCATCATTAAAAAACATTAATATTCCTCATCAACTTAACACAATTATATTGAGAACATATTACCACTTCCAATAATGATGGATTTTCAATCATTTGATGAATTTATGATGTAAACTCTTACATAATAATTATCATATACATATTTACTTGATCCATGAACATTTGATAGATATTAATCTACATTTTTTTGAATTCATGTTCCTCACTACTAAATTCACCCACTAAATTATTTTCATTCAATTTATTTTGTTTTATCGAGAAATCATAATCCTTGAGTAGTTAAATCCATCACAATTTTCTCAAATTGAATTTTATTTATGGAATTTTGTAATTTAGGTTTTCTTTCAGTGTGTATAAATCACATACTTCTCCATAGAGATAATGTATCCATATATTTAATGAAATTATTAAAATACCAGCTCAAGATCATGTGTTTCATGTTTTTGTTCATGTTTCTTCCACTACATTGAATTATAATAAATATCATTACAATTTTTCATAAGGAAAAGACGCAAAAAATTTATTGATGAATCACTATATATAAAAAAACTAATATTTCAGGATTTTAATTTAAAAATTTTATGTATTATGTTATCCTATAAAAATCATCAAAATATAATTCATATTTCATTTTCGAAGTTAAAATATAACCTTCATGTTTAATCCTTGTAAATTGGTTAGACAATAATGAGAAAATATCAATGAACATATGAAAGTTTGTATAGAAGCCTATGAAACTAGATATCATATTATTGTTCATTTTTTTTGGAATTCTTGGAATGAATTTTTATTCATTGGGTAAACTAGGATTCCATACAATGGGAGAATAAGATAATTAATAAATTCTGTTTTAAGATTGAAAACAAGTTTAATAAATTATATATATATCAATTTTTATTTATAATCTTTATGTAGGAAATGAAAGTGATTATAATTTTCCCAATATATTCTATGATAGACCATGATAGAAAATATGAATTCTATATTATAGAAGTCCTGATATTACATCAATACTATTTAAAATAGATATATCAAAATAGAGGGCTCACTAGTCAATCCATATGTAATTAAAATAATCTCGTAATATAAATACCTTATTATGAATGATTCCTTCAAAATTTATTCCTTAATTATATGCAATTGATGACACCTATCATAGAGTTAAATCATTAAAAATATTAATATTCAAAAGTTGATCAAATAAATCATAAATGTGTGGTAGAGGATACATGTTCCTTTTCATAATGGAATTGATTCCCTTAAAATCAATGCCCAACCATATGAATCAGGATTTCTTCGTTACAAATATAATAGTGGCTCCCCAATGTGAAAAAATATTTCTTATTATTAAATTATCAAAAAAAAAATGTGTAGTTTAATAATATACATTTTGAAAATCCATGGTTCCCATTATCTAGGGTTTCTTTGATATTAGTATTGCATCATAGAAAAAATAGATGGAATGTGACATCACACTCTACTGGACGTCCATACATTTCATAAGGAAATAAATCAATGTGTTATTCTAGAATTTTTTGATATTTAATTTTATGATTACTTTCTCCATCAACCTAGTATTTTTCCTTATTTAAAAATAATATTGTTGAATAAGGATACTATTGGTGGATCTAAACATGACTCAGACAAGAAATTCGATGTGATAAAAATTTGGAATTCAACATATTCATTATGAATATTAAACTCTTTCACACTATAATAAATTTTTTTATTAATATATTCAATTATAATAAAATAAGAGGAATATATATGCCAACCATTAGTATAATAATAATTTCTTCCAATATAAGACACTTTTTTTCATAATGGGGACTGCCTGACACATTCTTGTTATAGTGATATTTCCCATAGTAGTATTGAATGATAAATCTCTCTAAAATTAAAAATGATATTAATAAATTTCATGGAAAACAAGGTTTATATAAAAGAGTGTGAGGACCAAAAAACAAATAATGAAATAGATAAATTTAACGATATGATTAATGTACTTTTTACCACGTCATTGTGAAATTATACATTTGTTTTAGTGATTTTGTAAGATTTTAATTAATATAATTGATTTATATATGGTATATTAATTTGATTCATGGAAAATTAATGTGAATAATTCCCCAATATTTACAACTAATTCATTGTAAAAAATGGTTTTTTCTTATACTCTTATTCATGTCCTAGATAAACCTTATCTTAAAAAATATAACAAACATCCATTCCGTAATATAATTTCTCTATATGATTCTTTACATAGATTTCACAATGTGGAAATTAAATCATTATCTTCTTATTGACTAATGAATTTATTATGTATAGGTGTTTAGATGAACACTTCTTTAATTATCTACCATTAAATATATATGATCAAGATAATTCCAGGTGATGTCACAGACTCGGATTCCACTTAATGGGTTCCTCGAGCATGGTGGGCGACATGGCCTCAATCACATCCCCCTAAACTCTAGAGGATACTAAATAGCAGTGAGGTCCTAGGGTTATTTAGTTTGTAGACTATTCCCTTATTCACAAAGTGTATAAAGTGGATGAAATATAAATTAATAGGTAAAAACTAAATTATTTTAATTTAATAGAGGAAACAAACTGAGCATTTGATAAATGATAATAATAATAATTTTATCAATCAAAACAGTGATGGTGTAATGTCATGTCACATAGAAAATTGGAAAGAATGGGTACACAAAAATAGTCTTAACATGTTCCCCAATGTAATATAAAAAAAGGGTACTCCAAGAATCTCAAGATCAAACTTGATCATCTATTATAAATCTCTATCCTAAAAATAAGAAAACAAGTGTTTGAAGTCGTATACATCTATTTGTCAACACTTGAAAACATGTAATCTACCCCTGGTACCAAACAGTGCCTGGATAGGGTGAAAGATAAATCTCAGTGGGCCACCACCAATGGTGTCTATAACCAATGGCTCGGGTAATGTAATACAACAGTATGTAGGCATGCATATATAAGTAAATAAAGATGTATAATATAATAAAAAACCCATGTACCTACATCATCCCGTGGATGGTGTCTGAACATGTAACATGATCCATAATTAAGTAATTACAATTTAATGTTAATATGTCACGTGGGGAATAAGCATCACTGACATCCCCTAGTGATAGTATATGTACTAATGATACCATGACAAAACAAGGAAAAATGAAAATTATATCAGGTGAGGGAGTTCTAGGGTAATGAACAAGGTAATTTAGATCTCAGGGATAGAAAATGTAGTAGTATCTGAGTGTAGATATGGTGTAATATGGTAATTCAAGGGGCGTCATCCACATCATTCCACAATAAGGATTCTACCGAGTCCATGGTGATCATCCATGATAAAATGGGGCTAACAAAGGACAGGGCCCTACATGATCTAACCATGGAACGTACTAGTCAGTGTTGGGTCAAAGGAGTGTATCTGAGGTGTCATTTAATAATGTAAAGAACCCTATGGTAGTATACTTGGAATCCGAGGAATATACAAGAACTGATGTATAGGTGGATATCAACATATGAAAACACCATCCTTGAATCAGAAAGGGGTTCATGAGACCCAAGGTATTCTTCTCTTAGAATCCAAGGAGAGCTTGAGTCAGTCCATTCCTATTTGATCTTTTAACCATGTAAGAATTCATTGGGTTCAAACATTGTATTCCATTAGTGTGGATATTCCAAGTAGAGATGAATACATTTAATCATGTCTGAATTAAACATTAAGGAATATTTAATTTTGAAGGTTTAGTCCGCTACATTCCATAAATAATGAAATGGGTGATACAGACATGTATCCATTATTCAAACATATTTGTTAAGTCCAAGTTAAATACTTAGTATACTTTTTATTTAACAATTTACATTTAATAATCAATTGAAGAACTTACCATAGGTGAGGCATGTGGTGAGAATACATGGTACATGCCATTATTCAATTCTTATTAGTAACAATCCATTTATTATAGGAAGAATATCCTTAAAGAAGGTCAAGTGAATTTCCACCTAAACAATATATCAAACATACCATAACCCTAAAAACAAACTATTGGATAACCTTTAACATGGGGCGGATTGAGTTGTGTGTGTATCCACTAACAACTAAAAATTTATTTGGAAAGTTCATAACCATATGATTCTAAAAAGAATAATCATGGAATGTAAATATATGAAATGGATTATGAGGATATCTGTGGGCCCCACAAGAATATACCAAAATCTAAAAACTTTAGAGATGAGTTATATTCCACCCACCTAATGGTTTTATGACTCTCCTCCTCTGGTATTGGCCCTTGATTTAGATCAGATCCGAGTAGATCTATGAAAAGGTGAAAAACACTCACATGAGGATAACTATGTCAATAACAAGAGAGAAGATGAATGGTTAAAGAGGATTCGAGTACATATAATTGTGCCTCTAATGTGATGAACAAAAGCTCAATCAGATGCCAGATGAATGAAATCTCTTGATCCTTAGCTTGTGCCTTCAAAAAAGATCCAAAATTAGTGGAAAAGTAACTAATACTGCTTGTTCTCAGATTAGGGAAGATGAGGTGAGTAAATTGAGCATTAAAGGAATTTTCAACATTTTACCAGAATTTTATCCTACACCTGGTTTTTCTACATGGTTAGTCAAATTATTTAAAAACCGTGTGAGATGGTTCTTCCCATCAAAACATTCTCTCCATGGTTTGATCAATCCTTGGGCAAGCCATGCACAGGTACATGGGAAAAAGGGGTATACACACGGTTAGGATACATGGTCGGGTGCCAAACATGCGAGATGGGTCTATTTGGAAAAACAAAATCTGTATGGTTTTCCAAACTGGGCATAATTCATACACTGTTTACTCTAAACCATGCGCCAAGCCTGTTTTCCAAAAAAAGATGGGTTATGGGCTCTATACAGGCCATTTACACCCTCAAAAATTTTACTGGCTCATTAGGGATCCATTTTAGGTCCAAAGTAATGATTTAGATCCAAAATTAAAGGATCCATTAATTAGTGAAAACTGGGTTCATACATTCCATCCCTAATTTGATCGAGAGAAAAAAAAATTGTAGGACCTCAAAATACCCTGAGATGGTAAGGATGAATCATGGTGTCAAAGGTTTTTTTTAAGTGACTGATCTTGTTCCCATGCTCATAAAAACCTGTTAAACATTTCTAATGGTAATTTTCATCATTTTAATATTTACATGTACAGATTCAAGTCATCTATTTCAGTTGGTTCACCACTAAGGGCATGCCCAAGGAGAATACAATGACATTCTCCTATTCATACACAAATCCACTATGTATCACTAGTTTTTGAATATAAAAGTAAAAATAAAGTCACATTGTACTAGGTACCCTTCCATTAAAACATTTTATGGATATAAAATTCCCTCTATCATAACTCTTTCTTAGGCACATCATAGCCTTATTTCTTGGGATAATCTTAACCATTTTTTATGGCATGTTCTCTTCTGTATGTTTGAATTTATTTCTTTTCCCCTAATTATTATATGACTTCTCTTCATTTGATGTCCTAAGTTGATGCACTCAAAATATTTCTTCACCTAAATCCGATGATCCAAAATGTATGTTCACTAAGCTTCATCATGATGTTATTTCGTGAATCTCACGAACATCTAAAGCATACTTCCTTCAAAGAGATCTATGTCATCATGGATTAACCCATCATCCTAAAAAACAATTTTCCCTAATACATAAGCATTAGTGGAAACTATGATAATAATATCATGACTATAATTCTCCAATATAATACATGATTCAGGAATATCTTCCACATCTTGCATTTAGAGAGTTTAACCATTTATCCATTTCTTTTAATTTGTAATGAAGTGGAGTGGCGTCATCTATATAAGATCATCATTTATTGATGATCTGTAGCCTCCAAAATACTTTTTTGTGAACCTTAGAAATCATGTTTCAAAAGATCCTCACTCATGATGCTCTAGGGAAAATTACCCTCCTCTAAATTTTTCTCACAGAATTTGAGATTACTATCAAACCATTCAATAGTTAAAATGTTCTTCTTGTCATAGTTGAAAATATTATTATCAAATCATAACATTGTTCATGCACTTTGTTCGTGATGCTCCATATCATTAAAAGTATAATCTTTTCTGAAACCTGCTATTCATGAATCTCATTCCATTATCCTATTAATTAAAAATCAATCCCAAAAAACCACATTTAGTGATTCATGTCTAATCCCACTAATTTTGATCCCTAAAACATTGAATAAAATGTGAAATGGTGACTCCTCCAACAATGTAGTGATATTTTAATATAAGATCACATTCCATGGAAACTCCCTTAAAAAATTATTGTTGATTGAAAATAAACACATCCCAAACATTATTTACAGAATTTAATTTGAATGGTTCTAATAGTCTCCCTCTTTTGGTTGGTTTTCAATCTATTAAAAAATTCAATAATTCACCAGCTGCAATCAAAAAATGATATTGTAGAAAAAATTCAACCTATAATTTTTGTATAAGTGGGCATAGATATATGTGAAAAATTATAGATGATAAATGAATTAGGTTTATATGATTTAGAATGATTAATGATATCCATGCTATGCATTGAGAACTCAAAATACTAAATCCTCATCACGTCACATAAAATTTTCATGTTTTTTCAAAACCCATTAACCTTAAAATCTATATAGAATTGAAATTCATCATTTTTATCCATTCTCCCAAAAATTCATAAAATTGAATTTTTTATTATTCTCTATTCCCTCATTTGGAAATAAAAACAAAAAACTTATAAATTTACATTTAGTTCTTAACCCACCCACATTTATTATATCTCCCACACAAATATGCATAAATCCCAAAAATATATTGAAACAATTGAAACACATGAAGAGCGGTGAACAAACATAACCTTATCATGCATAGGGAGGATTACGAACAGTGAGGTTCAACTAATATTTCTCAATCACATTAATTACATTCAATAATGTATATTATGATTTAAATTTTATAAAAGTATAAATTTTTTATGTAATAATCTTATTTATTATAAGAATTATAAATTATTACATTTAGAATGAAGAAATTATATGTTCTATTCACAAAAAAAACAAACACATTTTATTATTCTCTAGATATTTATGGATAATTATAACTTTTAATTTTATTTTTTCTATTCAAAAATAAATTTGAAAAATATAATTTCTCAAACAACAATTATCCTTTTTCTACCTCTAATCATTAATTAGTATTATTCAATGTCCATGTTTTATAAAAAAATTGAAAAAAAGTAATTAAAATGATCAAAATAATTTTTAAATAACTTTTTTCCAACATTTTAATTTTTATCAAATAGTATAAAAAGATTCTTTTTTCATATTATGAACTAGTTCATTTTTTGGGAATATACAGAAAATATTTAAGTAATAATTATTTTAACTTTTTCCACTAAAAAATATTTTTACTCCATCGTGACTGATCAATGATTTAATGATTCATTTAATATTTTCAATTGTTATATTAAAATAAAATTATAACAAACATTTTTTCAATAATTTTTTCTTTTAAATATAATTTTATCATGCGGAACTTTTTATTTCTGTATGAAATGTTTCAAGTGATCATTAAATTTCATTTTCAATACAAGATGAACTAATTTAATTTCTCCTAATTTAGATGGGGTTTTTATCCAATGATTCCACTGATATTAATTATTTGGAAGGATTGTGATTATGGAAAATACATTTTTTATAAAACCAATTTCATTTCATAGGTTCTAATATGATTAATGTTTAATGATATTATGGAACACATATATATGATTTTTTATGTGACTGGTGGTACCAATATCTATTTCCAATGTATTGGGTAATTAATAATATAATATGAGTTGAATAGGAAAAATATATCTCATCGAAATCCAAAAATATGGTTCATGAGAGGTTATACCATTCCCTTAACATGGTATAGAAGAGGTATTATCATGCCCAAATATGGAAAATGATGTTATTAATAATGTGTCCAATAAAATAAAGGTGGAATTTTATTAATATTCATGTTGTAATGATAATGGAAGATGTAATTTGTTTTACCCTGGATGTCAATATTGTGTGAATTGGCTCCTAGATGAATATATCAAATTGAGGGGAAGATATTATGTATCTGAAAATGACGTGGACATCGATATGAATTTCTATGGAATTCAATGTCTATTATGATGTTAATATTGGAATTATCTTATTCAATAATAAAACTAATGGTTATCCCATATTCAGAGGAACAACCTAGTTTATACCAAATCATTGAAGTAAACAAATTTTTGTGGATATGTATGGGAATTCATAAATTATAATATTGATTTTATTTATTAATGTTATTTTTTTTGAATATTGAATCATTTAATGGCTATGTTAATTCATGAGCAATATATGTCTACTTGTCTTTTTAAATAAGATATTTTATAATATCAGGGGAATATGCATTTATGATTGACTATAATATCCATCATATAAAAACCCCATTTGGGTTTTATGTGATGAGGTTTTAATATGAATAATGAAATTTTGTGAGTCATTTAATTGGAATAATGTATATGTAACTCTTCAGTAGAACATGAAGATTTATTTTTTGAAAAATGTTATTTTCATAAGATTAAAGGTATTTATATCCCTCAAAGTTTATATAATATGTGATGATTAAGGTTATATTTAATTATTTTAAATACATTTTGATGTATTTTAGTTGAATTATTTGATTATTTTTAAGAAAAAAGGAAATACTATCAAATCCAGAATGGCTACAAGGATTTAACACTTTGTGATGTTTGATAAAGGTATAGCTCCTACAAATAGAATGATTATTGAATTTTTTAGTGTGATTCTTTAAAAAAAATATATGATATATATATATATTGTTTTCTGAGACCATTTCTTTTTTCATAGAGATAACATCAGGATTTAAAATTCATATGATGGTAGCTCATGTGTCATGATTTAACTCAAGTCCACCCCGAAACGATCAATCAAGACATCCAACAACCCATCTCGAGAGGTGTTACCAATCCTCTAGGAATGGAAACATGTTCTTTGAATCATTCTTTTTCAATAAGCAATTTTTTATTCTAAAAAGGGAAAATAAATAATCAATAATAATATAAAAATTGGTGGTGTAAGATAAATTAATTGAACATACCTCTATGTCACCACACGTGTGACTGCCAATTATAAAACTAAGCTCACTCCATGAGCGATCTAGGACTGAGAGAATCTGAATCTGAAAATATTAAATAATATGTTATTTAGCATTGAGATTATCATTAGGTATTACAAGGATAAAAAAATCCACAATCCATTCCTTTGATGTGATGTCTAATATAGAGAGTTTGAAAATGAAAAAAAAATTATTATATCACTTTTAAAACAAAACATGAATATGAAATTTAAATGAATAATAATTTCACAATAAATCATTATGTATTCAATTAATAAATTAATGAAAATAAATTCAGTAACGTAATTTAAAAATGTGACAATTATTAAACAGGTGTGATAATATGATTGAAAAAAAATATTTTGTTTTATAAGGAAAGGATAGTAAAATAGAAAACATGCTTGTAAAATAACTGTTATAAGATATCAAGTTCTTTTCTAGGTAATATATGACAATGATACCTATAATAATACAAAATCAATCTCAATCAACACTAGTTATCTATAATCTCTACCAAAACACATATTGACACACCCACTTGATTGATTAGGGGGAAATCTAAAAATTCATTACGTTATCTACACATATCCACTAGACTTTTCATAATATCAAATAGTCAATCACATGTAAATAGGATCCCTCATAACTACTCATGGATTAAAATATTAATAAAATGGAAGGTTATTTTCACCATGATATTATATACACCCATTTCATATATTCTCAACCAAAATAACAACCCACTTCCCTCTTATGGTCTCCATACTTAAGTGCACACCCATTTCAAATAAATCAATAAGTCACAAGCCCCACCACTAATCACATATCACGATTCATGCCTTTATCACATTTTTCACATGACCAAAAAAATTAAAATGCCATAGGAGGGGATTTAATTTTTTTTAAATAATCAAAATTCTATATGGAATATATTAAATTACAAGAATCATATTAAAGGTATAAAAAACATTTCCCATTTCTTTCTGGTTAAAAAACATCACCTTTCACTTATAGCATCTAAAATTAGCCTTATATATATTTGTGTGTCTAAGCACCCTTTTCCAGCCAATACACATATTTAACTCTTCATAATTGGATTTGTTGAAAAAGGCACCTATATGTATATATTTATATCTTTAGGAATATATTAACATAAGTTACATTTTCTAAATTTCCTCTAGTTTCCTTGGAGATTCATCCAAACCATTATACCATTTTTTTAAACCCACTCAATGGAAAAACCCCCTTTGTTAAATTTCATTTATGAGGATTAAAATTTTTTATAACATATTTTCAACCATTATAATGTATTTACATTTGAAAAATACCATCATATAATCATTAAAAAAATGAAATTCATGATAATGCATAGAGGAAATGTTGAGAAAATAAATTAGTTCCCAATTAAAATGAGGAAAATAATTACATAAAATATATATTCTATATAAAAATAAAACAAAAATGTTTTATGCTAAAAATTAATGGAGTTCAATTTAAAATATATGAAGTGAGAAAAAAATACTTAAATCATTGATCTCATTGTCAAGGAACCTCAAAATCACTATTAAGAATACAAATGGAGAAAAAGGATCCACAGAAAACCTTAAAATATAAGTACCCTAATTTTAAATTAGGGAAACATTGACATGTGGTAATAGAAACCCAAGGAGAAATATTATAAATGAATAAAAATAGATGGTGATGTATGAATCACATGAAATGAGATATTAGCATCGAAATTTTACCCTAAATATTGATGAATTATCATTATTTTACCATATAGGAGGAGGTATATACAATAGAGAGGCACACGAGAAACATCATGAATGTTGTTGGTCGAATAGGGGAGGAGTATGGGTGATTTTTGTAAAAAATTTATATATTGAATTTTTTAAAATGTGTATTTTTATGTAACCTCCATCCCTGCATGGTATTAACACATGGAATTGTAGACCTTAAACCAATGATATGGTGGAAACTATCTAAATTAGGGGATGAAGTGTGCTAAAAGGCTTTTATTAAGAGGTTATATAGTTTTGTGGCAAACCATATAGGACTGGTAATTATTATTTCTAGGATTCATGGTTGGAAGGGAGGTGGCTCGCGATCATCCACCTTGATGTTCATCCATGATATACCCACTTACAGGGTAGCATGGTTTGAATGGGGATGCTAAAAAGGTACAACTAACCATGAGTAAACCAAGCCCCACCCTCTTTGGGGCCTACAAACCACCATTTCTCAAAAAATAATGGGTATAAAAAGTGATACCAAAAATACATCTATATAATTTATATAAAATGGTTTTATTAGGTCTGAGAGTGAATGTTCACCCAAACATTGACACACTATTCACTAAAAAATTCACATAATATTTTTTCAATCAAATCATAAGGTAAGGAAAAAAATGGAGTGAAGTATCATACACCAAAATTTAAACAAATAGAAAAATTCATCTTCCACCTAATAGTTGAAAATCATATGTTTAGTGAAAAAGTTAATAAAATCCTCCTGGCTCAATCATGATATCAATATAAATAATCATCAAGATTTGATAACTTAAAATACATACCAAAATAAAAGTATCAAGGGTGTCACAACTCTATAGACATAGTCACAACATTGAATACCAAACACCCAAACTTTAGAATCATGAATGGATTTCATTGTCGGTATTTTTGAATTATATGAGGATCCACCACATAAAACATATTCTTAGTTGACTAGTTACCTTGGTCGAGTTTGGGTGTGTTTGGACAAATGTGTTTCCCCAGCAAGAGGGATGAAAAAATGTGTTTACCGAGAGACCTTACTTAATGTCATTAACACAATATTAGTGTATTGATAAAACTATGGATATTAAAATCAGAACAATATAACAAATAAACATGGACACAATGTTATGTGAGAAAAGATCCTAATCAATAAATGAATCTATTAAATAACCCAAATATTAATAATTTCCAAAAAAATCAATAAATAATATGATGTTCCAAATAATATAAAACAAATTTACGCATTCTATAAATAATAAAAAACTAACACGCTAAACATCCAAAAATAATATAATATTTAAAACTAGAGAAATAGTAAATAGGTTTTTCATTAGAAATATTGTTCTCTATGATGATCAGGAGGTCCTATAAATGTGTGCATCTTGTCCCTCATGTGTTCCAATGAAGACCATTAAAACACCATTGTAGATATCCCAAGAATACAGAGGTATGAAAGAAACCTACTTCTTTTGGAAACGATGAATAACTTTTGATTATCATTCCAAAACAATGGAACAGCCAATGTGTAATTCTAGGGAATTATGGAATGAAGAAATAAAACAATCAATTCACATCCCTTCCAAATATTCCATAAATATCTCCATTAATTTTTTTATTTTGTGGAGGCTCAACAAATACTCTTAAGGATATGAGATACATTACCTATCATGAGATCTCCATTTATACTGACCAAGAACTAATAAACCGATGTCACTGCCTCTTCATAAGTGTTAAGGAAGGATGAAACTGCCAAAACCTTCTCTATTTGAAGGCCCTTTCATAAAAAATCCTTTAGGTACCCATCATTAGTACGTTCTGAATGACATGAAGCTATATTTTTGAAACTCTGTGAATACTCCTAAACTATATAATATCATTTACTATGATCTTACAATGCCATCTCATTTTGTATCTACATAGATTTTGAGAAAATGCATTATAATTACTATTCCTTGAACCTACCCCAAAAATATCCACCCAATAGTTTGGGTAGATAAATGAACATAAAAAACATCAATCTAAATCCTTCTAGTATAATGGTTGAAAACATGATCTTATGAGTCTTTGGGACCTTATGATGAATGTAAATATCCTCAATTGTATGAAAATGTTCTCCAGAAAACCTAGTATTTGGTTCCCTAATGAAATGAGGAGTGTTCAAGTCTTAAATAATCTTGATGAATTCCCAGTAATAAGACAAACTAGGATCTCTATCATGAATGATCCTAATGACTGGGGTAAGGCTTGACATACCACATGAACACAATTCTAGAATCACTAATGATCTTTTCTCATAATCTATTAAGAGTCATTGGGGTTATACACTAAAAACAAGAAACAAGACATAAAAAAACATGAAGTAAATATCAATATCATGGATCAGTAACCCAAATTGAAAAACCATTTCAACAACACATCACATATAAAAAACCATGGAGTTGGAATGAAATCCAAAAATTTATATGCAAGAATCACTCGATATAAATTTCATAAAATATTTAATATCCCATTTAGGGAAAAAAATTTAGAAAATAAACAATCCATACTAACTAATACAATAAGATTTTTATTCAATGAAACCTCACATGTTCATTCACCCCTACCATCTCAGGCACACCTCCACACATACTCCCAACTACCAAACTCCACCCACCCATGATAAGTTGATATTTCAAAATAATTATATTTTTTTGAAAATAGTTATTTTTATTTAAAAACAAAACATCCAACCCCATAATAGAATTGAACATTTCAATAAAATTCTTCATTTTATAAAACAATTCATGGCCTAATTAGATTTTCATGCCATTTTCATAAAAATACCATTTCATTTTTCCAAATTATTTTACATTTTATAAAAAAAATGTAGATAAACCAAACAATATTTTAGAGTCCAAATTTAAAAACTAAAAAATTACTCAATCCACTCCCATGAAATAATAGAAACTCTATAGGTGAAAAAAATACCAAAATATCATAGCAACACCAACTAAAAAATTATCAGAAGCACAATTTGGTAGGATATGCTTCAAATGGGTGAGAACGTTTGAGGTTATCAGAGGAATTTGAAAGGTATGTTGATTGGTTTTTAGAACATGTTGAGAAACATTGATCCCTCTGAAACACACCCATAATAACCCAAAAATCATATTAACGAACTTCAAATTTTCAAATGAATTCAATGGAACTCAGAAAAACCCGATATCCTATAAATAGTTTTGTGAAAAAAACCATCTCGGGAAACCATAGAAATTTTAGATCGCTTCTCAGTAGGAGTTGACCAAGAACATAGACATTAAATCACTCTTTAATTATGAAATTTCTGGAATCAAAATACTACAAATCCAAAGATAACAAGTGGTAAGATTACTTTATACCATTTATTCATGAACCAATGCATGTCAACCCTGGTGTGGTCAAGTGAGCTAGACCACAAAGGCATTAAAGGAGTTCTAAATCCTCCCAATCTAGAAACCAGTCATGAAAATCATACATACACATATGGGAATTATTTATCATTCCACGAAAGTGACATATGAACCCAAATAATGTAAAACTATATTGTGATATAAAATAGAATAATATATACCACCATGTGACCTCAATGGTCACCTCCAACTAAATAACCATGCTTGTCCCAATTGAGATCTAGAACCGAATGAATATGATGATGAAAAATGATATTGAATGTAGGTTTCAGCACAGATATGCTCATTAGGGATGTCAAGATCTAAAAACTCTCTATTAAAATCATGAATTTTTTACACCAATCATGATATTTTTAAATAGACTTTGATAAAAATATGGTTTTCTTATGAATTTCAAAAAATATCCCCAAATTTTTATTTTATATAAAAATTCCATTACCTTGTATTATTATATATTCATTTAATAAATAAATGAAAAAAATTCAAAAACATCTTTAAAAAATGTATTAAATCTAAAACAGGTGTCAAAATTTGGGAAACAACATTGATGTGTTATTTTATAAGGAATCTGAAGTGTATTAAAAAACAAAATAAATTTAAAAATGATAAAAGTGGTACTTGGTGGTAGTCATGTTTTAAAAGGACAATGATAAATATATTATATCATAATAAATCTATACTAGTACCTCTTATCCATAATGACAATCCAATCATTCAGCAACAATATCATTAGATTGACTGATAGACACATCCTAAAAGAAATAAAAAAACATTGTTATGGCTATTATCTAGTGCATAATCTAAACTAGTGTAGAATTGGTATCTAGCATAAAAAATTACTACACATTGAATCCCATTTCAACATAAATGAGTATTATTTTTACCATGTTCTAATATACACAAATATCATACATTTGAAAGTAAAATAACAACACACTTCTCATCTATCATATCCCATATTACGTGATTATCCATTCCAATTAAAAAAATGATATAAAAGGTCTATGTACTACAAAATATCATGATTCACACATCTAAATTATATATTATGAAAAAAAAATCAAGGGTCATATCGTTTGAGGGGTTATCAATTTTTATAAAATAAGTAAAAATTCCAACCAGATAATATTTTTTAAAAGGAAACACATATATTTTGAAAAATAATGATTTCCTAAAGATTTTAATCTTCCAAACCCATACCATTATCTTAAAACATATTTAAAAAGACACACACACACACAACCACACACACATTCACACACAGAGAGAGAGAGATATATATATATATATATATGATTGTGTATAAAAGAATCCTTTTTAACGGAATGCACATATTCCACAATTCATTAATTAATATGTGAAAATTATAAAATTATATATATCTGTGTGTGTGTGTGTGTACATATTCACAGTTTGGAAATTCCCCAATGATTCTCTAGAGAATCAACGAAACCATTAGACCATTTTTATAAATCCCGATCAAAGGAACAAAATCCTCAATGAACAACATCACATTGTATTATTAAAACCATTTAAAAACATTTTAATTATTAAAATTTATTTCTATTAATAAAATATCTAATTCATGATTGAAACCAATGAAATTAAATAATATTTATAAAGGAAAATTTAAAAAAAAACTATAAGAAAATTCAATAGATACCATAATTTATGAAGCATATACAATCCATATTACAGTAATAGGCACATTGGATACACCAATAAATCATGTAATTCATGTTAAATTTTATGGAATAGGTAAAACCTACCTCAATTCATGGTTCCCACACTGCTGGAAACTTGAAATCAAATTTAAGAATCCCAAAGGTGAAACAAAACCAAGGAGAACCCTGTAAGAACGGAACACCCATTTAAAAATTAAGGAATTATGAACACTATGTTGTAGCAACCCAATAATGAATAAGAAAAAAGGAAAAAAGGAATAGCATTGTTGAATGAGAGCATGCATTGATTACCATTGATGATCCACCTCTATTATTAATGATACATAAATATTTCACTATTGAGCTGGTGGGAAATCAAGGAGAGAGTTGTAGGAGAGCTCCATGAATTGTAGGTATTGAATGAGTGAGGTATAGTGATTATTTGGTATAAAAATTTAGAAATGAAAGTCATAAAATATAAAATTTTTCTGACATAGTGGACCACCAAGTTAGGATTCAAATTCTTCCAAAACATGGGAAACCCATGAAATTACCTATATCCAATAGATGGGGAGGCCACAAAGCTTCCTATAATAGGTCATATGGTCATTGTTCTTACTATTTGTGGTAGAAAGTGCTTCTATCTAGGATTAATGGTTTTAGGGGGGAAGTAAAACAACTATCATCCTATCCATGTATCATTAATAAAACTAATCCCTAGGCTTTACTATTTTAAAGGGGATATCATTTGGTTTCTACATACATTGAGCCAACTGTGAACCACTAACATTCATACCAAAATATCCAAACATTAATCTTTACACACATGGAAAATTTTTGGAAACCATGAATTGGCCAAAAATAATTTTAAACTAAAGGATTTTGTTTGTTCGAGGTGTAACATCAAGCCACATGAAAGTTGAATTTTTCTGATAAATGTAACCCAACACATGATTTTGATTTAGATGTGTTAATTTTTTCATCAATGATATAGATTAATGATCTTTTTATAAAAATATGTGATATTTGAATAAAATAGTAATATAATTTTAACGTATAAATTTTCAGATACAAAGTGTTTCATTTTCACTATAGATGTCGTTTAGAGATAATACATGATTCTAACATCTCAATAAATCACCAAAATAGAAAATTAAAAAGGTGTCTGCAACATAGTGGGGAAATTATTATTCTAGATAATATAGGATGATGATAAAAAATGACCCTATATATAAGGAAATTCAATTGATGGGTATGGAAATCTCGATGTAGGGGATAAATCATATTTTTCTCAAATGATTGTTTAATGATATATCCATGTGACGTGTAAAGAGGCTCATAAGGACGACATATATAATAAAAATATGGTTAGAAATGTTCATGAGTTTATACTTGATTTTTGGGGAATGATATTGTTTAGGAATAATATATTTGCCACATACATAACAGATTTAAATAATTAACTATTAGAGGATGATTTTTTTAAATAATTCTGTATTCATCCAAGAAGTACATTGAAATATATTGTAACGACCCAAGAAATTATAATTAATATTTTAAATTTGATTTAGTTAAAAGTATTATTTTGTAAAATCAAAATATAAAACACATTTACTTGGTTTGAACTATTATATCTAATTAGATTTAATTGACCGTTATGTATTATTACCCTTGATAATATTGTCAGTGAATAGTGATCACATTACTAGTATAAATATAGGGTTTAAACAAATTATTTTAACCCAAAAAAATAATGTAATGGAATCAACCAGTAGTATAGTTCCCAATAAATCCAATTCATTGGAGCTTCTATGGTTTGTAGCATTAATGGTATTTTCTATAGACCAATAACATGATGAGATCCAACAAATTAAACACGCGAGAAACTGTTTATGGGAGAAGTTCAAGATCATCAAGATCTAAACCCAAACCATGTTCATTGAATGGCCTCATGAAGGACCCACCGTCTCACACAACACACATAGTACATATGACGGTGTATTAAAGGTGTTAATATCAAAACCCTAAAATTATGAATATTTGAAACTTTTATATAGAATAATGAATATACTTTTATTTTCTTGTTTTTTTAAATCAGAAATAGTATTTTGGGTAGATATTTAAATTGAATTAATAAATATATATTGAATAATTAATAAATAACATTTTTAATAAAATTATATTGTTAAATTGTATTTATTAAATATAAATGTTCATATAAATTTTATGTGTCTAGATGTAATTTTTATTAAGGTTTAAAAATAGTTTTTGTCAAAACATATCTATTTTTAATAAATGTAGATATCTATTTAAAAAGTGATAATAGTCATATATAGAAATATTATTTTGATAAAATGAATTTTATTTTTTGAATAATGATGTGAAAATTACGAAATGATGATTTTTTTCATAATTTTCATAGAAAGTCAAATTTTTGGGTAAAAATTAAATACCCTATAAATATATAGTGTGTTTTATGACATCATGATGACTCACTAGTGATGTAATAAACATTTTAAAAGGGATATTAGGAAAAATAAAAGTATTAAATTTAAAATAATATGATTTCATATTTTTTTACTAATTTTATAAATCCTTAGTGAATCCTCCATAATGTATATTATATTTTATTATTTTAAGTTCATTTCGTTAAGAATGTTAGTCACCTACATATATTCAAGGATAATAATTTAATATCTTCAGACCATGGAGTTGTAAAATAAAATTTCACACACTTATTTGGAAAAAACATGGAAAAAACATAGAATTTTTTTTGGATTTGAATATTAATTTATATAAATTCAAAAACCTAGGTTTGTAAAATATTAATGAATTACCCTATCATTTCTTATATAAACCCACCCAATAACCATCTTCCCTTTAATAAAAATACATAGAGAATTTTCTTCATATATACCACCCTATCTAGAATCTTCTCATGATACTATAGGATCTTAAGATTCCCCTCTTAATTCTTTTGAGTTCACACACTCATGTAAGGGTTCCTTCTATTATCATTTTTATAAACTATCCTTATATTTTTACACATATTCATTTTTATTTAAATATTATGAGGTATATTTTTTATCCTCCATTATATTTTCTTTATTTTTTTCTAATGATTATAAAGCCATTTCTCTTTCATGAGTCCCTCCCACAAACAACCTTTATGAAGGAAATCAAGTTATAAGTGTTATTCCATTTCTCCTCATTATTCAATTTTTATTATTATTTTTTGCTTATATTTACACATTACATATGTGAAGACATGTATTTGAATGACCTTATTACTTTCTATTTCCATTATATATGATGAGAGACATCATTCACTCTCCTTAAAACTTTTATGAATTTTTATGTCCGGTCATTAGGTTGTTGAATTTGCACTGTAAATACCCATTCCCAAAAACTAAGGTAATTGAATACTGTACACATTCCCTATAAATGGATTTAACTATTTTACACATATAACATTTTATTTAGGATTGAAATGTAATTATTCAAAGACCCTTGATCGTGTAATAAATTATGATGAAGAATGAATCATTGATTTGTGATAAATGTGAAATACTTAACCATGAGAACAAAATTAAAGTGATGGGTGTGCCTAGAATTATAATTCCCTCCAATGAATTGGGAAATTTTTAGTATTAGGATTAAATATTTTTGGGACATAGGTTTACCTGATTCTTTTATGTGACTTTTTCCACCATGATTTATTAGCAATTCGGACTTGACCTATGATGAAATGTTGTACGTTGTTGCAACATTTCAATGTTATGATTATCATGCTATAGAATGCCTTAATTTTCATATTTATTTATGATCCATTGATATTTACATGCAAAAACAAGTGTTGTATTCCTCATGTTATTCAATTTTATTTCCCAAACTGGTCATTATTTCTCTGCCCTTTCTTATATATGTCCTCATTTTATCCCATGAAATTGTATATACGATGGAATTCTATGGTCATGTAAAGTATATTTTCAATAATGATGTTGTATTTCATGTTATAAGTTGATATGTAATGTTCCTAATTTAAAAAGGAACTAGACTTATATATATTTTTGATATTATTATGTGTTATATTATGTCATTAAATCATATATGAATGTAATAAAAAGAATATGGGGGTTATAATTGGAATCAAAGGAAGTTTAGTTGTTTTGGGGATTTGGATTAGAAAACTCTACAAAAAGCCTTAAGGATAAGACAAAGAATAATAGAAACATTTCCAAATATTGGTGATTATATAGTAACTGGTTTATAAATAAATTACATCCATTTATGTATAAAAACATGTGGATGTGGCTCTAAAAAAGATATATCTCTTGGTAAAACACAAAAACACCACTATGAGATATACTCAAACAGGATCAACTGCACTACAACGGGCCTTGCTGCACTCCTGGTTTGATGCTCTTTGGGGATATGATTTGATAAATTCATAATCATAGTATAAGCCATTATAATGGGAGAAACCAAATCCCATAATAACATATGTTACTAAATAGATCATGGATAACATAAACTGCATCTTAGAAATTCATAAATTAAGAAAATAAATATAATTTATAAGATATCTCAATAATGTAATTCGATTACCCTTTATGTAATTAATAGATTAAAATATTTAACCCTATTTTTCATTTTATAATATCCAATGGTCTATAATAGGAGGAATCGAGATACTAACCAAAGAGATGAACAATGCAATGACTGCCCTAATGAGATGTAAAATCTGATGCAAGCTCGAATCACAAAACTTTTTCATGATACCCTCTTAGTTTATCCATGTTTTGAATAGAGACATAGATCAATAGAAATGACCACCCCCTAAGAAATATATATCTCAATCAAGAGCTTTATGAGACAATGATCTTATACTTTCAATGGGTTATATGATCTATCAATCACTGAACAATGGATCAACTCCACTGAGAATATCTTTTCCATCTTTCAATGATCCGAACCAGATATGGTTTGTCTGGATGCTTATTATATGGAGGTTTATAGTGATAAATAGTGTCCAGGGATTAAAAAATATGAAGTCTGAGGATGAGATCATGTTGATGGGGTGGATGGATTTCAAAAAAAACATCGATATATATTCTCTTTAAAACCTTCCACTTAAGATGGAAAGGGACTTCCATAACCTCCAAAAAAGTCAAAAAATCCATAGGAGTGTATGAGGGAAACATCACATGGATTTCAGGATATTCCTTTGTATTTTTTGTAACCCATGAATATAAGGTTAACCACTTCTTTGGTTTGCTAAAACCTATCCTACCGAAAGCCCTAGCGATCTATGACTTTGGTAGCTATGAGTAAATTGTCAAATGTGCCTTCAAAGATGAAATGGATATCAGCTAATCTCATGAGTGTCGTGAGGTTAAGAATTTGACGGTGGATTCAAATTCATTTAGTTGGTTTGAGATATCTAAATGTTCCATGAAATATCAACACACCACTTACCAATGGTATGGAATAAAGGACCCTGGAAATTTATTGAAGGGGTAAGGAAATGATTTAGGGGTGGGAAGGAAGGGAACCTATAAATATCTTATTGGAATGAAAAAACTATTATTGTGATGGAGAAACAAATTTCTATGGTAAACCCTCATTGCATTTATAATTGTTAGAACTGCAATGATCATGGTAATTTATCAAACCAATGAATTAAGATAAGGGTTTTTAGTGGAAATCAAAAACATCCAAGGCAGTAATGGATAGATTTTTTAATCACTAACACCAATGTGAATCCCTACAACTAAATGGTCGAGTGTACAATAGTTATTCATACATGAATAGAAACATAAGTTTTTATTCTTGTTCTATGAATTGTTTTGTATCTCGAATGTTTACGAGAATAATTCAAACACCACAAAAAATAATGGAAGTAGAGATGTCTATAAAAGTAGATAATAATGAAAAACTATCATCCCATGCATATAACTTCTCTCTTGTCATTATTTATTAGAAGACCTTTATGAAAAACCATATCATACTTCACATTGTGTAATTTTATGTGATTCCTATAATAGATTGAATTTCCTTATATATATCCAACATAATATGCTTGAGAGGGGAATCACTCTCCATATGGAAAATGACCCCGCGATTATATAAAATTTCAAAGTGGGTGAAAAATATTCTATAGAAAAATCAACATCATCATAGATATTACAGAAATAAGCTCATGGGTATCATGGTAAAATAATCTTGTCTAAATAATGAACTAATCTTGATGACATGCCTTTTGTGAGGGAATTCAATAATTTGTTTATTGAGGAATTGATTGGTATTTCCTCCTAGTAGTGATTTTTTTCTTCTCGATTGATCTTATACCTAGGGAATTTCCAATATATGAGACTCTATATTGAATGGATAATATGGAACATGGGGATCTAAAGAAGAAACTAAAATTGAATCTTGATAAAGGGTTTATATGCCCATGGGCTTCACCATGGGGTGTACCAATCCTCTTCATCAAGAATAAAGATACATCAATGCGCCTTTGCATTGATTATCATCATCTCAATAAAATCACCATAAATAATGAGTATCCTTTATAATTAATTGATCTATTTTATGATCAACTACATGAAGCACCATAATTCCCCACGTTAGATCTGTTGTTTGGATATCATCAAGTAAGTGTGAAGAATGATAATATCCCCGAGAATGCATTTCATAAAATGTATGGGGATTATGAGTTCATAATGATGCCATTCATACTCACAAATTATCCATAAATATTCATGGACATGATGAATACAGTCTCTATATATTATCTTGACCAATTTTTTGTAGTTTTTATTGATGATATTCTAATATACTCAAAAAGTAAAAAGGTTCACGAGGATCATTTAATTAATATCCTAAAAAACATTCAAATTGTTACACTTTATTCCAAGTTCAATAAATGTGACTTTGAGTTGAAGGAAGTCTCATTCATTGTTCATATCAACATAAGAAATGGGATATCATTAAACCAGCAAATGTATGAGGAAATTGAAGGATGGATGAAGCCATCATTTTGGATAATATTTCTACAGTTTCATTTTATTTGTTGGGTATTATCACCAATTTGTGAGAAATTTCTCATGATTTTGAACCCCTCTATAAAAGAGTACTGTAATGGGAGAGAATTTATCATGGAATGAAGAATTTAAAGATAGATTTAGAGATTTCAACAGGAGGATTATCATTGTACACGTTCTTAGACTTCCAAAAAGTGGATATCTCTTTGTGGTATTCATTGATACTTCAGAGAATGGTCTGGGTTGCGTGTCAGTGTAAAATGAAAAATTCATTTTCTATGCATCAAGAATGTTGATTGTATTTTAGAAGAACTATCCAACAATTTATTTAGAGTTTTTTAGTGATTTGCTCATTGGAAATTTTGTGAATTTACATTACTGGGGATAAGTATGAAATTTATACAAACCAGAAATGCCTCGAGTATATATTCACTTAGAAATATTATAATATGCGCTAACAATGATGGTTATATCTGATCAAAGTCTATGACTAATCAATTAACTAAAATCTGGGGAAAGAGATTAAAGTGTAAGCTTCTCTATATAAAATGGATTCAGCAACTCAATCATTGATGAGAATTTAAAAGGATCATATCATTATTGAGTTGAAGATGATGGATTTGGGAATCATAAAGGAATGAACATCGTCAATCCTTTCAAAAATTATTTCTCAACCATATCTTCTGTGGTATTTAATTTTTTTTCAATGAAATGATGTGGGAATTCATAAGAAAGTAGAAACTATTTGAAAAGGTAACTTCATGGAGATATATTTTAATGAAGATTGTGTTGTAATAATTTGTCCAAGCCTATGTGTACCATCAAATATAGAGTTAAAAGAGATGTTGGATGATGGACCTAGCTAAAAAATATATATCCAACCCAAAACCATAATGATTTACGATATCTATGTGAATACTTTTGATGTGAATATATGAATATGCAGATCATAGAATATATATCATGAATTCGTGTATGTTAGTATATGATGGTTGAAAGGAAAAAATATAAGGAGATGTTGCATCCATTGTCCATACATACATGTAAATGGGAAAACATCACCACAGAATTTTTAAACATGCATCCTATGACATCATGAAGAAACAATTCTATTTCAGTTGTGGTGGATCATATTACAATGATATAAAACATCATTGTGATTTGAGGGAACATGAGCCTTAGCTAGGTTGGTGAGGACTCGGTAGGTACAACCAAATGACATGAGATCAAATCTAGGTGCAAAAATTTTGCTAGGTACTGCTACGCTGATGTAGATGGTACTGTAAAAGGTAATGTATGGTACTATAGTATATGTCTCTATTCATACATATAGGCCTTCGGGCCACTAGTTTGGTCCACATGTCATGTAAGGCCATTTGACCTCCCAAGGCCATCAGTTCTGTTGTCTCTCAATGCCTTCGGGACTCCTCAAGGAAAGCATGCCACCCAAAGGCCTTCGAGCCACATGATATTTGCAGATTCCACCAGTCAGATTACACAGAACAATGCTCTTGATTAGGATTCAATGCATTCACATTCATCAGAGCATAGATAACAAGAATCATAAGGATGAGAGGCTTTGGCTTTTCCATCGGTACATGGCCTATGGATCTCTGCACATGACAGCTAGAAGACCATATTTACGAAGGTGGAGTGTAGTTCTCATTAAATTTGATGGGGATGGGAAGTTCCAAGTTGTCTTGTCTGGATGAATTTTTCTAAGATCTATGGGTCATGTAATTTTCATAAGACTTCTAGCCTTTTAATGTTTTCCCCTCAACCATTAGAAGGATAATATAAACAATAATAAAAATAACAAATGCCTTTGGGAAATTCTGTATTTCGATTCAAGGAGACCTCTCATTAGATCAACTAGCACAGTTATACATTAGATAAGTGTTGATGTTACATGGTGTACCACTATATATTTTATCCATTTGAAATTCAAGATTCACCTATAAATTTTTGATGGGTCCTAAACATTATCTGAATATTTAGTTAAGCTTTATCATGGCCAATCACCTTCAAACTGATGTTCAATCTATGTGTACTATCTAGACACCTGGGGAAATGTTGTGAGAATGATCAATGGACTTCAAAGGAGGTTGGTATCAATATCTTTCTCTGGTTCAGTTATCATACATAAATAGTTTCCATTTATGAGACCAAAGGGCTCCCTATCATTCCATTTATGGAAATACGTGCATAATACATGAATGCTGGGATGAATTTGGGGAACAAAAACTGATAGGTCGTGAAATGGGAGAGGAAATGGCGGAGAAGTTTAAGACCATTAAGAAACATTTCAAGGATTCCTTGAATAAATAAATAATATTTGGTGAAAATCAATGGAACGACCTAGAAATTGATGTTGGAGAAAAGGTATTCCTCCACATATCTCTATGGAAGAGAGTATTGAGATTTGGGAAGAATTAAATGAATATTCCAAGGAACAACATTCCTTTTGAGATCTATGATTATATTAGAGCGGTGGCCTACCAACTAGCACACCCACATAACCTATCAGAAGTACATGATATATTCCTTGTATCCCTTTTCATAAAGTACATATAAGTCCACTCTAATTTACTCAATCTTGTTGTGGTACATTACAGAATGACTTCTATTATGAGAGGAAGCTAGTAATGATCTTAGATAATAGAGATAATGTTCTACAAAATATGAAAATGCACTTGTTCAAAGTTTTTTAGAGAAACCACAAGTTTGAATATGAAATGTGGGAACTATATGTGGCGATGAAACAATGTTACCCTCTTCTATTTAATTGTGGGAAATGAAAATTTTTTCATTGGAATTTATTAAGGGTGGAAGATTGTAATAACCCAAACTATTATTAGTGTAATTTCACTTTTTATTTAATTAATAAAATTATTTTTGTAAAATATATATAGAAAACACATGTACTGCATTTGATTTATTATATCCAATTGGATTTAAATGTCCACTATGTATCATTAACATTGATAATATAGTTGATGAATAGTGGTCACATGGCTAGTATAAATATAGGATTTTAATAAATCCTATCTACAGAGACCGAGGAGGTGATTACCCCAACTAGTTGGATTATTCCCTACAAAGACCATTCATCTAAGAATCTACAGGAGCTATCATTTCTAGGACATTCCGTACAATAAGTCCAAACCGAAGTCCAATAACCTATGAATGATCGAAACATTTTATGGGATAAGTTTAAGCACTACGAGATCACGACCCAAACCATGTTCACCAAACAGTCCTAGGAAATCCCCACCATCACACTCATTACTCTTAGAGATAATTCTCGTGTCATATAGGTATATGTATCAAGACCCTATCATTATGATTGATTTCATTTTTTATATATATTATAATGAATATACATTATTTTATTATTGTTTTTAATGAACAAATAGTATTTGTTGTTAATATTCATATTAAATTTAGTAATATTTATAGATGAACTCATAAATAATATTTTAATAAATGATTTTTCTAAAATAATTATTAAATACAAATTATAATATAATTTTTATGAGGCCAAATCTAATTTTTTATTAATGCTTGATTTTTTTTTAAAAACCCGTTAGTTTTCAATAGATGTCAGTTTTGATTTTGAAAGAGAAAATTGAAATATTTATAAAATTATTTGGATAAAATCAATATTATTTTTGGAATTTGGACGTCCAAATTATCATGTGGTGATTTTTTCATAATTTACTGAGAAAGATGAGTTTTTGGGCTAAAATTAAATACAATAAAGATATAGTGTGTTTTTTTGACATCATAATGGCCCAATAGTGATGTAATAAACACAATAAAAGATATTTTCAGATGTATATATGTTTTACCTTTAAATTATAGTTATTTAAAATTTGTTTTAATAATTTTATAATTCCATCGTGAATATTCCAAAAAGTATTATATATTTTCTAATTTTATGTCCTTTTCATTAATAATGTGAGTCAACTACATATAGGAAAAGATAATATTTTAATATCATCAGTCCATGTTATAATTGGATAATATTTTCCACTATTATTTGGAAAAAACCATGCGAAGGATTGTGGTATTTAACATTTAATAATATATATTCCAAAACCTATGTTTATTAAATATTACAGAATTCCATTCTTATTTCTTATACAATCCCACCCATGATCCCACATCGCTTAACTAGAAATACATGGAGAACTTCCTTATTATTTTTGACACTATCTAGAATCCTCCAAAGGCACACCATTCCCTCATTAATCCCCACAACATGCTTTTGAAGTCACACACCCAAGTGAGTGTTCCTAATATTCTTATTTTGATCCAATTTTCTTTATATTGTAGAACCTTTATTTTTAATTTAATAATGTTTTTAAATGTTATAAAAAATCACGACCATTATTATTTTTAATGATGGGAGACACCATTTTCTCATTAATCCATCCCACATACAGCTGTTATCATGCTGAAATTTTGTAACAGTAATTCCATTTCACATATTTATTCGAGTTTCTATTTTATGTTATTCCTTATATTTAGGAATTCATTATGTTGGTAAATGTAAATATTTTACCCTATTACAATAAATTTAATTTATATATTATGAGAGACATATTTATCTCTTATCAAAACAATTATGATTTTTAATGCGACGATGTTAGGCTACCAAAATTCCTCTGTGAATCTCCATTCAAAAACAATTGTGTGATTGAATATCGTACCCATTCCCAATCAAGGTAGTTTACTTTTATATTCCTCTACATTTTAGTTTATGACTTAAATGTTTTTATTCCACACCCGTTGATCATTGAATAGATTTTTTTTTGATGAATGAATCCATGCTTTGTGATGTATATGGCACACATAAACATGAGATTAAAATGAATGTAACGGGTGCACCCATTATTATATAGAACTCATATTTGTTGGATAATGTTTCGTATCGTGATTATACATATTGGTATTGGATTTTAAAATATTTTGTTATGGTACTTTTTCCACTATGATGTCTTGGTGGTTTATCCTTAACCTATGAGTATATCTTATTAGTTTCTACCACATTTCCATGTTAGGATTATAATTTCATATCATTTTTCTATTTTCATCTTTCATTATGCTCCATTGATGTATCTATTTTCCATCTTGAGTTTTCTTCCTCATTTTTTTCGTTTTTTATTCCTTTACTCAACTTTATAGCTCCCCCCTTTCTTATATATTCCCTCAAGTTATCCCATTAATTTTTATGTATGAATGAATATTTTGGATATGTAAACGATGTTTTCAATTATGATTTTTTATTTCAGGTTTTGAGTGGTCAGGTAATGTTCCTAATTTCCCAGGACACTATACCTCTCAATCTTTCGGGTTGTATTAATTGTAATTTTATGTCTGTAAATAATGTATGAATGTAATGAAAAGAACAGTGTTGTTATATATATATATATTTGAAGGACTATTTTTTGGATTACATTAATGTAATTATTGTACATTACATTTATCATTTCTCCATAAGTCATCATGATAAGGTTGAATGGAAAAAGACTAAGGAGATGTTACAAACACAACCTATAATAGAATGAAAATGGGAAAATTACCACGAATTATGTCTCTAGACACCCCAAAATATTTGAAGGATATAATGATATATGAGATAATGTAGATCGACCTAAGTATTTATCACATTTCAGAACTATCAAATAAATTATTATCTTGATAATCATGAAACAATATGCGTTATTGAAGTTATAGGGATTTGTTGTGTAACATATTACATTATAACTAATCTTCATTTTTTTGTTTTCCCATTATTTCAGAGAGATGTATTCTATAAGTTATATAAATGTTGTGTTTCACCAATGAATATCATTCTCAGATTGATTTCATGTTTGAAATATCCATTATTACCATTATAGATATACTGATTTATTGTTCTCTGTTATTAAATAGTGGTTGATGAAAATAGGTTTCTCTATATGAGTTTTCCTAAAATAATATAATTACCTCAAGTATTAATATGAATCCTTATTGATCCCTCAATTGAAATAACTATTGAACTATAACCTGATAGGTTGGAGCTTTTGAATGAAATATATTCAGACAAAAAACTTCTTATGAAATATGATATAATGTTTAATATATTCAATATCATATCATGGGAGCTTAGAGTCTATTGAAGTTTAATACAAATAATAACTATTTTCATATTTATTTTTATGTTCAGGAGAACATTTTTATATAAATTATTTGTGGCTGAATTTTATATTATTAAGGAAGGAAACAAAGATAATCAAATAGTGTATGGGCCCATTTGAGATCTATTATCATTCATGAACAATTTATTATATCTATGCATTGCAACTAATCCTCTCACTAGTCCATGATGTGTTCCATATATCTATCATGAGTAAGCACATACATGATTATTAACATGCACTAAACTCATATTACACACAACTAGATCACATTACTCCTATAAACAAATACTACAGGATATTATAGATTATATAAAGACTCTTATATGAAACCACACTACTCAGTAGTTCAATGTATTGTGGAAAACCACCTACTAGAAGAATCTATATTTTAACTTGAATAATGAAAAGGTAGAAGTATTCTATGTTCTATGTATCAAAATTATGTATTTTTTAGGTAAAAATTTTGTTTTTTGAGTGGTATAATGAAATCCAATCAGATTATAAGAAAAATTTCATTGATTTTTTTTAAATTTCATCAATATCATGTGTTATACATAACACCATATTTTAATGAACCATAGTATAATATCAATATAATTATTTACACTTATCCTTTATAACGTAGAAATAATTTATTTTTTATTAATATAAGGAAGCACATTTTTTGTAATTATGAATGAAATATAAAAATTATATTTATAAATAATTAATTAATAAGTGTAAAAGTATTTATATTCCTTGAAATTACATATTTCTCAAACCAAAATTTCTTATTTTTCTATAAAAAAATATTTTTTAAATATCAAATTTATTTATTAAAATAAAAATATAATGTTTTGTATTAAACATCTCAACATTATTATATGGTGTGTTTTTAGTATTTTTTTATAAAATATTTTTACTTTAATGAATATAAAAAATTCAATGTATTTATTGGAAAAAATCATTTTAATCATTAAAAAGTACATAATTTTTTTAAAAGTTGTTCAAAAGATAAACTAGTACATTTTTTTGATTATTAATAAAATATTAGTAATTTTTATGAATATAAAGATTATTTTTTATTTTAAATGATTTTATACATACCATAACATTTTCATTGGAACCCCAATTTATCATATTGTTTGTAGGTATAATACTAAATTAAATTCTACCAAATTTTATGAATTTAATTTGTAAGATTTAATGAAATACTTGTTTCAAAATACATTTTATCATATAATATGTTTATCATAACTTTTATACATAATAAATAGAAAATTAATTAAAAAATAATTTACACTGTTAAGATTAAAATGGGTTTTTCTAGGGTTAAAATAATTTGATAATGGTTAAAATGAACAAATAATTATGTTAAAACTACTATTTTATGGCCTTATTTTGACATACTCTCAACATATTAGTGATAATGATACATTTTAGATCATTTTTTAATGTATATTATGTGGTTATACCAATTAAAATTCAAAAAATCCAATTGTGTTATCTCCCCGACTAATAAACGTTAACACACTCTCCCTACCCATCACCAACAAAAGGCCTTTTGTTTTTCCTGGATATAATATATTAACAATTTTATTTTTTAAGTAGTATTATAATGTCATTTTGGTGATAATATAACCCACATAATAGGTTATTTGGTTCAAAACCAGGGATTTTTATTGATGAAGTGTTATCATTCTTAATCAAGATTTTTATGTACAATAATTATCATACTAATTTAAATAATAATATACTATGCTAACATAATAAGATAATGAAATATAATATATATTTTTATTATGTTAATTTAATAAACTATTTCAATCTTTTCCTGTATCATGATGGGAAAAAACTCGTATATCATGCGCCCGGTGGACTACTACCTCTCGAAACAATGTAATTAATTCTATATCACAACATTTGAAAAAGGGATATAATGTTGTAATTAACATATTTTTATGTTTTTTATTACAAATTTATACTTCCAAAATGATAATTTCACAACATCCTTCGAAGCA
Organism: Viscum album; assembly: GCA_963277665.1. Classification (NCBI taxonomy): domain Eukaryota; kingdom Viridiplantae; phylum Streptophyta; class Magnoliopsida; order Santalales; family Viscaceae; genus Viscum; species Viscum album. The sequence goes on from OY728157.1 coordinate 636,503,301, forward strand.
TAATTTTTTTTAAAAAATGATAATGTCTCTCATCTGTTTATGCAGAATACCACCTCCACGAAGCGATCTGACATGGTTTCATTTTATTTGTACATGTAGGGAAATACGGGTAAATTTACGGATTATATATGATATATAATATATAAATATGATTATATTCGGTTAAATTAATATTTACAATAATTTTTTTCCATTCATCCAGAAAATGTAAACATCGTTTATTTTTATATATGGCCTTCTACCACAATGATGGGTGTAATACATTTCTTATCAATAATTTTTACAAATTTTATTAAATTCATATATAATCAATATATATTATTTTTAGGTCATTGTAATTTTTTTATATGATTGATTGTTAATAAATGCGTAAGAACCAAAACAATAGAACAAAAAATATGCGGAAAATTCATTTAATATAAGAAACAATGATTTCAACAGATAATTAGTTTCACAAATTTGATAAAATTTTATAAGTGAATCATATATGTTTTGATATATATTTTTATTATTTTTTAATAGTTTCATCATAAAAAAATTAATCTTGAGTTTTAAACATTTATGAAGAGATTAGTGACTTAAGATGAGGGATTCTAAATCATTATTTTATTATTGAGAAGTATATTCCACATTCAAAACAGGTTTATTTTGTGTAATTAATATACATAATCATTAAAATATTATATCATGAATCTAATTTTTTCAGTAATACTAAAAAAAATATTTTATTCTTTTGTGGGACATAAGAGTAAAATGATTCCACTGTTATTAGGGATTGAATTCTTACTTATTTTGTGAGGTAATCATATATTGACCACATTCTTTATTTTTGCATTTATATTTTTCCAATTAATTTATTTTCTTATTATTTTTATGAATGGAATTGGGATTTATGATTCCATATAATGTATTTTATTTCATGGGGTAATTTTTTAAATCATTTCCAATGTGAAAACTTATTTTTTTACAATCTTTTTTGTTGTGAGGTTTTTTATGATTAAGAAAAAATTGATTAAATATAATGATATATCTCAATAAAAACATCTGAAATTTTCTTCGATTTTGTATTTTCTAAAATTCTTTTCTATTAATTTAATTTTATTTTGTATTACTTAGGTTGAAATAACTTTTTATGAATTATGTACTTTATTTATGTCTTCAGCTGAAAATTAATTTTTTACCATGTCAAGGTTTTTTAAAAATGATTTAAATAAAAAAATATTAATCTATAATAATTGATTGAATACATTTTATCCATTGTGTGAAACTTTACTAAATAGTATAAAATATATATTCTTTCTATTTCACAAACCAATCCCTTTGTTCAATTGGATTGAAAATTAAAATGTAATCATTGTTTAGATGTATATTAAATTATATGTATTTTCAAAAATCATTAACAATGAATTATGTATAAAATACTTTTAAAAAAAATTAATTTATTTTCAAATAAATGTTTTTCATTAATATTTTTGTAATTTTTTATTTTTAAATATTTTATTTCATGTTATAACGGATACTTTTCACACTAAATTATGAAACATATATTTTAAAATTAATTTTCTCAATTATTAATACCCTTGATGTTTTCTATTATTTTTGGGGGTTTTATCAATTTATTCCATCATTATTATGACATTTTATAGTTTAGGATTTTGATGAAGATATGTTTTTGAAACCCATATCTTTTCATTTTTTCTAATGTGATCATCATTTAAGATCATGTATAATATATATTTATGGATTTTATTATTCAATGGGTGGGTATTATTCCTCTATTCACCACATTGGGTAATGATTAATATTCTTCAAGATCATTGTATACATTAGAGGTTATACCAATCTCAAAATAGGTTACATGATAAATTATTATATGATTTAAAACTAGTATATAAGAGGTTATCCAAAATAATAAAGTGGGTAAATAAGTGATTATCCCAATCATGAATCATATAAAAGGGTGGTTATCCCAATCCTATCGTTAAATGAGTTAGTTTCTCTCTAGACATGGCGTAGTATTTGTTATTATTATGTGTTTTCGAAAAGACTATGTCTTATTCCAATGTCGTGAACCCATGTAACTAGTTTATTTATTCCATTATTATTCACTTCGTTGAACATGAAGATATTTTTTCATGACTAATGATAAATATCCATGATTTGATGTTTTTGGTTTTCAGACTTGATTATGATGTTATAATACCCTTATGGTCATGCAATGTTGATATGTATCATGTATACACTTAGTGATTCTATCTTATCAAAAGTTTCTATATTTCCTTTAATTGGGTTTTGAAGAATTTTATTTTTTATGATATGTCTATGAAGGGTGAAAATTGTGAATAACATAGTTGGATATGTAGTAGTACACCTATGAACAAGATGTTTATGTATATATTTTTCCTAACTTCACTATACGTATATGATTATTGCATGGGATGTTATTTTATGTTATATATAGTAATATATAATTATTTTATATCTATGTATGATTTTTTTGATGCAATTCCCCATTTTATGAAGAAATGAACTGTCTATTATATTTCTATAAAGGGGTTAGTTTGGTAGAACTTAGTATGATATGATATAGATTAGATATAAACAAATTCATTGTACACTAATTATTCGAAATTAACTAGGACTATATTATTCATGAATAAAACATTATGTTATGTAATGAATATAAATCTATTTTTATGTGATATTTATTTATGGGTGGTATGGGTCACTATAGCTATTATCAGAGAGATGATTAATTTTCCTATGAAATATAAGATGATAAAACATTAGTGAGAATCCATAGAAATATTCAAATTAATGTAGATTGTTCATATTTTATATAAATTATTATAATTTCTATATCCCAAAAAAACATCCCCTTTAGATACTAATAGTGGATGTGGTTTTGGAAAAAATGCATCATATGGTAATAATCCCAAAAGGAGTTCACCCCTTATATCCTCTCCATCATTTTGATTCATGGTTACTGTGACATTACTACATACATAGATTGAGACTCTTGGTGTTTATGAAATGGTTAATTTAAGTTTTCATTAAAATCATAGTCTTGAATTTTAATTGATTTTAACAATGAATGTCCAATGTTAAACCAAAGGAGTCATTTATTGGGAGGAAGCAATCAAAGTTTAAGAAACATAAAATTAATTCTCCTAATTATTTTTTTCCCATTATGATTTCTATATATCACACTATTAATTTTTTATTTGGAATGTAAATTTACCTTAGATAATTTTGATTATAATGAATTATATATATAATTAAATTATTGTTTGTTATGGTTCTAATTTTTATTAGTACATGAATAAAAAATATAATTATCATTCTTATGAAACATTCTCGAGAATAGAATAATGGTGAGATTCCATAAGATAAAATAGATGTAATAATGTTTTTTGAGTCCCTCATGATGAAAAATACATATTTTTAGTGGGTTCACTTTTTCAAAAGTTTATGAGAAATGTGTTTTTAAAAATAAAAATTGATTTTCCATTCTCCACTTTTCAAAAATTGAAATTTTATTTTTGGAATCAATCACTTATAAGGATAATAAGATCACATATAGACACTTTTCAAGAATAAAATTAAATAAAAATATATTTAATCCTCGGGATTGGAGGAGCATAAATATATTTTATTCAATATTTACTGACATCATAATATTTTGATAGAATTTGAAAAATTAATTTTTATTGCTAAACAATAACAGGGATTAATTTGATTATACCTGTTGGGGAAAATTTAACTATACATTTTAGGTATGATTTAAGTATTATCATCCAACCAAATTAAAATTTCAACTGAATCATTAGTGTTATATGAACATTTCTTTTATGAAAATAATATATAAGATACATCAATAGCTGTGAATAAATAATTTTATATATATCATGATGGAAAAATATATCTCATTAATTGACCAATATCATGGTTTTTCACATAAAAGATTAATGGAATTCAATGTAAATTTTCAAAACTATGTGTGAAATGACAAAAAATTATTTTATTGTCTATGTGTTAATGGAAACATGAAGGAAATTATATTAAGATTAATTATAAATGTTTTTATTTAACACCTCAAAATGATGTGGTACGTATCCTTTAAATTCAATATCCTTGATGTCTTATGTTGCACACAACACCAATTTTAAATCCATGATATACTGTTAAATATTGACAACACCATTGGAATAGTGATGTCACTATTAGGAATCATAATGTAGACTTTATAATAATAACCAATCTTATTTATGTATAAATATAATTTAGGGATCACATAGATGAAAATATGATATATTCATATCATGGAATAAGTAAATAAATTTTTTAAAATGATAAATTTGGTGTTGCTGTTTTTCAAAATGAAAATATTTATTTTAAATTTTATAATTAATATATTTATTTAATATTAATTTACTTACATAAAATATATTCATAAATTACTATTTTATACAATTATATTTATATGATAATTTTATATGACCATAATAATATTTTTAAACTATGTTAAAAAAATATTTTTTCAAAATAAATGATTCTTTTATTTATAAATTAAAACTATCATATTTTGAATTTCATTTTTTAAAAAATTAATCCATTTTTAAAATCCACACATATATAAATATATATGGTGATTATTGTTTTTTTCTTAAAATAGTATATTTTTTATGAATAGTTAAATATGACAATTTATGGAATTTAACATATTATGTAAATAAATGAATTATTGAGTAATGTATGATGTATGGATGAGGCAAGAACCCATTATTTGGAACCCACATGATCTAGGTATACTAAATATGAATAATAATATACCATATTTATAGTTTTCATCAAAAATAGTAACTAAAAGAATAAAATAATAATAATATCCCTCTCCTCTCCAATAAATACAACCCTCACACAATCTTCTCCTCATAGCTTCAAAGACATGAATCTGGTATAATTTATTAACAATTGACTTCACATGCCTCTTAACCACTTCCAATACCTATTATTATTACCAAATGATGAAATCCATATTTTTTAATGATATTCAGTAGGGGAAGATAAGCAAGAGGTAAAATCCTCCTCCTTTAACTTTTAAATTCGTTTTTATCAAATTATCATCGTCTATCCGAAAAAATGTTGCGTGAAAACTCAATTATCATAAATATATTCAATTTTATTTCATTATTTGATTATCCATGAAAAAATCTCTTATATTATACATTTATTTAAAAAATGATGTCATCATCCGTGATGTGTCGATTCACCACCTTCATGGATGATGAATTTTCAATTTTCATTACCAATATAAAATATGGTCATCAATGAATTTTTTTGGATAAATAAAATTTTATTATACATATAATATGATATATAATTTCTAGGAAACAAAATATAATCATAATCTTAAATAGAGTGATACATGTTTGTGATGGTAAAGAAAACTACTAATATTTATAAGAAATTTTTAGAAACATTTTAGCAAATAAATCACCCTCCTACAATATAAAAAACTGATATATGAGACCATTTAAAATTATTTAAGTTTATTATTAAGAAATAATTTCATTTCGTTATATTTTAGTACCATTTTACATGAACTCCCATATTTATACTCAAGGGAACCCACCATAAACTGTTAAATTAATGCTCCCAGAACAACAAAATTAAACATTATAACTCATTCAAATTGACATAATTAAACGTTAAAAATTTATAATAAATAAAATATATGTTAAATAGTTTATGAATGAATGAATAAATTATTATAATTCTATTATATGTGATATTAACTATATGTGTTGAATGTTTTTATACATAAAGTTTTACTATTTCCCATGTAACTTTTATTTTTATGAAATATTTCATATCCTACACACATTTTTTATGGGTTTTTGGTTTATAATTACTGATTATATATGATATCATAAATATATTTACCATAATTTTATTGATTTATTTATTTTATTATAAATATTTTTTTAGGAATATGATTTGACTGATTAATAAGTAGTAAGATAATTCTTAACATAGTTTAAATTATTTGGGTTAATCATATACTTCATTAATTATGTCAAGCTATCATTATTTTTAAATATACATTTCATTATTTTAGTGTGTATTTGGTTTTTGATGTGTGTTTATAGGTGATACACATAATCAATTCCATGGGTTAATGCTCACACATTCTATTAAAATTCCTCTATTAATTTTTTATTTATTAAAATATTATGTGAATGTTTTTTTAAAACATATATGACTAGAATGGATTTTTCTACATTCATAATTATTTAATGTCTTAAGGAATTCTTTAAAGTTATAAAATATTAATATTAATAATAAATATTTCTTTTATAATAGTGATGGTTTTTATAAAAATTATTTCAATGTATTGTGGTATTTCTCTCAAAAATTTCACAATGATTTTTTAGACAATTTTCATATATGTCAGCACCCATTATTAGATCTTATGATTAATTTTATTTAATAATTTAGGACAGTTTCCAAAAAAAATATTTGTACTTATTATGATCATTTCTTCTATTGATGTGATATTTTGATACCATTCATCATATTATACTTGATGGTTTTTGAATATGATTATTGTTTGAGGAATATTATGAACATTTCATATTCTAATATCAATTTGAATGTATCTGTTAATTATTTTTCACCAAAATCATATGGGTAATGCATCAGACATAGCAAGTGACTAGTGGAGGACAATATAGCCCCTTGATTCAATAATAGTTCACATAGGACAAACTAGTTTGGGTATTTTTTGATGTCTTACTTTATTATATATGTTTCCCTTTCCTAATACATGATGGTATGTTTAATATATCCCACATTATGCATTCCATCGTTATTAGAAAACATATTCATATTCTATATGATTATTTGACTAGTATATTCTGTTTTATTAGCATGTGATTATTTATATGGAATTGTATCATCATGTTTTATTCCTTCCATACTATACTCAAAAATATGTTTTAATGGACGTTGTATTTATTTATTTACGTATCCTTGTTATTAATGTTTATTTAGGTAGCTTCGGATTTATTTTTAACATCGCTGAGCATCTGATCTCATGCAATTATAATGTTTTATTTATCCTGATGTTATCAAAATTTATAATATTATTTAAATCCGAGGATAATCATAGAGAATATGGGATATTCTTATGGAGGTACTATATTGTCTCTCATTTCTAGTTGTATGAGTACAGTTAAGTTTTTTATGATTTCAATATTAACTAAACTACTTAGTTCATTGTGATGTGATCCATTATATTTAGTACCAATGTAATAAAGTAAGGAATCAACTCTACACTACATGTTCAAGGGTTTACATTTGGTTTTAGAGAATGTTTAGTATAAAATTTGGAATCAAAATTTAATAAAACAAATATTAGGATAAAGTAAAACTACAACCTCTTTTGAGAATTTTCCCAAGGAAAATCATCTTATTATTTTGATACTAGTTATTCATATGTTTTTTATGTTTTACAATAGTTATAGAAATTAAATATCCAATCTAATGTATGTATTTTATTATAAATGGTTCCTAGTGGATGGAATTAAAGTTGAATCAACATAGATATTCCATTTCTAGAATACCCTCTTATTAGTGTTAATGATGTTTGGGATGGAGCTGTAACTAGAGATGAAAATGTTATAAAAATTCTAGGATAAATGAATAAGGTTATGAGAAAAAACATTACTTGCATGAAGCCACCAAATTAATAATGTGGTACCAAAATTATATTCATTTTTTATATGGAACTAAAAACTAATTTCTATGAAATCAATGTATAATTTTCATTAATGTTATATTTTTCAATATGGTAATTAATGAAGTGGAGAAGGTATTCATGAGTTATTATCATTTATCTAGAAATTAGTATCAAAGGTGGTAATTCACTCAAAAAATAAGAGCAAGAAATTGGAAATATGGAACTGATGTTTTTATGGAATGTTTCATGGAATATTGCTTCCCTCATGAACAATGAGCATGTTTGGATAGTCAATTATTTAGTCTGAGACAGAAGGAGGATAAAAATGTTTCTATGTATTAAACAAACATTTCATGGTTATCATGGAATCTGGAGGACAACATAAATGATCAAAATATAAATTTAGACCATTTCATTAATGGTATTAAGATAATCTAATAAAGGAAACTAGTCTCGCAAATATTCTCATCATACGAGGAAAATGTATCAGGATCCATCAGGATGGAAAAATTACTTCCTATGCCATATAGATTTAGATAGAATCAAGATAGTAGAAAGGATTTTTGGTACTTTTTAAAAGGATATATGTTAAAAGGGTATATGTTTAGAATATTATTTCCATATTGAATTAAATGTGGAAAGAAAAATCATGGCACCTGCATATGGGGAATGTGAGTTTTTTACAAGTGTTGAGAAAATGTTCACTAGACCCATGAATTAAAGGAAAATAATGAGTTTCCAATTTGAAATGAATCGTATATAAGAAAAAGGGCCATTATCCACATGATTTTTCTATATTCGAAGGAAACATATTGTCACAAGAAGCCTTCTACTTGATGAAGGAGAGATTTTGACACCTGAGTCCTACCTTTAATAAGTCACGGGTTTGCGACTAGAACCAAGGGTAGGTAAACATTCACAAAATATGGGAGGCATTACCTTTTTTATTATAACCATGATAGGGAGATAATATATATAAAACTCAAAAATATCCAATGAATATATATATATATATATAACTAAAATCCACCCCACATGCATGTTTTATGTATAAATGTTAGAAATACAATGAAAAACCTAGAGTATGTTCCAAAAGAACCAAGCTAAGTAGAGACACATCAACTACCCTGATGCCAGATCTAGAAATGTCTAGCACGATCTGCATAATCTCATAAGAAATATAAAAAATTGTTATATATACATATGTTTAGCATAAAATTATACATATTAAGAAAATACAAAGTCACCCATGCACAAGTGGGAGAATAATTCTAATCCCATTGCGATAAAACAAAAGAAACTAAAAATAAATTAACAAAGTATACAATCCACCCCAAGCCCACCAAGGCACGGTCAACAAATAATGCATTTAAATTATGATTAATAGTAAGAACATAATAATTTGGGACACCCCACACCCCATAATACTAAAAAACTACTCATCCATAACGATGAACGTCATGACGCTACCACGCCCTTCCCGAAGCCCCAATCTTGTGACCAACCTACAGACCCCTAAGCTAAATACCACATATTATTTTGCTCAAAGAAACTTGCGCCTAAACCAAAACATCATCCCAAATACACATGGGAAGCACACCTCACCTGAAAACACCTGGGTCTCACAACCACACAACAAACATCTGGAAGATTCATGGTCTACAGATGCCTTGAAGAGGGAGACAAGAAGAGAACAAAACCAGCAATCCATACCCCCATTATGATGTTGGGAAAGGACACCGTCCCACATAACAATTGGGGTGTTTGATTCATATTTTTCAACAAGAGTGGGTGAATATAAAATAAAAAGGCACTAGATGTATATATATATGTACCAAACACTCATCCCAACTAATGGGTTTTCAAAACAACAACCAAAGACAATAAAACTGCCTTTTGTTCAGCCCTAGAAGCATGTGCCACAACAATTGATAGTCACTTACATACTTCTATAAATGAAAATTGCTTTACTACAAGCCACAACTAGAAATGTACCCTCAACCTATTCATTTATCTAGTTTTAATTGTGTAGTATCATGTAATTTATTTTTTTAATTCATCCAAACCAAAGAATCTATCAAAATTGAAAATATTATATGTTAATGAAACTATACCAACCACTACTAAAGAAAAAAAAGGAATGGTCAAGGTAAAATAATCAATACTGACACCCATTTATAAAATTACAGCCAATGGAAGCTCTTGGAGAATGTACTATGTATGTTAAATCCACCATTCTTAAAAATAATTTCACTTAAACCATCCTCATCAACCCTACATCATGAAAAGTACCACATTCATTTAAACAAAAGTAACCCATCCTATATCCATACTGCACACTCCCCATTCTTGAACTCCCATTAAACCACTACCACTATAATTATTCAATGTAAATCTACCCTTCCTATATTATAATAAAATAAAACCCCCAAACACCTCATTACTACCACACAAGGTAACCCAGCTACACAAAAACACTACACCCAACACACCAAGGAACAAAAACATGAAAAAACATAATCCTACAGCAATTTTGAACATCCACTACCAGATGTTGTCCCACTACATAACATGTTTATCCATTCCATGATCAATCAATCTCTCAGCCCATGATTCCATTTCACTACCCCACAGATAAAACCACACTCCCAACAACAATAACACATGGAAAGACCGGATTTAAAGGATGAACAGAAGATCACACATCACACAACAACACTAACATGGCAATGCATATTTATATTTAGAAACTCTAATGCATTAATTTCACTTTATAAATTAATGATGGTCACAGAACAAGTTTTTTCTTAGGGGTTCCATTTAATTAACACTATCTACATGATTAATTTTGTTTTACTTGTTCGTATCTATTAAAAAATGTTAAAAACATGAATTCATGTGTCTTTTGTGAAAATAGAGCCTACAACAAGCCATGATTTTCAGAATTCCTATGCCCAACACAATTCAAAAAAAGTATTAATGATAACTGATAATAGAAACACAACCATTATCATCATCTTATCAGCCGATCATTTATTACATTATTAAATTTTTATTCACCCATTTTCTCGAGATGAAATAAGTACCCCCACCACACATGATACAAAAATAAAGGGACGAATGAGTCCCTTTGTGGAATGATAGATAATAAACAATTCATCCTTGACTAAAAAGTAGTGGTCTTTAATTTTGTAAAAAAACTCCATGGGAAAACTGAACAGAATTCTATATCATAGGTGCATGACTCCTCATGGATGAAATTTTTTGGGTCTAACAAGATAAAATGAGAGGGATCAATGATAGATAAGATATCAGTTTTAGAAAATCTAGATCTTATATCAATGGAAGGAAATAGTTCCAAGGATTATTATTGTCAGATCTTAGTCACGACCATGCACAATGACTATTTCAAATATCCCATAGAGTTAGTATATTAAAAATGTGATTAATATCAATTTAAATGACTTTATATATTCTTAAATACAACTATGGAGACACTTTTTCTCAAATAAAACATAATTGGGTTGAAACAGGAGAAAATGGGAACAACTATAAATTACTCACTAATATGTTAGTCACTGAGATAAGTCACCGACACTTGACTCATTGAAGCATGCCACTGACATGACTCACTGATATGATTCACAAAAACTACTCAATGATGCCACTCATTGATTCTTTTTCATTGATTGAACTCATCGATCCCACTCACTTATTCCACTCATCGACACCCATCACTAGCTTCACTCTCCTAGCCACTCACTATCCCCACACACTGATGCCACTCACTAACGCCGCTCACCAACCCCAATCAATGACGCCCAACCTACCGACTCCCCATCCTACCGCTTCCCTCAGTAACTGAACATAATTTACTGATTCCAACCTACCAACCTGACAAAACGACACTAGACTCACCAATGGAAATACTATAAAATTGGAAAACTCCATAAAATAACCATTGTTCCATCCTTGAATACCCCAAAAAATTTGATTTTGAAAAATTAATGGATCGTGGAGGTATGGGAAATTATATTTAATACCTGTCATACTATTATCTCCATTTAGAATTCCAAACCAATCCCATAAGAAATAGATGTTTGAACAACCACCCCGTAAGAAACCTCTCATGGATAAACAACCCAGTGTTTTCCCAAAGCTGTAGTGATGCCTCAACATCTAGGAATACCAACTCACACACATACTAACCCAAAAATCCACCAGATACCCCACAAAATCACCAAAAATCTAGAAAAATTAATTAGGGTATTTCATCCTCCATGTCATGATACTATCCAATTTGGGTGACACTGACTTCCCCACGTGGGTTTAATCACATCTCAATTAGTGTGTCTCGACTAGGAAACTAGTCTCCCCCATTTCACATTTTAGGATGTCGTCACACACTACAGAATAAGTATGTAACCCATCATATTGAAAACATGGTTCAAGAACTTTATCACAATCAAATCACTCAAGAAAACCTTAAAAAACTCTAGGTACTGAGAACACATTTGTGTCTCTCTCACACAATTTCTCTCTTCCAGGCCACCATGGCTCCACAATACAGGAACCACATGAATTGTCTTTCCACACTACACCTTCTCCTAGAGATCTAGTATCTTTAAAATCTTCTCCCAAATTGTTGTGTCGTCCATGATATCAAACTATCTCTATTCAATGAAATTCGAATCATCGCAGAGATACTGATGAAGATGGTAGACATGAGAGACATCTTGAATCTTTCTCAATTGAGGTGGAAATGTCAATGGGTATTCTACCTCAACAACACAACCCATCATGTCGAAAGGTCTAATGAACCATGGAGAATGTTTTAAAACACTACGGAACCTCCATTACACACATCATGGGGGGATAATTAAGAACATGTGGTCCCCAAATTCAAACACCAAGGGCCTTTTCCTATGATTGACATACATCTTGTTTTCGGTCTTGTGCTACCTCCATCCTATCATGGACAAGATGAACCTTCTCATTCGTACTGTACACTATGTCCATACTAAGAACAACTACCTCCCCAGCATTCATCCAGCATAAGGAGGAAGGATTGGGACTTTCATATTGGGATTCCATCAAAGCCATTCCAAAGACAAATTGATAGCTATTATTGTATGCAAACACTTCCAAGGGAAAAGTCTCCCCAAAGGCCCAACATAGTCCATGTGTGTTGCTCATAGCATGTCTTACAAAATCGGTATTTTCTTCTCTACCTTCCTATTGGTCTGAGGGTGGAATGTATTGCAAAGGCATAATTGAGTACCAAAACCATGTTGCAGTCAACTATAGAATTTCAAGTTTAAACGTGAAAAACTAATCTATGATGATGCATCTTGAAACACCATGAAATATCAACACCTCATCCACATAACCCAGTGATAAGGCATCCACTGTGCTTGACTCCCTGATTGCTTATAACTGAGAAAATCATGTTAATAGATTCATCACTACCTTGATTCCATCGCATATTCCCTATTACCTAGCTAATCCAGTGATGAAATCCCTTGAGATGTCATCCCACTTCCACATAGAGGCATATGAGGGATGAAAATAACATTGGTAACATGGTTCTCTACCTTCAATTGCTATCACACAAAGAAATTTTCTACAAACTCCGCCACTTCCTGCTTCATCACTGGCCACCAATACTATTCATTCATGCCAAGGTCTATAATGGAAACTGCCGAGTGTACCACATGGGGATAACTAATAAACTCATGAATAACACCCTTGAAAATCTCCACGGGAAAAAATATCTTCTCATCAAACACTACCATATTCATCCCTCCTTACGACTACCCCTCTATAGCATCACCCTGGACCAATAAATCACAAATTACCTCTTCCTCCAATTCACCCAACTGAGATGTGCAAGGCATCCAACTCATCCATTTCCCTACATGAATATCCATATTCCATAACCACATCTTTCTATGAGTTCCTCCTCAAACCATCAACCACTACTTTAACAATTCATGAGGTGGTGGAGATATCAAAAGCATAATCATAGAGAAACTCCATCCACCCCCACTGTGGGATGTTCATATCCCACTAGGAAAAGATGTACCTCATGATCTTGTTATTCATGATAACCACAAAGAACTCCCCAATGAGGTAATGTCACCACAACTATTGCAAAAACATGACTGCTGATAAATCCAAATCATGGGAGGCATAGTTACATTCATGGGGGATGCAACTGCATAGACCCATAAGAGATCACACCCTGGTGATACATCATCACACAACTAAAGCCCAGAAGGGAAGCATCTAAAAACAACACTAACATAACCCCTTACACTAGCATCCTAAGAACTGGAGAACTGAAAAATTTAGTCTTAAGATAGCAGACCAATTTATCGAACTAATCACTCCACACAAAATCTTTTCCTTTTCTAGTCAGAGGTGTCAACAGAGCTACTAAATGAGAGAAATAGGGAACAATCATCTAGGGATATCCTTACAAAAATAGAATACTTTGAACCTCTACCACATTCATTGGTGATGCCAAAGAAAAAACTCCCCAATCCTTTGATGGGTCCACTACTACACCCTATCAAGACACTTCATGTCAAATAAAGAGGACCTCACGTGTCCAAAACATCCACTTAGACAACATTAAATGTAACCAATGGCACAAATAACTTCCAAGACAACCCTGAGATTTTTGGTATAATACTCTAATAAATTTTAGTAGATCAGGATGTCATCGATGAATATGTTGATGAATTAGTCCACAAACTCATGAAATATGGAGCTCATAAGTCCAATGACATGTGCATTCGCGACACTAGATGGAATAACCTTGAACTCAAAGAGCCCATACCTGCACCGGAAGGTATCATTTTGGATATAACCCTCCTTCAACAGTAATTATTGATACCCATGTAGAAAATAGATCTATGAAAATAAAATTTATCACCTAATTTGGTAGGAAAGATCATCTATACTCATGAGAGAGTAAATGTTCATGACTGTCACGTGATTCATCCTCTCGTAGTCAATCCACAGACTGAGGCCCCCTCTTCTTAATTTGAAAACATGACTAGAGCACCCCCACAATTACAAATTTGGTCAGATAAAGCCTTTATTCATCATATCATCAATCTGGATCCCAAAATCCTATAGCATAGACTGTGAAATATGATAAGGATCCATTGAATTTGGACTAGCACCAGGTTTTAGGTCTATCCCAAACACAATGTCACGTCATGGGGGTAGAGTCAGAACATCCTCAAGGAAAACATCCAGGATTTATATGAAAACTCCAAAATCCTCCATCATCTTAGCATGCATCGATTCTGCTAACAGCTCATCCAAAAAGGAAAAAAAATGATCCATGTGATGACTACCAATCAAACAACTCTCCTCGCAAAACGAATCTCAGACGTTGGCCATACATGTATAAAAATATGACTCCTCACTAGAAAAATTATCTAATAACAAACACAGAGTACAACCATTTGATGCTAAGGATAACACCATATGGATGTATCCATAGAAGAAAGAGATCCCCAATGGACTGATGTGGCCCTGAAATCTATCTACATCCTTGGAAAACATCATACAATATGGCCTTCCCTATAAATTGTGTTCTAAACAACAATGGAATGGAATGTCTCCCTATGTCCAGTCCCATATAATGGTCTAGAATATGTCTAACAATGGGGGTATAATGCTATTGAATCACATAAGGTATAAACAAGAGTACTGAACAAACTGATCGTACCTCGAATGATCTCTATCCCAACGTGAACTTCTGCCTCTAAAACATGAAACCCACCATGCCCAGCATCGCTTAATCTTTGTTGATGGAATCCTCCCCGACCATGATCAGGAAGAGGTCCCTACTAATTTACCAAATGTTTTCCTAAAACATCTCCATTACCCCTCAGTGGAGCTAGAGGCTACTATAGCTGTTGTCCCTGCTGATCAAACAGCCTTGCCGACAACTGCTGCTAAGGTAGGCACTGATCTAGCGCACCTACACCATACTAAGATACAATTGGGTACTAAATCATAATTATTTTGTGACCACCTCAAAGGAAACACCTCAACACTAATACTACAGGAAAAGTACAAGGTCTAGAAGTCTAGAACTTAAAATTTGGGGGTTGGCTCCCATTTGGCTGAAAGCTTGATGACCTAAGCACCTGAGACATTATTGTAAAATCCTTTCCTTTAGAATTAATTGTTTTCACCACACTTGTAGTATACCTCCTCAAGAGTGAATCCTTCCCACTACCTCAGCCTTCTTCTGAAACCCTATGTAAGTTGTTAGGGTGAAGGGAGTAACCGCATACTAGAGGGATAGCAGGAGTGCCTCCTCCAAATGTCTCTCCCTTAACTCCTCATCTGAAAATATTTCCAAGGAAATTTGAAGGAGGTCCTTAATCTTTAACCCCATATCCCTCAATGATATACTCCAATTAGGGATGGAGAGTAGCTTTTAACTCTTCTTGACCTTCATCATTGAAGAAATTTATTCTACCCAGAACAACTACTCAAAATCGATCCACAAGAAATCACCCTCCATACTGTCCTTGAGGTAATGTGTCCACCACTCAAATTCTAATACCCTTATCTGTATCACTACTAGGGGAAACCAACACTATTTCATATCCCATATCAAGCTAAAGGTGATGACCCAATCCCCATGAATAATATCATTCTTTGTATCTGAATCCTTTTCATTGTACTTTCACAGATTGTACTGCTTGAATTCACTATTGTTCTTCTACCACTAATTTTTCTCCTCCGACAGATCATCTAGATAGACCTTCTAAGAATCCATTTCCTGATCCACACATTGGCAATGACTGTGTGCCATAACTGAAATGTAACAATTAGTTCCCAATCTTGAGTAGTATAGGATATATTAATGATTCATATTAACTCATTGCTTATTTTAATTTCCCAAGAAAACCCAAAATATTGAAGAAAAAAATCATCATGATGCATGTATCATTCCAATGATAGTTAACGCACAATCGGTGTAGAATCACATGATCATTCAACAAGATCAATGTCCTTGCATCAGATAATAGGGGCCCCTAAAATCATATGCCCTATCCAGTCTTCCCTAGCCTATGTCACGTACAATGATCAAACACTACATCCCTACCATCCCATGCAATCCTCACTGTGGATAACTCCAAACTCAATCCTATCTTTCATGAAAAATCTCTAATACAATTTCTTTTGTGACCCTCATTCTTTATAATGAAGGAGAGATAATGACCCCTGAGTCCCACCTCCAATAGACCCCATGTCGAAAACTAGCACCCGAGGTACGTAAAAATTCACACAAGATGGGAGGAATCACACTCGTGCAAAAAATTTTAAGTCAGTAGTGTTTTTCACATTGTAAATATATTATTAACATGAAAAGCTTAAAAAATGGGTTATCACATCGGTTAAAAAATAAACAACATGATAAATCATGAGAATCAATTTTTTTATCGGTTATTTTATAACTGGCCTGATAAATCACCGAGATTATATTTATCATGTCAGATATTTTATAACCAACATGAATGAATGAATCTAGGTTCTTTATAATGTGAGTTATTTTATAACTGATGTGATAGATCAAATCTCAGTGATTTTTCACCTCAGATATAAAATAAGTGACGTGATAAAATGCCATTTATGACGTCATTTATTTTATAATCGACATGATAAAGTACATTCTATATTGGTTATTAAATAACTAACATAAATATTATAAAAAATAGTTTATCACATCATTTATAAGATAATCGATGTGATAATTCTTTTAAAATATTTTTCATTCCTCGTATTCAGGTATTCAATTTCCTTCGATCGGGCGACCAACGACTCATCTCTCTCGCATAGAAAACCATGATAGGATTCTTCAAAGTCATTCCCTCCAACCACATTTTTTTAACATCATTCATAATCTTTATTATCACTAGATATATCAGGTCAACTCACAAGACTAATATAAGACTCACATTCCTCAGTATCATTTTTTCATTTCTGTGAATCCCTAAACATATGTTTTGAGAAGATATTTTTCTATTATTGTTATTTCAATCATGGTAAGTTTCATAGTGTTCTTTTATAACATGATAAATTATTATCTGGTAAAATTAACAATGAAAGTGATATATGCATGTTTATGATTTGTGTGTGCTATATCAAGTGTGTGTACGTGTAATTTCATGTGTGTTGGGGGTAGGGGTGTCCAGGGGGATGGGGTGACCAGGGGTGGTGGGATGTCTAAGGGGGTGAGGGGGATGTGCAAGGGGTAGAGGAATATGGGGGGTGGGGGTGGTGTCCAGGAGGTGATGGGGCTTTCCAAAGGGGGGTGGGGGTGTCCAGGGGTGGGGGTGTATAGGGGGTGGGGGGCTATCCAAGGGTGGGGGGATATCCAAGGGGTGGTGGTTTCAAGGGGGTGTCCAAGGGTGTGGGGTGGTGTCTAGTGGTGAGGGGCCTTTCCAATGGGGTAGGGGTGTCCAGGGATGGGGGTGGTGTCCAAGGGGGTGAGGGGGATGTCCAAGTGGGTAGGGGTGTCCATGGGGTGATGGTGGTGTCCAAGGGGAGAGGGGGTTGACCAAGGTGTTTGGGGGTGTCTATGGGGTGGGGGTGTTAAGAGGGGTGTGGTGTCGAGGGGGTGGGTAACTGTTTAGGGGTGGGGGCTATCCATGGTGGGTGGTGTTTTCCATGGGGTGTCCAAGGGGGTGGGGGTGTCCACGGGGTGGGGTGTCCACGGGGTGGGGGGCTATCCAAGTGGGTAAAGGGTTGGAAAAACCCCATATCCCCGGAAACCACCCCCACCCCTGGACACCCCTCTCCCCCAAGACACCACCACTCCATGCCATTAGATAGCCCCAGGACACCCCCATGCTTGGACAGTCACCCCTTATAATTGATGTTATACTAGAGAGTATATGCGAAGAGGTATTGAACCTTTGGTATACATATATCCAAACAGTTTCCATGAAATCATCAAAATAGATTATATGATGGAAAACATGTATTCCAACTGTTTCAATGAAACAATTCGTATATATTGACTTCAGGGAGTCTATACCAACAGTTCCTATAGAACTGATGGTTTATGGCTAGTACAAAAACCACAATTCCAATGGTGTGTGAAACCATTGGGATATTATACCGCAAAGGTTTCAAATATTTGGGATAGGTGTAATTTTTATTAGTGAATGTATACAAAATTTAATATTTTTACTTATTATTTCTTGTTTGCGGAAGGGTGAATTTGTTATACAGTTGCACCAGGATGTATTCTTTGTGTACCTTAAGAAGAAAGGCTCAATGATTAATTTAAAATGGGTATATCTAACTATATTTTCCTTTTTAATCATTTTCATGAATATCTTTTTCAAATATGCTAATATTTGTTTTATTTTTCAAAAAAAAATTACATTAAAATTATAGTATTTTCATAAAAATATAAAATTGGATTATCTTTAAAAGATGTATAAATTAGATACTTGTTATAATTAATAATGAATTGAATATTGATTGCAGAACATTTAATGATTAATGAATATGAAGAAGGTTTTGATTCCTTTTTTGGAATTTTCTAAAAGAAATGTTCCATGTAGTGACATTCTTTTCCATCCATGCCTAAAATGTTTAAATATTAAAAAGATTAAAAGTAGAGAGATCAAAGATCATATGATTGGTCATGATTTTAATCCAAGTTATAGACCATGGATATATCATGGTGAAACATGATAGAATGTCAAATCTACTAATGATGGTGATTTTATAGATGGTAACATCGACGGAATTCAAGAAATGATGTGTGATATTGTTGTAGAACAAATTTAGATAGAACCAATTTTTGCATGTCTATAGGGTGATGATAAAAAAATTATCCTAGTTGTATTTAATTTAAGGTTTTTAGGTGGTGTTATGATTGATTAACCTAAAGGCGAAACATGGATGAAATGACAGATATTTTACAAAGCTACTACAATTGTTGAATGAAATTCATCCAAAAGACAACAATCTTCCACATTCACATTATAAGGGCACAGAAATATTATGCCAGATGCAATTTTGATAGAAGAAAATACATGCATGTCTGAATGAATGAATGATATATAGGAAGGAAAATGAACTTCTGTCAGAGTTTCCTAAATTTGGGGCATCACAGTATAAGTTTATAGATAAATCACAAGCTGATGTAGAGAATACAGATATCCCTAATGAGGTATTTTGGTATCTTCCTATAATTCATCATTTGAAACAAATATTTTCTAATTCACATCTTTAAAAAATGTTAAGATGTAATGTGATGAGAAGATATATGATGGAAAAATATGACATCCAGTAGATTGTCTACAATGGAATAATATTGATGAGAAATATCCTACATTTATAAATTAAATGATAAATATCAGACATGGGTTGTGAACAGATGGAATGAATCAAGACCAAACACAAAGTAGCACACACAGTTAATGTCCTGTTTTATTGGTAATTTACAACCAGTCACTTAAGGTTTGTATGAAGCATGAATATGTCATGTTGAGTATAATGATCTATGGTCTAAAGCACCCCAGAAATGAAATTGATTTTTTCTTGTCACCATTGATTGATGATTTGAAAATTTTATGGCCGGATGGTATTAGGGTGTTTGATTCTTATAAAATATAATTTTTCAACTCCCTACAGTGCTTATGTTCACTATAAATGACTTCCCAGTGTATGTAAATTTGTCTGTATATAATATTAAGTGGCGTAAAGCCCGTCCAATTTGGGAACAACAGACATCATATTGTCAATTTCATCCTGGGAGGAAAACAGTATACATGGGCCATCAAAAGTTTTTTTCCTATGGATCACTCTTATAAAAGACTAAAAATTAATTTAATGGCTCATAAGAATTCTCTATTTCTCAAAAATAATATCCCTTGATGTTGATTTTGGTATGGTGAAAAACCTGGATGTGACATTTGGAAAGACACATAAATCTAGTAATAATAGTCCTATTTGGAAGAGAATGTTAATATGTTTTGAGCTACCATATTGGAGATATCATGAAGTGAAACATAATACTGATTTCCTACACGTGGAGATGAATATATTTGACATTTTTATTGGAACATTGATATATATCAAAGGAATGACTAAAGATGGGTTGAATGAAATATTAGACTTACTAACAATGGGAATATGATTGGATTTATCTCCCACTCTTTATGGAAGACAAACTTTTCATCCCATGGCTTATCATAAATTTTCCAAGGGGGAGAAAATTAGAATTTTTCAGTGTCTTCAGGATATCAATGTGCCTAATGATTATTCTTAAATTGTAAAAAATATTGTCTCTTTGAAGGATCTGATGTAGAGATATTTGAAATCTCATGATTTCCGCATCATGATGCACCAACTTCTACCAGTTTCATTGTGTGTAATATTTCCCATTTGTGTCAAAAAAATTATAATGATGGTTTTTTATTTTTTCTTTTCAATTTTTAATATGGTGATTGACGTGAATTCTTGGAATATTTTGGAAAAGGATTCAATCTCTATACATTGCCAATTGGAAATTTATTTCCCTCCATTTTTTGATATAATGGTGTATTTAATGGTTCATCTTGTTCGAGATATAATGAATTTTGGACATGTATATCTTTATTTAAAGTATCCTTTTGAAAGTTATATGAAAATATTTAAGGGGTATGTTAAGAATTTATATTGAACTGAAGCCCACATTATTGAAATGTATATTTTTGAGGAGGTTTCATAGTTCTGTACGAGCTACCTAGATATGGAGGAGCACATAGGTTTGTCTCCATCTCTCCATGAACTAGTTAATAATGAGTGAAAGGAGATTTGGGGATGGAAATTCAAATTGTTGTCAGCTGAACAGATAAAGAAGTTATAATTATACATCTTCAATGACATAGTTGATGCACAACCATATATCACATTGCATATTAATGAGTTGAAACAATGTCATCAAAAGTAGAATGAAATGTGGATTTTGAATTATCACAACAAAACATTTTTTATATGGTTTTAAAAGACAATGTTTGGTAGATTTTATTTATAAGAGACATTAATAAGTTTAGTGGGTGTCCCAAGTATAAATGTGATAACATGGTTTGGGTATGAGATTAATGGCTAAACATTTCAAACGAAAGATCAAGACAATATAAGCGCAATTCAGAATAGTGGTGTATTAGTGTTTGCATAAGAAATACATTTTTAGAGTTATAAATAAAAAAAATTTATGAATCAAAGGAATATTATGTAGTCCATGAATAATTATGGTAGGTTGATTATGATAAAATTAATGTTCATGTTTTTAACTTCAAATGGTTTATGGGTAACAACAGTGTCAGACACAATGAATTTGGAATGGAAATTGTTAATATTTATGGTTGGAATACTGTACAAATTATTTTATAATGGAAACACATGAAAAATATATTTTCTATGTAGTTGATCAATTATATTTTCATTTTTCTATTGTTTTACATGTGAAAAAACAATATGTTAGTGAGGATCAACTTCATGAAGATGCCGATTTATGTGAGATCCCTACGACCATGGAAAGATTAGCAGAAAATAAGGATGAGCATGTGGAAGACATGGTTTGTGCATAAGGAATGATCATAAGGAAGGAATTTTGGAAATAAATTTATTTTTGCATTCCTAATATTACAAGTAACAAATGATTATTTCTTTTTTATGTTTATTATTTTCATAAAATGTTAGAAATTTTTTATTATTTTAATTTTTTAATTAGTTTTTCATGTATTCCATTATGTAACATATATATCAATTGACATTGTTGAATAAAAATTACTTTACCATATTTACCATGTTTACCAAAATTACCATAGTTTACCATAGTTTAACATTACATAACTCATATATTTTTTGATTTTGTTGAATGAAAATTACACAACCATGTTTATCAGGTTTACCATGTTTACTATCATTACCATTATTTTACATGCTTACCATATTTACCATGTTTACTATTAGGTAACTTATTTCAGTTTTCCATTTTTTGTTTACATTATTATTGTAATATTTAAATTTGTATATTTTCGAACTAATGTTTGATTTTTTGATTTTAAGTATAATGAAAGATCAATTAGTTTATAAACCACATGATTTTGGTGATGAGCATCTTGATCATACCAATGGGGTGGAACATTCACATTCTCCTCTTGATGTTCCTCGGTCTTCCACATGTTCTCCCATAACGACAAAGAAGATTTGAAGAGTTGGTATATAATGATGCACACGTTTAACAAAATTATCACTTTCTCGTAGCCAACACTAGAAGATACTCATTGTGTTTGATGTGAATGATATTTTTAGAGGTCCAAATGCCAAATATTTTAAGAGTTTTGTATCAACACAGTGTAAAAGAAAAGATAGAATTTTGTACGATGAATGGATAAGTGTGGACAAAGAGATAATATCTTATTTTTGGGAGACAATTTTGGTAAGATATCTTTATATTGTTTGAATAATCGTTAAATGTTTCTAGTATAATATGTTTTACCTCTTCTCTTTCAGATGACATTGAATATTCCTATCATTGGAGGATTCTGGATGAAATTTTTATCAATGGATGCCAAGAGATAGAGGGATTTCAGATAAAACCTCTCACCTAATATCATTTTTGGTCATAGGAATCAAGAAAATACATGTCATAGATATCATTTCATAGGTGAAGACACATGGAGATTATTTTTTGAATGTATAAGAAAAGATTCATTTTTGGTAAGGGCAATATAATATTTTATTCGATTTCGTATATTATTGATATTATTTTTTTAATGATTTCTTATTTATAATTTATAAAAAAACAATGAAATATAATTAGGGTATCCTATTTAAAAATTTATTGTAACACCCCAATATTTCATAGAATGTTACGTTCTGTAATGTAATTCAAGAGCTTGCGCTACACGCAACACCGAGTTCGAGTGCACCATAACATTCCAAACAATCCTTCAAAAGGCGGTTATGAATAGTATTAACAATATTTATAATTTTATATACTCCATATAATTATAGAATCCATATAATGTGTTTCTTAGACATAATATAAGAAAAATTAATTTTTTCAGATAAATGAATTATTTTTCAAAATATACAATTTTACCACCTTTTAAGGGAAAACCCTTTTTAAAACCAATATTTGTCACTTTTATACATTCAATTTAATGATTTTAAATTATTCTTTAGAATAGTTACATAAAAATTTATTTTTGAATAAATTTTTTGAACTTTTTCAATAACATTCATATTTTGATTAATACTAAAAAATACCAAATTTTAAATAAAAATTAATTTTTTAATATAAAACTTTTATAGTGTTAAAGTATAAATTTAAATGGTTTGGAATTATAATTAGATTATTTCTTTATCATTTAATAAAATGGAGGTCATTATAAGAAATTTCATGTTTAAATTCGACATAAAGATATGTCAATAATTTTATAGTTTATAATTTTTAAAAATCCACTTTCTGGATAATGGGAATTATTTTTCAATTAATTAATTAAATATCAATGTTTCTTATTTCGTAAAATAGAATTATTCTTTTAATTTGAAATATTAAATTTAATTTAGGGAGAATTTTTTGTATTTTTCTGAAAACATTCTATTTTTTATGAATAATGAAAAACACAGAATAACTATTTAAAACTGAATTTTTATTTAAATAATTATTTATATTCTTTATTTTATCCATAAATAGATATATAATACCAATATATGTTCAATGTAATTCATAGGAGTCATTTTATAATAATTTTAGATATATAAAATTTTATTGAACTTCTTACCGTCTTCTTCCCAACTTCTAGGAGCATTTTAAAATTTGTATAAAACGTATTTTTACGAATTTAGTGAGTTGGATTTCAAAATTCCAAGAGACACGATTAACATCAGTATGTAAAATTTGGTTCAATAAGATGATAATATTTTTTGGTGAATTTTAACTTTTGACTTTTATTTACCATGGTAAAATATAAATAGGGTAATTCCAGGTTAAAATGGTATTATAATTACCTTGACACATGTCTTAATTCTATTGGATTAGTGTAATTTGAGAAAAAACAACATTAGGAATAAAATATGATCCTATCTGGTCCACATGGATTAGAATAGATCATTTATTATTATTTTATTTAAAGAAGTGTTAAAAGTGTTAAATTCAAAGTTTAATTACTAATACATTTTTAAAATCGGGTTACACATAAGAAAAATTTGACTATAAATATTCATTAGAAATATAAAAAAATTTCCTACAGAATTTTATTTTATTTATAATTATTATCCATTAAATGTTTTAATTTATTTATGACACAATGATGATTTAGTAATTACGTTATTAATGAAATATTAAAATAATTGATATTATAAATATCATATAAATGTAAATTGAAACTTTAGATGAATTAAACTAATTTTATAAGATAATATGACATGTTAGGGTTGATTGAATAAATTTTATCATTATTGATAATTTTTTTATCACTTCAAAAAAAATCAATTACTAAATAGTGTCAAATTTGACAAAATTTAGTTTTTTAGACAAATTCTATATTAATAATTGACATGATATTCCTAAAAATCTAAGGATAGGCCAAAAGACATATATGAAGGATTATATATTAATAATTAACCACTTTTGGTTATCTTGTCTTCATATAGTTTGTTTATTAACCATATAAAATAAAAATACAATGTGACATGGTAAATGACAAACTATTTAACTAAGAGTTAAATATAAAAGATAAGGTTAATATGGTGATCTCAACCTGTATAAAACCTATTGGTTGAGTATTTCTGACCCATACCCACCATATCCTTGAAATAAATCAGTTTTGATCCATTATAAACCGAAAAATATTTTATTATAAATATAGTTTTCAAGATTTTACTAAGGTGCCCCCTCACCCCTCTTATAAAAAGTAACGTCCCCTTCACTCAAAATCACACATCCAATGCCATTTGGCTCAGCAATAACTTTCCCAAATATCTTTCCAACTTCCCTCACATCATCTTAGAGTCCTTACATTGAACATAAATCCATCCTACAGAGCCCTTTTGACCTACTCAAAAGGAAACACCCAAAGAAGAGGTAATAATTTCACCACCCTCATTCATGTTCTTTTATTCTTCCACTTCATATTTCTTTTTTTTCTTCCACACCAAAATAAAAAATACAGTACCTTATACATACTGTGATATTATTATAAATATGGTACAACCATATTCGTTATTCAATCCATCATGTAAATGACAATGTCACCACACGTCAGTACGTACGGCTAATCGTCTCCACGTCATAGTGTAGTTTGATATTAAAACACTTCATTATTTGGATGGGTATATTAATTTGTTTAACTGATGTAAATAATAAATATAACATGTTAATTATTCTATATATACGATATAACATCCAATTAAATATTATTTCCCCATCAATATAATGATTTTTTCGCTCGTGCGAATGTACGGCTTACAGTCTCTATGAACACGATTAGATTCATTCCCCAACAAAATAATACAAGAATTATTTTTATTTTATGATTAAAAATAACGTTTTATAACATAATATAATTATGTATATGAATCAAATATAGCCTATACATAACAAACATGACTTATGTAACAAAACATAAAAAGGAAAATGAATCTGTTAATAACAAAAAAAATTATATTACTGAAATATCATTAAGAAATAAATATTAGAATATCAGATATTGTATCATATTTATGTATTTTGTTTTTTTTATAATTTAATAACAACTATTCCACCCATATACAGTAGTTTAACCTACCATATAATTTGTAAATGTACTATGTAAGGGGTTTCTTATCTCCCTTTTAATTCTGTGAGATTTCCATTATTCACCATTTATTTATTTAATGTGGTGTATAGTGTACAACAATTTGATATATATTATCATATTTCTATTTATATTCATGGAATTATGTGATTCATTTGGTTTTTAATACCTTTTGGTCATACGACTCGATTGATTACCACGTGATAAGGGGGTTTAATCTCACTTTTATTCTAGTGAGATTTATTCTATATTTTCCACAATTACCTTTTGTGTGGAGTATATACTACCCATGATTGTATTTTATTCATAATATACTTTAATTTAATGGAATTTACTTCATAGTTGGATGATCCTTCTTCCATGGGGTGTATGTTTCTTAACTTACCAAACTGGTAAGGGAAATTCAAATTTCAATTTCCACTCATTCAGTTTTACAAAAACATCGTTGATTACTATAAACCAAGATTATGTGTGAAATCATTATTTATTTACTTATGAAGTAATTTAAACTCACCTTAGTGTGGATACAATTTTTATACACATAATCACTCAATTTATAAATTCTATTGACATTGATATAAACATGATAAGATTAATTTTAACTCAATTGATATTCATTGAGTAAAACATCCATGTCAATGGTGTTGTTTTAAAAAGAATATGTGTCAATGTCCTCTAATTGATTTACATTGAATATCCAATTATATTAAATGTATTTATATTTTTCACACAAAATTACATTATTGATTTATCCTTAAACTAAAAATATTGTCTTTATAATGAAATTGATCTCAACTTACATTCCATTTAGACTTCTTTGTTGTTATGAGCCAAATCACATTTATTTGGTGTATATACTGTTATTTGAAATAGTATTTAATGAATATATTTATGATAATGATATTATAATGTTTTTATTACATCAATTATTTGTATTCAAGATTCTCTTGTTTGGTTAGGAACACTAACTAGAATATCATTTTAAATTTTTTAAAAATATATTCTTCTAAATACATCTCATTAATTTAAATGTTTTAAAAATGGTTTTGAGGATTTATTTATATGGACATTCATGTTTTAATATTAAAATTATTTTTAAATTTATCAATGTGGTGTGGAACACTTTCATTGAAAAATATATTTTAAATATCTTCTTGATAAATAGTTAGACTTTTAAAAGTTTTCAAGAAATAGTGGATATTTCTTAAAAATACTTTTAATGGCTATTTTAATCTATATAAATATACATCAGTGTATTTTACTCTTTATTGAGGTTGATTTATTATAATACAATCTTCTATATTGTATTTAATGAGTTATGTTTGACTGTGTATGTGCCATTTTTTTGACATTCATGTTTATTTGTTAAAATATTGAAGGTTCTTATACAAGTTTTAATACGAATGTTTATATTATTTTTCAACCTTACATATGAGAAATGAATTGGACATAGTATGTGAAGGGTGGATACTGATGTAGCTCCTCGATGCATCGGTAGGTCTCGTGATAAAAACTATTGTCTTGGCACAAGGCCTGGACAAAATTGTATTTGTAATCTTGTCATAAGGCCTTGACTATGTGGTTATGAAGTCTTCCATTATGCATTCCATCCTTATGAAATTGGATATTGATATTAAATTTGATTATTCACCTAGAAGAATATCTAGGTGAATAAGTAAATGGAATTATTTGATTTATCTTTTCCTTACTATGCTGAAGTATATGTTTAAAGGCGTGTGTTCTAGCCTTATACATTTCTTTAAATGTTTATTCTTATTAATGATAGTTTCCTCTATGTTGTTATCATTACTGAGCATCTTAGTCCACCCCTTTCTTATGTTTTATTTCTCCCATAATTCAATGAAGTATATATTACAATTATCCTATAGAAAATGGATAAGGGATATAAGAGGGTTCAAAGGGGACATAATGTTGTTTTTTATTTCATGATGTAATGTAAAAATTATGTACGTGTCTAGTACTTCCAATATTACAAAAATGATTGTTCATTCAGGACATCATTCCTTGTATCATGAAAATATTATTTAATAATTCACTGATTCTGGGTAACTGTGTTGGGGGTGTTATAGTTGGTATCATAGAAATTTTAATACAATACTTTGAAGATAGGTTTAGAAAAAACATTGATTATAAAACACCACTATAAGATAGACATTGAAAATTAGTATAGAAGGAAATCCAAAAATTTTGGTAATGTAAATATTATATGGGTTTTACAAGAAATACATCACTGTCTGGATATGAGAAGGTAGAGGCGGCTCTGTCACAGATGTACCTAGGAGTGAAAACTCTGACAAGGAGTTTCAGGATTGACCCGGTGTATCCTGGTACATGACAATAGACCTTGCTTCTCACTTGGATCTGACACTCCCGGGGGATATGCTTAAGTTAATTCACATTTCATTACAAAATGATTTGATGTATTTTAATATAATATGAGAATAAATAATCTTGGTTAATCCTATGGTGTTTTATATTGAAAATAAGGAGTTATTATATTCTTTAAATTATATTATGACTCACATAATGCTTTCTTGTGTTAGTCAATGGCTGGATTCTAAGGGTGTCATAGTAACATTGAACATGATGTAAATGGTTGGAATGGTGTTAGAAATGAACAAAAAAATGGAATTTTGATAGGATTAAAAGACATAATGGTCATTATGAATCATTTTTTCAAATATATGATCAAAAAAAATATATTAATCAAATCTCAGATTCAAAAATGTATATAAAGGTGATGAATGATAAGAGCTCAAACAGTGGATTCCATGGAGAAAAGATAGCTCAATTTCTATCATGCAGTAAATGTGAAAGGATACACCTATGGATGTTTCTCAATTGATGAAAGAAATGATTTATGTGTGGAAAAGAAGGACATGAAGTAATGAATTATCGAGGTAAAATGAAGAGTCAAATTTAAGAAAATAAAAATGATCACAGGAAACCATTTACAGTCAATTTTAATAAATGTAGGGGACTTGGAAATTACCTGAATTAATTCCCTATTCTATAGCAAAACCTATTGGTCATGGAAGAACCTATGTGGAAATAAATGGATAGTGAAATGTTTAAAAGTAATTGTGCTCTTTGTTGATAGGATTACATTGGATGACTTTTCACTTGTATGTGTAACCCTTCAGTTTTTTATGTGAAAATGCTATTTTAGGAAGAATTATCTTTTTTATATTTGATATAGTTATAAATAACTATTTGGGTTTATATGACTCTTGATTTTGAGGCAATTACATGTTAATAAATTTTGGGATAAAAATGGGAGGTATGAGATAACATAAGTGGAGAAATTATGTTACGATTATTTTGAGGAATTTATCTCATTTTGGGAATGTTATAAAATATATTTTTTGAAAATGGACAACACACAGACCGTGTGACAACCCATCACATCGGACAATGCTGTGGGAATCTAACCCACAACTAGAGTGTGATTGGGATTTTTCACCTACCACAGGACTACATGATGTCCTTGGTTAGTGTGACTAACATTTTTAGTTAAATGATTTTAATGATAAATAATATGATGATTTGGGATCTAATGTCTTACAAAATGGATATCCTTATTATTGGAATATGATTTGTTGATTAAGTGATAAAATTTATTTTAGAAAATGTTAGATCTGTTGGGAACACTATATTCCTAATAAAAATAGAATACTATGGGATTTCATTTTAGGAGTAGTGGTGGATATTTACCAATTTTTATATTGTTTATTTATAGTGATTTTGGTTATTTGTGGAAAATATTAATTTATCATAGAAAATATGTGATTTGGTTATTTACATTTAAGTATGTGACTTTAATAGTAGTTGATGTTATTTGGAGATGAAATTTAACATGGAAGACTACGTAATAAAATTATTCTAAGTTTTTTGTTTCAATATTATTTTGGATTATATTGTAGGATTGAAAACAAACTTTATTTAATGGTATTTATTTAACTATGTGTATTTTTGGTTTAATTTTAGAAATTATGATTAGTATTTCTTCCTCTAAAGGATTATCCTTTTAGGGGATCATCGGATATTGTACTAAAAATTTGGGATTTGGTTAATCTCTAAAGAAAAGGTAAATATATATTTTATCCTTTGTGGATTATGTGATTATCTAGAAGTTGATTCTAGCTCTTCAGGTGTGAATAAGTCATCTTGATTACTCGTCGTTTGAAAAAAAAAGTTGACATAGCGGTAGAAATTTATTAAAGGATGAAACGCTGTATAAAAAGAATTTATATCTCTTTATGTTATTAGTTAATATCATAAATAAATTTGTAAAATTTAGGAAATGTAACATAATCCAATTTTTTTTTCCATTTACTTTTCATACTGAGAAACTAATGATCATTTATCCCATCACATGTTTGTGGTTTTCGTGTTGTTAACTTTTTCCTGATCATGTTTTCTATCACTCTATATCAGAACATGAGACTTATTTTATCATCCATATAAATGTTTTCCTAATGGAATCCTATAATGGGTTATCTCAGTTGACATTTGTACTTCTCTTTCTTTTTTTATAGTGATAGTTTTACTGACCCTTTTTCTGATGTAGGGCTTCCAGTGAAGATCCCATGCCTAATTTAAAAATTTCAAGGATGCAATTTCCCAAAGGGGGAATGATGTAACACCCCATGATTTCATCGTAAGTTATTTTCATTAAAATAAAAAAATAGGTTGTGCTGCACGCCACACTGAGTTTGAGTGCACCATGACTTACCAAACTAGTCGTTCAAAAAGTGGTTATGAATATTATTTACAGAAGATTGAATTTTATATACTACATATAATTTTGGAATCCATATTATGTGTTTCTTAGACATTATATAAGACGAAATTCATTTTTTTAGATAAAAGAAGTATTTTTTAATTAATACAATTTTATCACTTTTTATGCAAAACTCTTTTTAAAACCAATATTTGACCCTTTTATATATTCAATTTAATTAAATAAAATTATTCTTTATAATAGGGCCATAAAATTTTATTTTGGATAAATTTTTGGTACTTTTCTGATAACTTTGATATTTTGATGAATAATGAAAAATAATAAATTTTAATTGAAAACAAATTTTTTAATCGAAATAATATATAGTGTTAAACTATTAATTGGAATGTTTTGGAAGTATAATAAGATTATGTTTTTTCATTTAATACAATTAATCTCATTATAAGTAATTTCATGTAAAAATTTGACATAAACATATGTCTATCTTTGGATAGTTTTCACTTTTTAAAAACTCGCTTTTTGATTTTGACAACGGGAATTAATATTAATTTAATTAATGAAACTTCTATGATTTTAATTTGGTAAAATAGATTTTATTCTTTAATTCAGAATATCAAAATTATCTTATGGTGATTTTTTGGTATTTTTCTGAAAACATTGAATTATTGATGAATAGTGAAAAACACTGCGTTATTGTTTAAAACCGACTTTTAAATTAAATAATTATTTATTTTATTTATTTTAAGTACTATAGAAACATATTAACTATATATGAATAATGTGATTCATTAGAGTCATTTTATAATAAGATTAGATATATAAATTATTATTTATCTTTTTACCATCATTTACCCACCTTTTATGAGCATTTGAAAATTATCATAAAACATAATTTTACCGCTTTTGTGAGTGGAATTTAAAATATCATAGAAATAGGGTTAACATCAATAAGTAAAGTTTTCTTCAATAAGATGAAAATAATTTTGTGTGAATAGTAAATTTTGACATTGATTTACCATGGCTAAAAGTAAATAAGCTAATTAAGGGTAAAAATTATATTATAATTATAGAGACCCAAAGCATGACGTACATGGACAATACATTACTTTTTCGGAATACATTATACATAACCAAAACCAAAACTCAAGGGTCGTAATAGTTTAGTGTATTTGGAAACTCGGAATATAATCTTTTAATATTGTTGAATGATCTTTAACAACCCCCATAAAGATCTTACCCTTGTTTTTCTTACCTAAAACCTTTCTTGAAATCCTGGGGAAAGGAAAACCTATAAAGGGTGAGCTCAAATGCTCTAAAGGGGTAAGCATGGAGAAAATAAAACAAACAATATAAAATTTAACTTAAATACATGAACATAATGTTTAAACATCGAAAGCTTGAGAAATGACATAAATCGTGGAAGTAGGTAAGGCATGTATCATAATGGAACATCAATCTTGATAAAATAGAATGGGAATAAAACATTTAATTATGGAAACCATTCAGCACTTGTTATGATTTTTATAGTAGCCAAGTCATTACTGCCAAGACCATCTTAGTGGACAGAGTCCCTTAGTGAATCGAGTTCACTCGTCGTTCCAGTCCTGTATTGCTGAACCAGATTAACTTACCGTTCAAGCCATGTCTATCTCATGAGATATAAATCTTTACCCAATGCATTGGAGAGAGAAATAGGTCCCACCCATCTCATAATGAAATCATTCATTTGTGTGCCACATAATCAGAAATCATACATCATAGCATATCCCATGTAATAGAATGGGATTCTTAAATATCAAGCCATCATAACATAATTCATATAAAAAATAGATATCATTTCAACATAAGATGAATCAAACCATGTAAATAATGGAGAAATTCTACTTGAAACAATAAAATATTAAATAATGTCATTTTAGATGAAAAATAGTTTTGATAAAACACTTGAAATGAATTCTTGAGGAAAATATCCATTGTTCTTCAAAAGCATTTTCTTTTTAGAAAATGCCATGAAATTTTAAAAAAAAGGCTTTTATTTGAAAATAATCATACAATTTCGTAGAGGAAGCTTCATGAATATGAGGTGTTATGAAACCGTAAAAATCCATTCATGCTGTATAAGATAAAAATAAGATTCTCCTCGTACTTTGGTTGGAAAAGTCAAAAAGTTCCTCATGTGGTAAACAAAAGAAATATACATTACATACCATGCAGTAAAAGTCAAAATGGGTAAAAAGGACTTTGAACATACTATAAAACATTTTTATAAAACTTGGATATGGATGATAAATATAACCCCAGTAAATACTTAGGAATAAAAAATCTCGGATAAAAACGATATTTGGAAAAGATATCCCTTACCTTACGTCTGATATGATTCGTATGTATCTGAACCTCCTGTATAATGATTTAAATAATTTCATTGACTTATTTCAGAATCATATACATTTTATGATATCATATATGGTTAACTTATTACTTTATATTACCCGTTCTTTTGTAAATTCCATGTTAAAGAAGCATTTTGGGTAAAATCGTTTCATTTATCATACATGTTTCGACTTGTTGTTCTTGATATTATTACTTATATACTGATTTAAATAATTCCAAAATTTAAAATATGATTTATATATAATATATATTCATCATATACATATATATATATGATAGATCGATAAATGGAACACACCGTTCATGAAGACGGTAGGTCGTACGTACGCATGAACGTTGTTTTTGTTTCCTTCTTGAATTGAATGGAATTAATTAGATGACATACATATATATATATACATATATCCAGTATCATTATTATGTCATATATATCATTATTATTCCTTATATATACTTTATAATCATTAATTAATGGTTAACATGGAGAATGAATCTCATCGCGTCGTGGAGACGGTAGTCCGTACGTACACACGAGCGATGATATCATTACCATGATCGTGGAATTGTATTGAAGTGTATGTATAATATTTCAGAATCAGTATCAATTTAATATAATCATATATAGTTATTTATTTACACCATTATACCCATCCAAGTAAGGTGGTGGTTGAAAACAAATTACACCACGGCATGGAGACAGTATTCTGTACTTACGCACGCATGGTGATTTCATTTTCCGTTGGATGGATAGAAGGTGAAATATGGTTGTTTCATATTTATAATAACATATCATTATATAATTAATACTGATTTTATTACTTTATAATGAGACAACTGAAGAAGAAGATGTATAAGAAGAAAGAAACTTGAGAGAATCTAAAGAAGAGATTACCTCTTCTTCGACGCATCTCCTTTAAGCTTCTTCTTAAGGAAGCAGAGATGGTCTTTTGAGAATAACAGAACCTCCAGAATGTTTCTAGGGAAGTGGAGAAGATAAATGGTAAAGGGTTGGCCGATCTTGAAGGCTCAAAATTGTGTGAAGAGAAGAGGGAAGGGGTGCCCTTTTTAAAAGGGAGGAGAGGGGCACCTTTGAAAAACATAAAATATTATTTTATAATAAATTAATATTCAGTTTTTAATAGCTATAAATTGATTTATTTCAATGTTAAGGTGAGGATGGTTCGAAACCCTCTCAAACAATAGATTTTAGATAGGTTTGAGTCATTATATTAACCTTATCATTTAGTTTTAACTCTTAGTTAATTAGATTGACATTGACCATGTCACTTTGTATTTTTATATTATATAGTTAATAAACATACAATATACATCCAAGCGACCCCCAAGTGCTTCATTAATGATAAACCTATCATTATATAAGTATCTTAGCCGAAACTTATAATTTTAGGAATATAATAAAAATTATTAATATAATAATTGTTTTGAAAGCTATTTTGTGTCAATTTTGACACTATTTGGTAATGGTTTTTTGTAAAAATCATAACAGCATGATTAGGTCAAAAAACGTTAATTAATTCAATAATAACATGTCATATTAACTTATAAAATTAGTGTAATTCATAACAAGTCTCAAATTACATTAATTTTGGTATTTTTAACATCAATTTTTTTAATATTTTATTATTTAGGTAATTATTGAATCACCATTGTGTCATAAATAAATTATATTATTTAATGTCTAAAAATTATAAATAAAATACCATTAGATATGAAATATTTTTATCCTTATAATTAATATTAATAGAATAATTTATCTTATGTACAACCCTATATTAAAAATTATTTAGTTATTAAACTTTGATTTTAACTATTTTAACCCTTTTTTAAATAAATTAATAATAAATGTCTTAATCTAATCCAAGTGGACCTAAATGGTCATATTTTATATCTAAGGTTGTTTTTGGTCGAATTACACTTATCCAATAGAATTAGGACATGTTTTAGGGTAATAATAATATCATTTTTAACCTTAATTACCCTATTTACTTTTAACCGTGGAAAATAAAAGTAAAAAAGATACTATTCACAAAAAATTATTTTCATCTCATTGAACCGCATTTTAGTCTATGCTATTAACCGTGTCTCTCAGATTTTCGAAATTTCACTCACATATGTGGTAAAATTATGATTCATGTGAATTTCCAAATTCTCTTACGATGTGGGTAAAAGATGGTGAAAAGTTCAATAAAATTTTTATATATCTAAAATTATTATAAAATGACCCCAATTAATTACATTGAACTTATATAAGTATTATGTATCAATTTTTACCTAAAATAAATTTAAATAAAATAAAGAAATATTTAAATAAAAAGTCTGTTTTTAAATAGTAACCCAGTGTTTTCACTATTCATCAAAAATGGAATGTTTTCAGAAAAATACCAAAAATTCACCCTAGGCTAATTTCGATATTCCAAATCCAAAAATGAAGTCCATTTTGAAATATAAAATTTATAAAATTTCAAAATGTGGGTATTACTATTCATAATGGCTAGTTTATAATAATTTTATAATAATATCTTGTTTAGTGAAACTCTTTATTGCATAGTACACACGCTATCGAAGAAGGTCCCGATTGTGTGTAACACAAGACAAGTCAGGGTTGTGTGTAGTGAAAGACTTATTTGTTGTTGCGTATAACAAAATCCAACCATATTTCATTTATACATAGAATAAATATAAATATATATATATACTTAATGTTTCATAGAATAACTATTATCAAACGAACTTGAAATTGTGTGTAACATAATCCAAGAATAGGGTCGCGTATACTAAAAGATAATATGGTATTTCATATTATGAAATATAATCTTGGTGTAGTTTACAATAGAAGATATGAAAGAAATTAAAAAGAATATATCTCATAAAATCTCTGGGTGTTACATTCTACCCCTCTTAAAATGAATTTCTCCCTCGAAATTCGTTGGGGTTATAAATAGTTTACTACTTGAAAGTTTCATTCATAGAATCCCACATCGTAAGAAGGAATATAAAAACATTACGTTAAAAACTATAGTATGAAATGTAACGGTTACCAAAATTAACAAATCACCGGGTTTCCACATATGAGAACATAGTAGAAAATATGGATATCGAAGCGAAATATAACTGTCAACTTCTGATGAAGAGTAGTAGAGGACATGGCTATGAAAAATCCAACAATCACAAAGCCATAAATTTTTGATGATCTAAGGTACCATCTGATTCATCAGATATGAGAGCACTAGGACAACATTTTTTTGTTTTCAATATCATTTCCCTATATTTGAAGAATAATTAAAAGAAATACTTACTTGATTTTGGTATAATATCACTGTTGTTTGTGCCTTGAACGATTTCCACTTCATCTCGTAATGAAATGAAGTTGAAGATTTCTTCCTTGAAGTGTTAGCGGATCATGCGATAGAATGACAGGTCATTCCATCTATCTCAAAAAAAAGGTTAGAAAAAGATATCAAACATACATAAGTACATCTATTGTGAGGTTAATCGTATATGATTCCAAAAATGGACTTATACATCATCTATCATACAGCTTAATAAAATGTAACTAGTTTTTAGAAACCAGGAATTTCTGGTAAGCCAGTGGTATGCGATAAAGGCATGTCGTACTTCGGTTGTGGGTTCGATTCCCACAGCCATGTCCGACGCGACGGGTTTTCACCCATCCAATCGGTTTTCCTTTTTCTAAAACTATATTATTATAACATTATATCAATAATATCGAATAAAATTTCTAGCCTTAAACAATACTAATTTATGTTCAACATTATCCATTCGAATCTTTTGGCTTATCCAAAATAATTCTTTCCAAACTCATAGTATAAAGAGAACAATTACTAAAAAGGTCATATAAAAAGTATGTGAATACCATCATTTATCCCTCATATATCTTTTTGGTCACATTCCAATCATGCGAATATGTTAATCATGTATTCTCTTGAAAATGAATACCCATTGAACCTTAGTGAAAACATGAATGCAGTTAAAACTTAACACTTTCCACATTGCAAAATCCAAAAAATTCAATATACTCCAACCATGATATCACTTAGTCCTAATATCAATCATGAGATCATAAATATTGTCAAACATTTCATTTTCTTCTTATCCCTTCATTATGTGTATATCATCTTCTTTCCAAAAATATCTCAATCAATTTCCATGGTTACCGGTACCATAAAGTTATTGAAAACCACAATAGACTACTACAATAATATTCTAATATACCATTAAAGTATCTCAACAACATTATTCTTGAATACAAATACATAAACTCTTCAATCCATCCTCTTTAATGATTGTCATAGAATAATTCCTTCCTTGATTTATAAGTAACTTCTTAGGTCAGTGCATGGAGTTGGGTAATTCCCATGTTCTCCAAAAATAAGACATTGAACTCCATAATAGTCTATCACTCTATGTCCCATTTCTCCAAACAGATAACATCATCCCCTCCATTTGAGGTATTTCTCACAGTTCTTCGTCCCTTCATTAGAAATCTCAATCTTTCTTTCTCTATTATCCTCACCATGCGAACATTCATAAAATTCCATCTTCCTCTTATTTGATGACATAGGAATACCACCAATGTTCACCTTGTTAATCATATATCGCGATGACTGATTCGACATAATCACAATACCTTTCTCTCTAAGCATTACAAAATTTTGTTGATCATATTAAACAATTTTTCCATCGGAATAAATGTTAACTGAATTCCTTCTCATTCCCTCCATTGACTAAAACCAGAAACCATAGTGTAAGAAATAGTTAAAATAACGAGGAACCACATAATCATTAAAAGTTACTTATGGGATGTCTAACTTATCACACATTCTTTAATCCATGACACCTTAGGTTCACCCTAGGTTATTCATGATTGTCAAAATAACTCTAGGACTATAACCTATAGGTATACTAAACCTTAGGGACATCCCTAGACATAACTTAGAAATATCTCTAGGAATATGACTAATGCTTTTTCATCCTAGTTTCCAAAGGATAACTAAACCCTTCCTATGATACCAACTATATAGACCCAAAGCATGACGTACATGGACAATACATTAATTTTTCAGAATACATAATACATAACAAAAACCAAAACTCAAGGATTGTAATAGTTTAGTGTCTTTGGAAACTCATAATATAATATTCTAATCTTGGTTAAAGATCTTCAATAACCCCAATAAAGATCTTCCCCCTTTTTTTTCTTACCTATAACCTTTCTTGAAATCCTGGGGAAAAGAAATAATATAAACGGTGAGCTCAAATGCTCAGTAAGGGTAAGAATAGAGAAAATAGAACAAACCATATACAATTGAACTTAAAAACATGAACATAATGTTTAAACATTAAAATCTTGAGCAAAGACATAAATCTTGAAAGTACGTAAGGCATGTATCATATTGGAACATCAATCTAGATAAAATATCATGGGAATACAACATGTAATTGTGGTAACCATTAAGCACTTGTTAAGATTTCCATAGTAGCCAAGGCATTGCTTCCATGACCATCTTAGTGGACAGAGTCCATTTCTGAATCGAGTTCACTCCTCGTTCCAGTCCTGTATTACTAAACCGGATTAACTTACTATTCCAGACATGTCTATCTCATGAGATATAAATCATTACCCAATTCATTGGAGGGGGATATAGGTCACACCCATCTCATAATGAGATCATTCTTTCGTGTGCCACAATATCATAAATAATACATCATAGAATAACTCATGTAATAGAATGGGATTCTTAAACATCAACCCATCAAAACATAATCCATATAAAAAATGGATATCCTTCCATCATAAGAAGAATCAAACCATGTAAATAATGGAGACATTATACTTGAATCATATAAATTTTAAATAATTTCATTTTAGATGGAAAATAGTTTTGATAAAACACTTGAAATGAATTCTTGAGGAAAATATCCTTTCTTCTTCAAAATAATTTTCTTTTCACAAAATGACATGCAACTTTAAAATAAAATGGGTTTTTTGAAAAAAATAATACAATCTTGTATAAGAAGCTTCATGAAAATGAGGCATTATGAAATCGTAAAAATCCATTCACGCCTTATAAGTTAAAAATAACATTCTCCTCGTACTTTTGTCAGAAAAGTCAAAAAGTTCCTCATGTGGTAAACAAAAGAAATATTCTTTACATACCATGCAGTAAAAGTAAAAATTGGGTAAAAAGAACATTAAAAATACATGAATTAATTTTTATAATACTTGTACATGGATGATAAATATAACCCAAGTAAATACATATGAATAAACAATCTCGGATAAAAACGAGATTGGAAAAGATATCCCTTAACTTACGTCTAATATGATTCGTATGTATCCAAACCTCCTATATAATGATTTAAATAGTGTGATTGGCTTATTTCAGAATCATATTCATTGTTATGATATCATATATGGTTAAATTTATACTTTATATTACCCTTTCTTTTGAAAATTCCATGTTAAAGCAGCATTTTGGGTAAAATCATTTCTTTTATCGTACGTGTTTCGACTGGTTGTTCTTGGTATTATTACTTAAATACTGATTTAAATAATTTTATAATGTAAAAAATGAGATATATATATATATATAATATATATTCAGCATATATATATATATATGTATGATAGATCGATAAATGGAATGAAATACACCGTTCATTGAGATGGTAGGCCGTACGTACGCAAGAACGCTGTTTTTGTTTCATTATTTAATGGAATGGAATTAAGTAGATGACATACATATATATATAAATAAATAAAGTATCATTATTATTTCATATATTTAATTATTA
Organism: Viscum album; assembly: GCA_963277665.1. NCBI lineage: Eukaryota > Viridiplantae > Streptophyta > Magnoliopsida > Santalales > Viscaceae > Viscum > Viscum album. The sequence continues at coordinate 636,543,886 of OY728157.1, forward strand.
TTCATTATATATATTTTATAATCATTCATAAATTGTTAAAATGGAGAATGAATCTCATCGAGTCGTGGAGACGGTAATCCGTATGTACGCACGAGCGATGATATCAGTCCCATGACCGTGGAATTGTATTGAAGTTTATGTATAATATTTCAGAATCAATATCACTTTAACATAATAATATATAGTTATTTATTTACACCATTATACCCATCCAAGTAAGGTGGTGGTTGAAAATAGATTACACCTCAGCGTGGAGACGGTATTCCGTACGTATGCACGGGCGGTGATTTCATTTTCTGTTGGATGGATAGAAGGTGAAATAGGTTTGATTCATATATTTAATAACATATCAGTATATAAGTAATAATTATTTTATTACATTATAATGAGACAACTAAATAAGAAGAAGTAGAAGAAGAAAGATACCTTTGAGAATCGGAAGAAGAGATTACCTCTTCTTCGACGCACCTCCTTTAAGATTCCTCTTAAGGAAGTAGAGATGGTCTTTTGAGAAGACCTGAAACTAAATAATGTTTCTAGGGAATTGGAGAAGTGAAATGGTCAGGTTTTGGCCAAGATTCAAGGCTAAAAAGGGTGTGAATCGAAGTGGTAAATGGTGCTCTTTTTATAAGAGAGGAGAGGGGCACCTTTGGAAAAACATAAAATATTATTTTATAATAAAGTCATATTCGGATTTTAATAGCTCCAAATTGATTTATATTGATTCTAAGGTAATGATGGGTAGAAATCCTCTCAACCAATTGTCTTTAGTCAGGTTTGGGTCATTATATTAACCTTATATTTTAGTTTTAACTCTTAGTTAATTAGATTGGTGTTTACCATGTCACTTTGTATTTTTATATTATATATTTAATAAACCTACCATATAAATCTAAGAGACCCCCCAAGTGGTCCATTAATGATAAACCTATCATGATGTAAGTATCATGGAATAACCTTATATTTTTTGGATTATAATAACAATTAATAATATAATAATTTTTTAAAAAACTATTTTATGTCTATTTTGACACTATTTGGTAACGGTTTTTCTTAAAAACCATAACAGCATGATTAATTAGAAAAAAGATAATTAATTCAATAATAACATGCCATATTTACCTATAAAATTATTTTAATTCATAAAAAGTCTCAAATTACATTTATTTGGGTATCTGTAACATCAATTATTTTAATATTTCATTATTTTGGTAATTACTACATCACCATTGTGTCATAAATAACATAAATTATTTAATGTATAAAAATTATAAATAAAATACCATTATATAGGAAATTTTTTTATCTTTCCATTTTTTTATAGTAGAATTTATCTTATGTATAACCCTATATTAAAAATGATTTAGTTATTAAACTTTGATTTTAACTATCTTAACCCTTCTTTAAGTAAATTAATAATAAAAGTCCTAATCAAATCCATGTGGACCTAAATGGTCATATTTTATTCCTAAGGTTGTTTATGGTCGAATTACACTTATCCAATGGAATTAAGACATGTTTTAGGGTAATAATAATATCATTTTTACCCTTAATTACCCTATTTACTTTTAACCGTTGTAAATAAAAGAAAAAAGATACTATTCAGAAAAAATTTTATTCATCACACGGAACTACATTTTAGTCTTTGATATTAACCGTGTCTCTCTGATTTTCTAAATTCCACTCACAGAAGTGGTAAAATTATGATTTATGTGAATTTCCAAATTCTCCTAGGAGGTGGATAAAAGACGGTGAAAAAATTCAATAAAATTTTTATATATCTAAAATTATTATAAAATGACTCCAATTAGTTAAATTGACTTATATAGGTATTATATATCAATTTTGAACTAAAATTATTTTAAATAAAATAAATAATTATTTAAATAAAAACTCGGTTTTTAAATAGTAACCTAGTGTTTTCACTATTCAGCAAAAATTGAATGTTTTCCGAAAAATACCAAAAATTAACCCTAGGCTAATTTCGATATTCTGAATCCAAAAATGAAGTCCATTTTGAAAGTTAAAATTTATAAAATATCAAAAAGTGGTTATTACTATTCATAATGGCTAGTTCTTAATAATATTATAATAATATCTCGTTTAGTGAAACATGGTATTGCGTACTACACACGCAATCGAAGAAGGTTGTGATTGCGTGTAACGAAAGCCAAGTCAGTGTTGTGTGTAGTGAACAACTCCTTTGTTGTTGCGTATAACAGAATCCAACCATATTTCATTTATACATTGAATATATATATATATATACTTATTGTTGCATATAATAACTACTATCAAAAGTACTTGAAATTTTGGGTAACACAATCCAAGAATAGTGTTGCGTATACTGCAAACTAATACGGTGTTGCATATAGCACAATATAATCTTGGCGCAGTGTACAATAGAAGATATGAAAGAAATTAAAAAGAATATATCTCATAAAATCTCAGGGTGTTACATTAATTCCTCTAACATATGTCCATATTCTATTGGATATGTTTAATTCAACCAAAAACAACCTTAGAAATAATATATGATCATCTTTCGTCCAATTGGACTAGAATATAACATTTATTATTATTTTATTTAAAGAAGAGTTAGATGTGTTAAATTCATAGTTTAATAACTAAACTATTTTTAATATAGGTTTAACCATAAGATAAATTCGACTATAAATATTCATTAGAAAGATAAACGGATTTCCAACATAATGGTATTTTATTTATATTTTTAAGAAATTAAATAATTTAATTTATTTATGACACAATGATGATGCAGTAATTAACATATTACTGAATTATTAAAACAATTGATATTATAAATATCCAAATAAATTTAAATTTATACTTATTATTAATTACACTAATTTTCTAGGTTAATATGACATGTTAGGGTTTATTAATTAAATATTATTCTAAGTGTTAATGTTTCTATGGCTTTCAAAAAATTCAAATACTAAATAGTGTCAATATTGACATAATTTAGTTTTTTAAACAAATACTATATTTTTAATTGATTTAATATTCCTCAAAATAGTAGGTTCAGTAAAATGACAAAGATAAGGTTATATATTTTAATAATTAGCTTATGGGGGTTATCTTGATATAATATAAAAATACAAAGAGACATGGTATTGTCAAACTATTTAACTTCTAGTTAAATCTAAAAGATAAGGTTAATATGGTGACCTAAATGTATCTAAAACCTATTGGCTGAGATTTTTTCGACCCATCCCCACCTAATACCAGAAATAAATCTTTTTGGATCGATATGAAAACGAATATGATTTAATTATAAAATAATATTTCAAGTATTTCCTAAAGTTCTCCTCACCCCTCTTATAAATGGTCACTTACCCTTATCTCAAAATCCCACATCCAAAGCCGTTTGTCTCTGCCCAACCCTTCCTAAATATCCTTCAAACATCCCTAAAATGAACCTAGATTCCTTAATTTGATTATAAATACTATATAAAGATCCCTATTGATCAACTAAAAAATAAACACCCAAAGAAAAGGTAATAATTTCACCACCCTCTTTCAAGTTCTTTTCTTCTTCCACTTCCTATTTATTTTTTATATCTATACCAAAATGATAAATCCAGTACCTTATACATACTGTTATGTTATTATAAATATGGTACAACTATATTTTCTATTCAATCCATACTATAGATGAAAATTTCACCATACGTGTGTGCGTACGACTTACCGTCTCCATGTCGTGATGTAGTTTGTTATTCAAACACTTAATTATTTGGATGGGTATAATAATTAGTATAAATGATATAAAAAATTAATATAACATGTTAATTATTATTTATATATGATATAACATCCAATTACATATGATTTCACCATCAATATAATGAAATTATTGCTCGGGCGTACGTAGAGCTTACCGTCTCCATGAATGCGATGAGATTAATTATCCATCGTAATCATTCATGAATAATTTTCATTTTATGATTAAAAATAATGTTTAAGAACATAATATAATTCTGGATATAAATCTTATACATCCTATACATAACAGTCATGACTTATATAACAAAACATATAAAGGAAAACGAATCAGTTAACAACCAAAACAATGATACTACTGAAATATCATTAACAAAGAAATATTAAATGACAATATATATGATATCATATTTATGTATTCAGTTCTATTATAATTTTATAACAATTATTTTACCATAATACATAAGTTTAACATACCATATACTATGGAAAAGTATAAGGTAAGGGGTTTCTTATATCACTTTTAATTCCTTGAGATTTCCATTGTTCGACCCTTATTTATTGCTTGTGGTGTATCATATACTGTCATTTAATATATATTATCATGATTCTATTTATATTCATGGAATTAAATGATTAATTTTGTGGTTATTAAATTTTTTGTATATGACTCGATTGATTACAACGTGGTAAGGGTTTTTCATCTCACTTTTATTCCCATGAGATTAAAGATATATTTTCCACTATTACCTTCTGTGTCATGTTTGTACTACCCATGATTGTATTGTTTTCATAATATAATATAATTTATGGGTATTTACATTATCATTATATAATACTTCTTCCACGGGGTGTATGATTTGTATGTTACCAAATCGGTAATGGAATTTCAAATTCTAGTTTCCACTCATTCGGTTTTACACGAACTTCATTTACTACTTTACTCAATGATTATGTGTGATGTCACTATTTATTTACTTATGTAGTTATTTCCACTCCCCTTTGTGTGGATATACTTTTTATAAACACAATAACTCCATTTTTAAATTCTCACGTCATCGATATAAACTTGATATGTGTAATTTTAACTGAATTTCTATTCATTAAGTTAAACATCCAAGTCATTGGTGTCATTTTTACAAGAATATGTGTGAAAGTTCACTAGTTTATTTAGAATGAATATCCAATCATATTGAGAGTATTTAATTTTTTCATACATAAATATGTCATTCATTTATCCTTAACCTAAGGATCGAGTCTTTGTTACGGAGTTCATGTCAACTAACATTCCATTAAGACTTCATTGTTATTATGTGCCAATTCACATTTATTTTGTGTATATACTGTACTTTTACAAAGTATATCAATAATACATTTATGTCATAATATTATTATGTTTTTATTACATCAATTATTTGTATTCAATAATCTCTTATTTGGTTATGAACTCTAACTTGTATGTCATTTTAAATGTTTTAAAATTTAAACATCTAAATCTTTCACATAAATGTCCATGATTTAAAAATGGTTTTAAGGATTTATTTATATGGGAAATAATATTTTAAAATTAAAATTCATTTTTAATGTTTCAAATTGGTATGGGGCACTTTGATTCAAAAATCTATTTTAAACATCTTCTAGATAAAAAGTGTAACTTTTAAATGTTTTCAAGAAAAAGGGGATGTTACTCTCAAATAGTTTTAATGACTATTTTCGTCTATGTCAATATCCTTCAGTGTATCTTATTCTTTATTGAGGTTGATTTATTATAATAAAATCATCCATATTGTATTTAATAAGTTATGTATGACTGTAGATGTTCTATTTTTATGCCATTCATTGTTTTTTGTTAAATATTGACATTTCGTATGATAGTTTTAATACAAATGTTTATATTATGTTTCACTCTCTCATATGTGGAATAAATTGGAATTAGATAGTGATGGGTGGAGCCCCCTATAGCTCCTTGATGCATCGGTAGGTCCCATGGGACAAACTAGTGTCTTGGAACAAGGCCCTGACAAAATCATATTTGTAGTCTTGGCACAAGGCCATGACAATGGTTATGAAGTCTAGCATTATGAATTCCATCATTATGAATTTGGATATTGATATTACATGTTATTATTCTACTATTAGAATATATATGTGAATAAGTAAATTTCATTATTTGATTTATCTGTGCCATATTATTCTTATGATTAAGATTAAAAGGCGTGTGTTCAAGTCTTATATGTTTCCTTAAAGGTTTATTCTTTTTTATGATAGTTTTCGCTATATTGTTATCCTTACTAAGCATCTAAGCTCACCCCTTTCCTATGTTTTATTTTTCCTAGGATGCAAAGAATTATATATTACAGTTATCTTGTAGAAATAGGCTAAGGGATATAAGTGTGTTCAAAGGGGACACAATGTTGTTTTTTTCATGATGTAATGTAAAACATATGTTTGTTTCTAGTACGTGAAAGGATACTAAACTTATCAGTCTTTCGGAACGTTATTCCTTGTATCATGCCAATTTTAGGTAATAATGCACCGATTTTGGGTAACTAGGGTCGAGGCATTACATTTATACCTTCAAATTTTATCTCGTTTAGTGTATACATTACTGGAAGAAAAAATAATGGTGGAAAAATTAAAAAAAGTGAAGGCTGGGTCTTCATGATCTAGAGAGGTTTCCCCACAATCACCTCCATCTATACCTGAAAACTGGAAGAGAGCATGGATGGGAAAATGGAGAAATATCTTTCGGAATAGCCGATAATTTTAGTTGAGATGATTATAATATATTTTATTTATTTATTTAAGTTAATAATATTATTTATAGAATTTGATTCATTGAAGAAATGTTAAATTAGTTAATACATGATTGTCTTGATGAGAAGAGATCACATGGGGTATTTGCAGCTGTTGGGAGGATAGATATTATTTCTGCAGCTTTGGGAAACCCAAACACCCTGGTCGTGTACAAGAATATTCGACAGGTATATTTATAAGAATATTGTTTCCATGTTCTTCCATATCTACTGTTAAGGGTGTTTATTAAAAAAATTAAAAACATAATCCATGGAGGCGGAATTTTACAATATTAATGTGATGATGGAGGAAATAATTAGGCCATCGATAAAGTCTATGTTTGCATACATGCAAATACAATTTCAGACTGAAGATCCCACTCTTCCAATACACCCTGCAGACCCCATTATTTAACCTCCACCTCCGCTATAGCTCTCACGCCCCACCTCAGCCTACGGTCCCCATTTGTTATCATACTCCTCTGAAAAATTTTCATACTTATTAGGAGTTGTATGTTGATGATCCACAAAATAATATAGTTTCATATGGGTGGGTATATTGTATAGAAGATAGAGTTAATCATCAATAGTTAGATGTATATCATCATAGGGTCACTATACATGATACTGTAGATAGATTAGGTCGAGTACCATTACCTATCGATAAGGTAACGACAGCTGGACATAGTATCTACCACTTTTTAGTTTGGCTATCCAGACATCTGTGACTAATTACCACCGAGGTATGTATGTTATATTTTTTATTTCCTTTTTTATTAAATTTTTTTAACATTTGAAAACTAATAAGTTTTTTTATTTATATTTACAATAATATTTCATTGGTAATGAAATAATAATTAGATAACAACAAATAAAAATTGCTATGAAAACAGATATAGATTCTTGTAGTCTTGACAGATTATCAAGATATTCAAATTTTTTATCAGGCCTTTATGAGTTTCCAATGGAATCTCATGTTATTGGACGTGAAATAAATGTGGGAATTGTGAAAAATTAAATCATGGAACTTGTAACTAGAGATAAGTTTGGAATCAACGTGGTGATGCTTTTTTTCCATATATGTTCGAAAATCGTTCCCTGCATTAGATTTTTTAAGAGTGTATGCATATGTCTATTTTGTATTAGTTATATTTATAACATGTGTTAGTAGAATGAGAATATTGATGTATATGGATTCATTGGCCCGAATTTTATTTCCCCTGAAGCACATGTGTTGGATGATGAACAAAGAACACTTTATATTGTAGAACGATTTGAACTGAATATAATCACGCAGTGTTGGATGCTACCTTTTTGTGAGAGGTATGAAACCTATATCTAGAAAAGTGTTTATTATCTTGTAACATAAAAACCCACTAACCGTAAATTTTCTTTTCTATAAGTGATCATTTGATGTTAGGTGTTTTTCACTAAGGGAGAAAACACTTTATTAGATATTCCCATTCCATTGCGATGTGTGGTGATGTTTTAAGAATATGATTTCATAGAAAGTTTGAATTTATTATTAGTTCTATATATTTTAATGAATATTAAAATTTCCCCATTTATATTATTTTCTAACAAGGGATGGGTCTACATTTGAAAAAACACAATGAAAAATATTTTCAAGATCAAATATGTAAAGGTAAAGGGAAATATTCATTTATAAATTGAAATTTTTGATGTATTACATAACTATTATATTTTTAATTTACACTCATTTAAAAATAATTTTCATGAACTACAAGGCATCTAAGAATGCTGATTTTATATGTTTATATTTATGTATGAAATAATAGCAACTGGAACACTTGGGAAGTTTGACCTGGTAAAATTTCCTTATATACTTTTAGAAATTATTTCATTTTCTTTTTTGATTAAACATGTTAACTACTATTATTTTAATTTGTAACTATTTGATGACCCTCAACCCTATAGTTCTCAAGGGATCAAACACTTACAAGTGGAATGGTCAAATTATTTTATAGGTTAGATAAAATTTTAGTATGTTTATAGTGTAAAATGTAATATTCAATATTGTTGTTATAATTGACTATTTGGTAGTCGTTTTGGTTGTATTTTTGTTTTTTAGTTGTCATTATTTTTTTTAATATTATATATGTGAATGATTAAATTTTCATTGGTTATTCTTTTTTCCCTAGTTTTGATGTTTTTCTTGTATGGATTTTGCTCTAGTTTTGGTCTGCTTTTGGTCTGGTTTCTGCTTGTTTCAAACTTTGGCATAGAATAGTAATGGTTTCATGGTGGGTGGGGGTGTCCATGGGGTTTGGGGTGTCCAAGGGGTATGTAGTGTCTAGGGGTGGGGGTAGTCCACTGGGGCGGGCATGGTGTCAAGGGGTTTGGAGGGAGTCCAAGGGTGTAGTGGTGGCTGGGTTTCCAGGGGTGGGGGTTGTCTTGTGGGGTGGGGTGGTGTCTATAGGGTGGGAGGGTGTCCAGGAGGGTGAGGTGGGGAGGTCCCGGTGGTGGGAGGGTGTCCAGGGGATGTCCAGTGGGGTGGGGTCTGGGGGGTAGGGGATATCCAGGGGGTGGGAGGGAGGTCCAGGGAGTGAGAGGGTGTCCAGGGGTGGGGGATGTCCAGTGGGTGGGAGGATTTCCATTGGGTAAGGGGATGTTCAAGGGGTTGGACTTTTGAGGGGGTTGGGGATTTCCTAGCGGTGGGCTTTCTAGGTGGTGGGAGGGTGTCCAGGGGTGGGCATGTCCATGGGGGTAGGAGGATGTCCATGGTGGTGGGGTTTGTCTAGGAATGTAGGGTACAATCCAAGAGTGGGAGGTTGTCCATGGGGTGGGGGTGTCTAGGGGGTGGGAGGGTGTCCACAGGGTGGGGGCTGTTTACGAGGGTGAAGGTGTCAAGGGGGTGTGCAGGTGGATATGGTGTTGTCCAGTTGTGTGGGGTGGTGTCTAGTGGGTGGTATGGTGTACAGGGTGTGATGGGGGTGTCCAGGGGGTGGGTGGGTGTCCAAAGGGGTTGGAGAAGTCTAGTCTAGAGGGTGGAGTGTCTGTCCAAGGGGTTGGGGGAGTCAAGGGGGTGGAACTACTAGAAAAATGAATATATCCACAATTTATAAACATGGATATAGAACCCAAAACCGTGGCTATAGGTAATAGCAATGATTTCACTACTTGTGGATCCTATTGGTGTGGCTATATGGGAAAACCTATTTCCATGCTTCAAAACCCTGGCCACATCCTAGAGTCTCAGGAAAAAAATAAATCAAGCAACTTCCAGGTTAAATTTCAGAAAACACAGTGGCTAAATCCCATTGTTTACGAATAAATACAACTCTTCTTCCTAGTTCAACCCCCACTCCCAACCCTCGCTACCTCCGCCCTACTCCCTTCTCCCTGCTCCCTTCTCCCTACTGCCACCCTACCTCCCTTCCCAACAAATACCACCGAACTCCGGCCTCCCTACTCCCTACCATCCCTGCCTCAACTACTACCTCATGTTCCCTTCTCTACCTCAACCACAGCATCCTTCCCCTCCCGGCTCAACTGTTTCCTCTTACCTCCTACATCCCATGTTTCAGAAAAAAAAATATAGATCTTGCACCCCCAGTTCAACCCCTGGTCCATGCCGTCCCTTCTTCCACCCAGTACCCAGCACCCTCCTCCCTGCCTCCACCCTACGTCCTGCCTCTTACCTCAACCGCTGCCCCTTCCTCCTTGCTCAAACAGACCTAAATTAAACCGAAAAAATGAACTAAAATCAATTAAATATAATTCATATAAACCTTGAAAAACTAAAATGAATAAAAAATAACCAAATAATATTGAATAATTAATCCTCAATCAATATAAAATCATAAAAAATGTACAAAAACATTTTTTCCAAACTCAAAATGATTGAACCAAACCTAACGAATCAAAAATGATACAGACATAAAAATTCACAAATTAAAAAAATTTGTCAAACTAGACAAAACATGAAAAAAATTAGATCTATATCGATCCAAATTCTTGGGACATAAACCCATAACGTCTTTAACCTAAAAAATGAAACCTATACTAATATAACCAAAATATACCCAACATGAATCAAACGAACTAAACCAAAATAAACCCAAAACACTGAATTAAACCAAACTATTAAATAAAGAAAATAATATATTAAAACCATAACATAACCAAACTAAATAAAATTATCAATGTAAACTTAAATTTATGGGAAAGAATCCAAACATAATTGAAATTAACTAAACTAAATAAAATAATAGGCTTTACCCAAACCAGGATAAACTAAACTAATATGAACAGAACCAGATTGAAAACAATATAAAAATTAAAAGAAAATTAATGACCCAATTGATCCTGACCCAAATGAAACCCAATATAAAATAATTGATGGGTCCATAAGAAAACTAACCTAAACTATAAAATAATATTTAATTTCATTGAATGATATCTCCAACTCCACTTTGTTTTTTATATTTTAGAAAACAATCGTCAACCCCCACCACCACTGATCCACCCCCACCATTAAACCCCTTTACCCCACCCTTCACCCATATTTACCCCTCACCTCCACTTTCCCCGCCACCCCCACCACCACACTTAACCAAGACTGCCCCCACCCATCACCCCTACTACCCCTTCACCCCTACTACGACCTTCACCCCAACATACCCATTCACCACCCCACCAACACCCCCCACTCCCCCATGCACTCCCACACTCATCACCCCCACTGCTACTACATCCCCATTGCTCCCCACCCTTCACCCCTACTGCACCCTCGGTTCCCTTGTACCCCCACTTCCACCTACACCACCACATCCCCTTGCACGCTAATTCTTCTCTCAAGACTCCCTAACCATTCATGTTCCTTAGAGGATTTAGATTCAACAATTATAACCCTAAAGCGTTCATTCACTATTTCATGAATTATTTCTCTATATGGTTCATGGGTATTATTCCTTATCTATGACCTTAGAACCTTTTAAATTACATATATCAAGATTCATATTACCTCTAGTGTTGATTTATAAGACACATTAAATTATTTTTTGTTATCCTTAGTATGAATGGTCTATTTTCCTTTTGAAATATCAATATGAATCCCACCAATCTCGAGGAATGCCTTGACCCAAATGATAGTTACCTTTTTTTCTCACTCTATATTAATAAATAATAAATTATTTGGTAAGATATACTTTTATAAAATGGATTATAGGCTATCCACCCATTAAATGCAATGAATGATTAACCTATTTGCTTTCTGTAGTGAAAAAGAAGTGGATTCCTCCCCCAATGACTAGTTTTTGAAATAAAGAGAAAGGAATAGGGTTGAAAAAATAACCCATGTCAAACAAAAAATTATTCTCAAAACCTTATAATATTCTACATTGTATTAAAAATCATACATGGACATTATATTTTGGATCTAATTTTTGTATGATACGTCCCCACATTCCTCAATTAAATCTATGGTGAAAATTTTATTCTATGTAAATTTAATTAGCTATAAAAAAATGTGAAATTTTATATAGGAAGAAATTTTTTGATTATACTATTAAGGGAACACTCACACATAAGGTTTTAAAAATCTCATTGAGTTTTAGGTAGTCTATTGTAGTGTATTCATTTTTGACCCTCTATTGTAAGTGGATGAGAGGGGTATAATACTTCAATATAGTTTGATGATTCTCTATTTCCTAAATAATAACGTTATTTTTCCATGGATTATATATAATTTTCATTTCCCTTAATTAAATTATATATTTAAAGTAGTTGTTTGAGTTAATGAAAAACAACCAGACAACGTCATTGGATATGGTCGGTCATACAATAAAGTTGGGATGAAGAGAAAAATATATGGATTTAATAATTATTTTATCAGAATAATATACACCAACCGGAGATTTATGGGAATTATATAATAACCAACAAAGGTAAAGAATGTGCTAGTCCATACCTTTGCTGGTGGAATCTCAGATCGTTTTATTCTTCAATGTGGTTGGGGAAGGATGATATAGAAGAGAGAGACAATGAGTATTTCTCCTATGACTGGAATGATCCAGTACACATACATCTGCTACTATGTGTCATGCCACTTTTTCACATTTTCCAATACAAATTTCATGGCATGATTTTTTGAAGGTCTAATATAACTAGATCATGAAATAACCAATGTAACAGTTGGAATGGAATGAAATCACATCATGATCATCCATCTAGAGGGACTTTAAGGATAACAAAGTGCACAACAAAAATAGAAAAACGTGATTGGGAAATAAAAAAATTGAAATTTAAGAAGAAAGTTATAAATGAACACCATAATTTAGACAAGGCGTATGATAAGAATAAGTTTGGTTAAAATTTAAATCAAAATAAAAAGACATGGAATCTATGAATTACCTATAGTGATAAGTTGAATAATTTAATTTATTCACACAGTGTTTCATGAAGAGAAAAAACTAATGAAATAAAGAATAAAATGGAATATGGGGTTACTTGAAAGCCTTATTTCAGTTTATACAATATATACGATAAGGCTTTGAAAGAATAGACATGTTTGAAGTTATAAAATGAAAATAATAAGAGTTATTCTTGGAATCTATTATAATCACATAATGCTAAATATATTTTACCATCTATTACTATTAAAAGACATGCTACAGTGGAAGAACCAATGTAAAGAAATATGAATTTTATTGGAATGGGGAAAAGGATTTTGATGGGAAATCATTAAAAAAATTAATAACTCTCTTTTAACAATATTCACAAATTAAATGAAGCCTCACACATGTACAATCCAAATATTACCATAAAATAGTGAAAGTGTTTCACTCAAACATGCATATTTTCTTCAAAAAAACATACTTGTACAACACATCATTTAGAAAGGCCCTGAAAAAAAATCACAGAAAACATAGTGCATCATTAATAATGACAAGGAAAAATATCATAGAAAACATATACTAACTTCATGGAAAAACATTGAACCTATAGAAAATTAAGAATGAATTGGCAATCACATCCTCCATGAATCTCAAAAAAAAATTCTAGGAATCAATTTTTTTTTCAGGCATATCATACTACATCAGGGATTCAAAACCAAGGATTGAGGGAAAAACAAAGCAATAATGGGATGTAATTGAGTTACCAGTCCTCCTACAGAATATGACCAACACCTTCTATCATCTTAACCTTTAATAAAATAGCCTCCCCTCCTACTAGTCCCCCCTGTCTGCACTCCACCCAGCCCCCCTGCACCCTCCCCCCACCCACACCCCTATTGCACCACAACCAATCCCCTCCTACACCTCCACCCAACACTTTCCCTCAGCCACTTGATGCCCCCAGAACCCACCACAAGCCCCCCTACACCATCCCCCTGCAGTGCCATCCCTCCTGTAACCCATCAATCCCACCTGAACCAGTCCCCCCTACCCACCAACATTAGTCACCAACCCCATCCCCCATGATGAAATAGCCCCCACCACCTACTACCCCCATCCCACCTACACCAGTCCACCCTCCCTATTCCCCCTACAATAACCCCTCAGCTCCCTACTACCCCCTACTACCCCCATCCCAGCTGTACCATCCCCCCTGCTACCCCTAGACCACCTACACCATCCACAACCGCGATCCCACCTGCACCAGCCCCCACTCCCAACCCCCAGCCCCCAACTACAACAGCCCCTCCATCCCCCTACTTGCACTACCCCACCTAAACCATTCCCCCACTCCCCAGCCCTCCTGCACCATCCCATTGGTTCTGTCACATATTTGTTCCCATTGATAGTATCTAGATGCAAATGATAATGTGAAGACATATTTTATAGTCCCATTAGTGAGACTATGATTTATGATGAAAGTAGGTAGGTGGAATCAGGTGTGACACCATGTTTGTGAAAAAATAGTTTGGAGAAGTGTTATTAAATAATTCGGTGTGATGTACGTAAATTTGGAAATCATGAATACCACTAAATTTTGATTTGGTGATAATAGAGTGTTTCGTACTCCCTTGATCATAAAATCAATTAATGCGCTACACATTGGCTCCCAATTTCTCCCAGAAACATACAATCTAGGTTGTCATGCATATATGATAGAATCTTCTTGAACATCAAACCATGATTTTCATCCTTACATGTATCTTTCTCCTTGTTTAACTAGTTCCAAACATCCATAGAACCATAAAATAGTATTTTTGATATCATTTAGATGATTGAATAGCTCTGATCATCCTTTCAATTCATGCAGTTTGATTCCCCAATGGGCGTCCCAAACTACTGTTTCCTTATATTAGGTAATCATCCTAACAGTGGTTCACATAGAAGAATTATAGTATAATAAAAAAATTTGCGAATTAATATTTGGATTTTTCAATAAAATACAATATAGGATTAAATTTGAGAATGTGGAAGAAGAATTAGACAAAGAAGATCAGGAATTCTTTAAGATAAGACACCTCTCCCATGGTCGAAGGCGTATTCCCTTAAGGACCAACTCTACAAATGGAGCCAAGCTCTGCTGAAACCAAATGTGATCATGATACCCTATACCAAAGAATTAACCCTCAATTAATACCCTAACCAATGAAAAACCTCCTATCTACATCCAAATTACCTAACAACTATTAAAGAATAGAAGAAAACACTTCCCCATGGCAGTTATTCACACACATGTACCCATACAAGGATAACACCCAACCCCACCTGTTGATATTTTATTGCAACACCAGATCACAAGACCAAAATAATATATGAACCAACTGCATTAAGTGATAAATTAAACATGAACATGAGAAACCTTACTAAAAAATATTAAAGATCAAAACAGAATCATAGAACATACAACCCTTATACTCCTAAAAATAATGGCCTGAAAAATGAACAAAATTTTGTTTTACATGATGGTGCACACTTCTTGGTAACATGATGAAGTGAAACATATTACTTGTATTTAGAATCTAGAACTCTACGAAGCATGTGTTATTTCCACTATCATTCTTTTAGATATCCTATACTGAATCATCTACACCAACAAGAATGATTAATCTAAAAAGTCATGTTTGTTGTAATTAAAAAGAAAATTGAATTGGAAAAATGAAAACTATTTTCTAATGAAATATGACTCTTACTAGATTGATGTAATATAATGGGGAGTAACATGCAATAAAATATTCCATATTTGAAAATGATTCAGCATTAAACACAATAAGAACTAAATTTGTATTGCACTATAACTTCTAGTTGAATATGGAAAGAATTGATTCATTAGCTGGCTAAATCCTATGGAAACCTTTGCATATGGATGTTTCACTAGATGATCAATATAAATAATTAAATCATTATAGAACTTTATCGAACCCAACTTTTTCAAATCTGGTATGTGAAACTAAAAATGAACTCAACAATGCTAATACATAACACCTATTTCAAAAAATGTGAGCAGAAACATGAAGAATTGAAATATTGACAACTATAGATCTAGTTGAATTAAAAATATAATTTGGAAATATTTTAATGCATGATTTATATTTTTTTCCAGACTAAAAATATCTTTTCACATGTTTAGAGAATTTATCAAAAAATACAAAACTCAACAATGTAAAACATATTTTGAACTGCCGCAACATATAAAATGTAATGCCCCGACACTAGAATCTTGGAGTCAGTGCATGGTTACATAAAATTGGCATGATAACAAGTGTTCAAGTCCCAAAAGGCCAATTATTTTAACAGTCCTAGAAAATAGATTACCTATATGAACATTAATTTAAATTAGAAAATAAAACACAACATAAATGATCATTTATGAATGCCATTAATCCCCTAGCTTAACCCTTCTTATCAATCATAATACACTTCTTGGAATCCTAGTAAAATGATTCATAATAAAGGGGTGATCTCAAATGCTTATTAAGGGTATGCAATACAACATAAGATAACATAAACATTAGGCACGGTGAAAAATTGAAAAAATAGTCCTTTATAAAAAATAAAAATGAAAACGTTATGGAAATAATATGAACTATGTAAATAATTCCATAATATAACATAAACATGGGTATTCTACTAGTCGATTAACCACATGAACCATCAATGTTAATTTCATAATGGGGGGATTTAATAATTCTAGACAGTCTGATACATATTTTCAGGGCCTCATCCAAGACATTTAAAATGATTATGGCCTCATCCAAAACCATATATCAAATTGGGAAAGGCCTCTGCCAATTATGGACTAATTGTCTCATGAGACCTACTGATTCACCGAGGAGATAAAGTGGGAACCAACCATCATATACTAAGTCCAAAACATTCCTCATATGAAATGGTTGAGACATGAAAAAAACATTAGTATTAAAAATGGGATACGAAATGTCACTACATTAACCATAAAACATGAATGGTATAAAAATAACTCAACCAGAGTCAAATATATTACAAAAATATCAATACAATATGGATGATTTTTATCATAATTAATCAACTTCAATCAAGTTTAAAATCCATCAATGGATTTTTACATTGATGAAAATGATTTGTAAAACTATTCGAGATAAATATCCCTTTTAATGAAAACATTTAAAGGTCACACATTTTTAAAGGAAGTAATTTATAAGTTATTTTTTAATAAAGCTTTTTTACACCACATTGAAACTTTTGAAATGAATTATCATTTCGATGCATTCATATCCATATAAATAAATCCTTAAAGTCATTTTGAAAAGAAGGACATTAATTAAAAGGATTTAGAAATATAAATCTTTAAAAAAATGAAAATGATGATATAGTTAAATAGAACCTCCTATAAAACATTAAAATTTTCCTTTTGAAACAATTTTTATGAAATATGTGTATCGATGATAAATATTTCCCAATAAATACTTACACATAAACAATCTCATATAATAATGAGATTGAAGAAATAACCCTTACCTTGGAATTTCCTTTGGTCGAGGGTACATTTAACCTATTGTATAATGAACATTATATGTTATTAGATTATAAAAGAACCACATTTATATTTATTATATCATACATGATTCATTTAAGACTTTATACATTCCATTTAATAATGATTTCCATGTTAAATTATCATTTCGGGTAATAATTGCTTTCTTTATCATAAGTGTTTTATCTTGTTATTCTTTATCGTATCACTAAGATAATGATTAAAATACTTACAGATTATAAAACAGGATTTATATATCACATATATATATATAATATAAATATGTACAATAGATAGATATATGAAATGGAAAACACAGTTTATTGATATGGTAGGTCGTACGTACGCATAAACGTTGTTTCCGTTTTTCATATCGTATTGATCAAAAGTAAGTGAATAAGATATATGTAAGTACAAATATATATATATATATATATATATATATATCTAAAATATAATTATTATGTCATATATTACATACTTATTAATAATATATATATTTATAATCATCATTGAATGGTAAATGTGAAAATAAATCTCATCGCGTCGTGGAGACGGTAATCCTTACGTACACACGAGCATAAAAATCATTAAAATGATGGTGAAATCGTACATAATTGGATGTTATATCATATATAAGGAATAAGTAACATGTAATATTTAATATTTACATCAGTTATACTAATTATTATACTCATCCAAATAATGAAGAGTTTTAATAACAAACTACACTGTCGTGGAGATGGTAAGCAGTACGTAAGCATATATGGTGACTTAGACATTTATAGGATGGATAGAACAATGAATATGGTTGTAAAATATATATAATAACATCATAGTATGTTGGAGGTACATGATTACTTTATTTTGGTATGGAAACAACAATGAAATAGGATGTGGAAGGAAAAAATTACTTGAAAGAGGGTGGTGAAATTATTACCTCTTCTTTGGGTGTTTTCATTTGAGTTGATCAAAAGGGTTCCTAAGGTTGGATTTATAATTAATTAAAGGACTATAAGGATGATTTGAGGGATGTTGGGATGGTATTTGTTCAGGAATTGGTTGAGAAAATTGGCTTTGGAGGGGTGAAATTAAGACAAGGGGAATTACCCTTTTATAAGATAGGTGAGGGGCACTTTAGGAAAAACATTAAACATTATTTTTTAATAAATTTATTTTCGGTTTATAATGGATCCAAAATGATTTATTTCAAGAATAAGGTTGGGAGGGTCTACAACCTCTCAACCAATAGGTTTTAGACAAGTTTGGATCACCATATTAACCTTATATTTTTTATTTAACTCTTAGCTAAATAGATTGACATCTACCAAGTCTCTTTATATTCTTATATTGTATGGTTAATAAACATTCTATAAACTGCCAAGGGAAGGAAAAGTGGTTAATTAATGTAATATATATTCTTATATATGTCTTTTGTAAGAACCTTTTATTTTTAAGACTATTATATCGTTTAATAATATAGTTTTTTTAGAACTCATTTATTAAATTTTGACATTATTTAGTTTTTGGTTTTTGAGAAAGTCATAACAATGTGATTAATTATAGAAAAATACATTGAATCAATTATAACACTTCATATTAACCTATAATATGGCTTCAAAATTTGAAAATTTAATTTATTTTAAAATTTATAATATCAATTATTTTATTCATTCTTTAATAAAGAAAATACTGCATCATTAATGTGTCCTATATTATAAATTTTTTTATGGATAAAATTTATAAATAAAATATCATGATTTATGAAATATTTTTAGCTTTATAATTAATATTTATAGTCAAATAGATCAATTATATAACCTCATATAAAAATTATTCTACTAAAAGATATATGCTTTTGTTACATTGGTCATTACATTAGATTATATAATATAAAATGTCATTATCACTATCATATGGCTACAAGGGGTCCCAAAATCAACCCAATGATGCCCATGGTATAAAATGTATCATCCAATATTAATAGGACACTTTTTATGGTAATTTAATATTATTATTATAATATTTTCATACACTTATTTACCATATTTTCTCTTTAAAAATAGTAAATAAAAAGTTTACTAAAGTAAATATTCATAATGACTAAATATAAAAGATGCATATTTACAAACTTTTGACCTATTGATTCCAAATATGGAATCTATTTTTCCTAATTCAAAACATAGAAGTGGAAGAAATAAATTTAAAATTAATTCTTGTTGTCACAAAAAAAAGTTTTATATTATGAAATAATAACTATCAAAATATTGACACTTATTTATGTCTAGATTAGATGTGAATTTACATAAAATGACCAAAATTATATTAAATGATAAGAATATAATCTAATTATTCTTTAAAACCACTCAAATGAATAATTGAACCCTATAAATTATATTCATTAAAAAAATTTGTTTTTAATTAAAATTTAGTATTTTTCACTATTCATAAAAATATGAAAATTATCAGAAAAGTTTTATATTTTTTTCCAAACTCAATATTTTTCCCGAATCTAGATAATAATTGAATTTAATTAAATTTAATATATAAAAGTATCAAATATTGGTTTTAAAAAAATGTTCTCCATTAAAAGGCGGAAAAATTGCATTTTTTGATAAATACTTTTTGATCTGAAAAAATGAATTTTCTCTAATATTATGTCTAAGAATCACATAATATAGACTATAATACTATATAGAGTATATATAATTCAAAATTAAATTAATAATATTCAGAACCGATTTTTGAATGGCTAGATTGGTATGTTGTGGTGAGATCAAAGTCGGTGATGTGTGCCGCGTAAGCTATTTAATTACTTTAATGAGATAACATACTATAAAATCATGTGGTGTTACATAAATCAATACTAACAAAAAATTATGTTAAGTCACCATCTAAAAATAGATTATAATAGTTTAAATTTAAATTAAACTTTCTAATAAGAGTTATTATGTTAAATTTTTTTGAAATAACATAATATATAACTAATTCATAACACAATACATAACATATTCAAAACAGATTCAGAATAAATTATATATATAAGGAAAGCCAAACATGACCATGTCTAAATTAAGAATAATGCATCATACATGTGATCATTTAAAATTTTTAGGTGCATTGTTTTAAAAACCAAACAAAACCTCAGTCATTGATTGTTGGGCCACCAGTTATTACATATATAATGTTCCTTGAGCATAAGGAAATGATTTCAAAATAAATAGCTAATCACAAATAATGATATAGGGTAATAAATATATATTTTAATTTCAATATAATGTGACAAATATCAGTCCATTAAGGTTGAATATGAGTAAATCTAATTTTAGATATGATGGACTCATCACAAATGGGAGAAAACTCGCTAGTTAAATACATATCATATAATCATTATAGGTTTGTAAGCACACATGAATAAAAAATGAATGTGGAAGAGAATTATATTTTCATTAATATATATATATAATAATTAATATGAAAATATAAGAAATCACACATGGAATCAATTTAGTTGAGGTATGGAGAATCTTTGAATGATGGACTCGAATGAAGGAACCACGAATGGTAGAACCGACAATGGAGGAACTGTGAATGGAGGAACAGAAAATGGAGGAACTATGAATGTAGGAACCATAAATGGATAATCCATGAATGGGGGTCACTAATGGAATCCAATGAGGGATGGTGAAACCATGATGGAGAAGTCGGCGAGGATCAGACGAGGGATAAATTGATTATGTGAGGATCAGAAAAATGAACAATTGGGCGGGTGAGGGAGTAATTGGTCGGGTGAAGTCCGGGCGAGGGAAAAATTGGTTGGGTGAGGATTTTAAGAGAAGGGTTTCAAGGGATGATCAGGTGAAATTGGTCTCGATGGAAGGAATAGGTGAGGGAGTGGGAGAGGGAAATCCCAAGAGAGAATAAATAATGAGTGAAGCGTGTTGTCATGGGGGACGATATCCCATGGGTATATCTATTTTAATTCCACATATTTCAATTAATCATGGTTATAACATAACCTATTGGCACAGAACAATTAAATTGTGTCTATAGGCATGTGGCTACAGATTATTTTTCTTGTAGTCTGTGAAGCTTTCCTTGGGTGGGGACTATCTAGGGGGTAAGTGCTGTATAGGGGGTGTGCAGAGGGAGGGGGCATTCTAGGGGTAAGGGGGTTGTCCAGGTGGACGGGGTGTCCAGGGGGTGGGGGTTTCCAGTGCTGGGAGGGTTTTTAGGGGTTGGGGTGTCCAAGGGGTTGTAGGGGCTATCCAAAAGGGTGTGGGGGCTATCATGGGGGTGGGGGTGTCCAGGGGGGGTGTCTAGGGGGTGGACTGTGGGGGGGGGGGGGGGGGCTTTCGAATGGGAAGGGGCTATCAAGGGGGTGGGGTGTCTAGGGGTGGGAGGGTATCTAGGGGGAGGGGTGTCTAGGGGGTGGTTGATGTCCAATGGGTGGGGGCTATCCATGGGGTGGGGGTGGCTAGCGGAGGGGGGTGTCTAGGGGTGGGGGCTGTATATGTGGTGGGAGTGTCTAGGGGGTGGTCAGGTTTCCAGTGGGTGGGGTTGTCTAGTGGGGTGGGGTGGTGTCCAATGGGTGGGAGGGTGTGAATGGGTTTGGGGGGATGTCTAGAAGGTGGGAGGGTCTCCATGGTGTGGGGGATATCCAGGGGTTGGGATGGTGTCCAGGGGTGGGGGCTGTCTAGTGGGGGTGGGAGGGTGTCTAGGTGGGGTATGGGTGTCTAGGGTGTTGGTAGTTTGTACTGGGGGGGGGGGCTTCCAGTGGGGTGGGCTGTCCATGGGGGTAGAGGTAGTCCATGGGGTTTTAGGTTTATTTTAATTGACATTGAATGTTTTTAATTTTATGTATGTGAATGTTTAATTCTTCATTGGTTCTTCATGTTTTGGTCTAGTTCTGATGCTTTTGTGGTATGTATTCTGGTCTAGTTTGGTCTAGTTGTTGTCTGTTTTCTTCAAGTTTCATGTATTCTATGGTAGAGAATTGTAATGGTTGAATGGATTTATTAAAAAAATGTGTTTTTTGTCGGTAATTTTATAACCTACATAATAAATTCATGGGTATGGTTTTTTATGACGTTTATTTAATAACTGATGTAGTATATATGTTCTCATGTCCTTTAAACAACAACAAATGTGAAAAACACATCATAGATTAGTTTTTACGTTGGTAATTTTATAATCAATGTAATAAATGATTCGGAATGGGTTTCTACGTTGGTTATTTAATTACCGATGTAGTATATATGTTTTCACTTCAGTTAATCAATAACCATCATAAAAAAAGCTTCGCAGACCGGTTTATCACATCAGTTGTTTAATAAAAGATGCTAAAAAAATGGGAGGTGTGGTTTATTGAGTATTTTATTATATAACCAACATAATGACTATATACCATGTCAATTATTTGTATACAAAAATAATAATTAACGACTCCGAAAATTTTTCCACGTTGTTTTTTATGAACCGACGTAAAAAATGCTTCAAATTTATGTTTTTTAGATTGGTTTTACACTAACCATTGTAAATAAATAAATATAACATCTCATGCAATAACTTTGGCCAAAACATGATTTAGAAAATAAAAATTAACTCACATAAAAAAGGTTTTCAACACTAGTGTTGCCTTTTTTATTGTAAACATGATTGGGAGATAATATGAATCAACCTCAAATAACTCTTAGGTATATATATTTATATATTGAAACCAAAATCCATCATAGATGCATGTTTAAATTAAAATATCTACAAATACAATGAAAAATCAAATGGATGTAACAATAGAAAAAAAAATGGCAGCACAACAAATATCCCGACCCCTGAGCTAGTAAGGTACAACACGATCCTCGTAATCTCTTTGGAAACATGAAAATAGTTTTATATAGGTAGGGTGAGTATACATGTTTTCTCATTATGAAAAGCCGAAGTCACTAAGGCACTAGTGGGAGAATCATATTAATGCCCTTGTGATAAAACAATGGAAACATAAAAACACCTAACAAGGTATACAATCCACCCCAAACTCACCAAGTCATTATCATCAAATAACACAGGTCATGTAAGGTAAATTGCATGCACATTGATATTTGGGGAACCCCACAACACATCCCACTAGATAACTGCACATCTGAAATGAAAATTTTTTTTGAGGATACCACTCTCTTACATAGGCCCCACTATCACAATCTTATTGCACACACCAAGTCCACATACGACATGAAATCCCTCCCATATACACTTGTTCTAAAAAACCACAACCTCGTCACATAGACTCTTCAGAAGCACACCTCCCCTAAAGACACCAGTGCCTCTCAACCACACAATGACCTTCCTGAAGAATATTGGGATACCAATGTCTTGAAGTGGGAACATGGAATAGACAATAACCATCCAACCATCTTCCCACTAATATGCTACGAAAGAAAAACATCCCCCACATAAATGGGGGTGTTCATCACATAGTGATCAACGTGGGTGGGGTGAGTATAAAAATAACAAGGTATGAAATTTATATATATATTGGTACCAAAAATACATCCCAACCTATGGGTTTCAAAACCACAACCATCACCAACCGAAACATCCCTTTCTTCAAAACCTACAAGAACCTACCACCACGAACGATGTTCACTTCCATAAGTTAAAAGATGAACGATGCTTCACTAAAAGAGACAATTCGAAAAATACTCCCAACATATCTAATTAACAAGCTATAATTTTTAATTATCAATTAATACATTTATATATTTTTCCATCCCTACCTGGTAAACAACATTGAACTAAAAATGTTATAGGATGAAGAAACCATACCAAGCACTACCAAATCCAAACAATGAAATATGTTCCATGGTAAAAAGATAAATTCTTACACACATTCATATAATTAAAGTCTCTAGAAACTCAGGGAGAATGGCCCGTGTAATATATTACCATCCTTATCTAAAATTATCCTTCCTAAACCATCCTTAGAAGCCCTACTCCACAAAAATATCTACATTCATCAAATCAAATATCTCACAGTATATATTCCCACTGCATATTCTCATCTCTTGAAATCTCATTCAACCACTCCCACCATCATTATTCAATTTAAAGTCACAATTTTCTTCCACTCTAAAAGAAAACCCCACAACACACCACAATACTACTACACAATTGATCCCTACTACACAAAAACACCAAACCCCAAACACCAGAAAAAAACAGAACCCAACCCAATCCTATATCCCCACATCCCAACCACATCATATATGTAGTCCCACTGTATAACTTGTTCATTAATTGAACAATAAATCTATATATCAACCTAAGATTACATTTCACGAACTTCACCACCCCACACAAAGAACCACACACCCATACACAACACCACCCTGACATAACAGACTCAAGGCCGAACATAACCATACACATCACACAACCACACCATAAAGGAAAATATTATTAATATTAAAAAACTCTAGTGCTATAATTTCACATTATAAAACATGGGTTATCACAGAACATGTTTGGGCCTATGGAATCCATTTATTTAAGAAAATATATATGATTAATCTTTTTTTCCATGTTTGCAATCATCCAAAAATATATTCACAACAAGAATTCATGGGTCCCGTGTGAAAATAGATACCAAAAATGTCCACGATATCCAGAATTCCAAAACCCAACACAATTCACAACATGGGTCAATGATAATAGAAAAAAGCATACCAAACATTATCATGATCATCCAAGTCACCCTTTTAATAATTCGTTAAATTTTGATTCATTTGTTTCCATAAGAAGAAATCATTACTCCCACCACACATGATACAAGATTAATATATGGATGAGGCAATACCTCATAAGAATAATTGATGATCAAAAATTAATTATTGTTCTATATATAAGTGGTCACACAAGATGTATGAGAAAATCAAGATGAATACAGAACAAACTATTATAGAATAGGTGGATGAATCATTGGGGAAGAAAAGTTATGTGTTTCTCTATAGAAAATGGTTGGGTTAATTTGAAAATAGGGTCTTGGGTTTAAAAGAACCATATCTTATATAAACAGAAAGAAAACGTTCCAAGGGGAAATAATGTCGGATCGTGGTCCAGGCCATGCGGTCTATCTATTTTAAAGAACCAAAGGGTTATGTTATTAATAATATATTTAAATTTATTTTGAACCAGCTTTAGAAATTCACAAAAACATCATTAAACTCGATTTACAAAAAATAAAATGTAAGAGGGTCGAAACTAGAAAAACTAGGAAAATTTGTAAATGACTCACTAATGGGTGATTTACTCACATGGGTCACCAACAGTGAGTCACTGATGCCATCCATTTCACCACGAGTAACCAGTGTGACTCACCGACACATGTACTAGATGCCATTCAGTGATGCGAGTCACCCACATCACCCACAGATTCCACTCACCAATGCCAATCACTGATGACCAACCCACCAATGCCTTGAGTAACTAATGTTAACCTACAGACACCATCCTATTGACACTGATTTATCAGCACGACTCACATATGCATGACTCAAAGATGAAAAAATATTAAATTTGACAAGCTCATTAAATGAGAAACCATTTCCTCCTAGAACACCCGAAATAATGGATTTTGAAAACATAATAGACCAAGGAGATATGTCCCAATACACATTATCGTGAGATATACAAGGGAACAAGGCCATGAATTTGTAGTCAAAATATCTTTGGTTAATGTTCCACATGATGTGGTGGAAGGTAAGTTAATCAACAACTTCAATTTAAATAAATCCTTATTTAATTATGGATCATATAACTCAATTATATGTTCCCAGTTTTCTTAAAAATATATATTTCCAGTTCACTAGAATAAGGGATTTTTCAATAAAAAATCCTAGTACAAATCATGTTACAACAATTTTGGGTCTGATATTCCTTATTATGACACATAAACATTCTCTAATTACTGATTTTATTATCATAAATATGGGTTATTTTGATATAATCCATAAAATGGACTTTAATTAAAAATATTATGTAAAAAATATTTCAATGAGAATAAAATTATGAGAATTGGTTAATTTATGGAATTTATAATCTTAATATGGGAGAATTAATCATCTTATTCATATCTAGATCCACCAAAAATAACCTCTCTATATGATATTATTTGATAATTTGAGATGATAAAACCTAAAAATGATGATGGTGGTCCTTATATTTAGGATCTATGTATTTTACAAGAATATGATTATGTATTTCTAAATGAATTACCAAAACAACCACTTTAGAAGTATATTGTGTTTTAAATGTATTAAATCCTTAATGAAAGACCTATATAAACTAATCCATAAATATTCTCTATGGAAGAGATAAATTATTTAATGAAATGAGTATATTAATTGATTGGTGATGGATTTATACATTATACTATTTCACCATGGGGAGCTCCTAATATTTTTGTAATGATGAAAAATGGATATATGAGGCCATGATATGACTGTAAGGAGATCAGTGCCACTATGATAATGAACAATAATCCTCTTCCCCAAATCTATGACATATTTTTTTGACATTATGAAGGTCATTATTTTTCAATGATTTCTCTTTGTTATGGATATCAAAAATTTCATGTAAAGAAGATAACTATTTAAAAGATAAAATTTTGGTCATCTTAAAGATGTTATTAGTTTTTTTCCATTATTAAAAACTAATATTATTTATGTTTCTAAGGATATATTGAATAATATATTCAAGTAATATCTTGATATTTTTATGTGGTATTTATTGATTATGTCTTAGTGTTGTAAAAAATTAATGAGGACCATATGGACAACTGAAATATTTTTATTGATATTCTTAGAAGAAAAGTGTTTTATGGGATGTGTCACAAGTGTTAATTATGGATTGAAGTAGTTTCATTACACTGCTAGATTATAAAAATTAATATAATAAATGTAGATCCTCTAAGAAACAATGGATGTCTAGTAATGGCCCACACCAATGATCATAATTGATGTATGTAGTTTCATTGGTTTAGTAGGTTACTATCGGCATATCATTCAAATTTTTTCGTAATAAGATATCCCATTTACTATGATTACTAATAAAATGGTTATATTTTAGTTGAAAATTGATGTGAAGAATTATTTTATGAATATGAGATGATATTATGGAATTCTCTATTCTTGACTCTACCATCATGAAATTGTGGATTTGAGATTTATAGTGATTATTCAAATAATTTAAAAGGTTGTTTCCTTGTGCACAATGATATGGTTATTGATAATTATTCAAGGGAGTTAAAAATACATGAACATAACTATGAAACTCATGATCTTGAATTTGATGTCGTAATATTTTCATTGATGATAAAAAGAGACTATCTCTATGGTGAATAATATGGGATATATAAAGGTCACAAGAGTCTGAAAAATATATTTACATAATGTAAACATGACATTAGGAAAAGGTGATGGATTATTCCATTCGTGGATTATGATTTTCCAATATAAAACCACATTGGGAAGGAAAATAAAGTTTAATATACATTAAACAGTATGGGTCATGAATTTATGAATAAAATAAGGATTAGTAGTTATCATATGTACATGGATCTAGTAAATATGTATTTGGGAATTATCAAGGAAAGAAAAACATATCAAATTTTCTTAATGGTTTCCAAAAAATAAATTTTTAAAAATAAAAAATGTTATTAGTCTGTTGATGAAAGTTTACTAAAGATATTTAATGTTGTGATTGAGGTTAAATTTTTAGACTTTGTATATGAATATAAAATTATAAAATTTTGGAAGATGTTTTCATTACCTATATATCAAAGATAGAAATTTAATTATTTTATTATTATCATAGATTGAATGTCCGTATTCAGTATGGAATACCATTGATATATCAATATTTGAAGGAACATTTTTTGGGATAACATGAAGTGGGAAATTGCTAACATTTTTTCATGATGATATGTTTTTCAATAGATGAAGGCGAAAAGAAAATATCCTAGATGAGTAATGCAACATCCAACTATTCTTATATTAAAACGGGAAGTCATTACTATGGATATATTCAAATGATTACCAAATACTACAAGAATGAATGTTGAAATATTGTTAATTATTTATAGACCCAAAACATCTACAAATTTCCATGCTATATGGGAGCCTTTTTCGATGATCCACCTTACAAGAAAATATAATAATGAATTTTTATTTCACCAAGGAGTACGTATATTGAATGTATATGATCGATATCTTTATTTTACATTAAAATTATTGAAGATTCTTTATAATGATTCGGATACAGACCTCATTTGAGTAAAACTTATCAACTTTAATCTAATGGATAGTCTGATAGGACTATTCATTTTTAAATGAACTGTTGAGGTCATTGTCACTTGATTCTAGAGGAATGATTGATATTTATTAACCATTGGTATAATTATCTTTTAATAATATTTTCCTTTTCAGTATTCAAATTGAACCATATGAAGCATTATCCTGAAATAGATTTCATAATCCAATATATTGGGATGATGTTATATGAAGAAAGCTTGTAGTCCCATAACATGTAGAGGAAACTGTAGGAAATATATATATATATTTAAAGATCATATTGAATCATCTCAATATATGCATATGAGTTATATTGATAACTGAATAAAGGATTTTGAGTCTCATTTGGGATATATTGTTTTTCTTAAATTATATCCATGGATGGTTCTCATAATGATTTATATGAATGGGAAACTGAGCCATATGTACATCGGCCTTTTAAAATTATTGAATTAATTGGTGTTCTGGATTATCATTTGATGATTAAACTTAGAATTTATAAAGTGAAAAATGTGTTCAATGTATCGTTGTAAAGGAAGTATAGGCCAGACCCAACATATGTACTCACCATTGATGAAGTATAATTGGAACCACATTTATCTTAAAATGAATAGTATATACATATTTTTTATATTATAGAATTGATATAGAGAAATTAGAAGGATTTATTGCTAAATGAAATTAAGAAAAAATAATAAAATAGAATATGTAATGTGAGAACAATATGAAATTAAGATGAAGAAAAAACCATATATTTTAATGAGGTGACATTCTAGAAATTTCTATGATCAAATAATAATGATTGTAAGTTTGTAAGAACCCAATATTTTTTGAGATTTATCTTTATACTTTAATATGTTCGATAGCTTATGTTTCATGAAACACAATGTTTAAAACCACGGTATACTATTAAATATTAACATGACTATTGGAATAGTAATGTGATCACTAAAACAAGTAATATGTCTATCATAATAATATCCTCACCTATGTAAGTATAAATAATATTTAGGTTTCTTATAAATGAAAATATTATGTATTTATATTTCATATATTGATATAAAAGGGAATTTATTTTCATAAAATACATTCCTAAATAAATATTCATTTCACTATTTTATTTATGATAATTTTATTAGAACATAATTAAATATTTTATGTGTTACAAAATTCATTATAATATTAAAATTTGTATTTTTGGAGTAAATGATGAATTTATTCATAATTTAAATTTATCACATTCTGAAAATTATTTTCATAAAATGTGGTCCATTTTTAAATCAACATTATTAATAATTGATGAAGTGATATTTTGGTGTTTTTTATAATATTTTATTTTTTGGTGAACTGTGAAATACGATAATTTATTGAATTTCACATTATAGGAAAATAAATGCATTATTGAGTAATGGATGACGTAAGGATAATTTATGCACCGTTTTTTCAACCTCATATGATCTATTTATTATAAATATTCATAATAATAAAATGTATGCATATTCATGATGTATGATAATATATAAATGAATAAAATAATCAAAAACCATTCCTCCTCGAACTGATAAATACCAAACTCACCACCCCTTTCTCCCAACACCCTCTAATACATTTTACATTTATAAATTATAAACAATTTTCTTTCCAATCATACTACCCACATCCAAGAACTCATATTATTAACAAAATACTAAATCCAAGTTTCCTAAGAAGGTTCCCGATGAGATGATATTCAAGAGTAAAAATCCTTCTTCATTCTCTTTTGATTCCTTCTATTTCACTATAATATCCTTAACATAAATATAGAAAGTGGAATGGTAAATTATGTATCAAAAATACATGGGAATTTTAATTTTGTATTGGGTTATTCATCATAAAATCCCTTGTTCTCTCATTTTATTTAATAAATGAAAACATCATCAGTGATGTGTCGATTCACAATCTTCATGGGAAAAGGGTTTTCATTTTCCATTACCACCATCAAAGAAAATAATAAAACCATTATTGTGTTTTAATATAATTTTAATATACATATTATAAGTTATATAATTTTATAGAAACTATATATTATCATATTATTAAATAAAATGACACTATTTTATGAGGTTCTTAATAATTTCCTGAAAAATTAACATATTTTCATCTACATTTTATCAAATAAATCAACCAAAAATAATATAACAAAATGATATATGAGACCATTTAGAAATTTTTATTTTATTTAATAATAAATAATCTCACTTTTGGAGAATTTACTTCCATTTTAAAAGAACTCACACATTTATACTCTAGGGAATCGACCATAAGACCGCAAAATGAATCCTCCAAGAATAATGCAATTAACCAATCTAACTCATCAAAATATCCATAAATAAACATAATTAAAGTTTAATAAATAAAATAAATGATGATAAAATTAATTTTTTATAAATTTATGGAACTTAAATTTATTATCTAGGACATTACAAAAATGTGGAGAATGATATTGTAGATATGATAAGGGGTTTCTCATCACATGTTTCTTCATATGGGATATGACTTATTCTCCAATGATTTAATATGTGTGGTGTATGTATACATACCATTTGTAAATCTTTTCCGGATCCTGTTAATATTCACTGAATTCATTTTTTCATTTTATTATCATTAATTTATCTAGAAAATTATTCAAATGATTACAATGTTGTAATGTAATTAACAACCCAGTTTTCATTATTTGGGTAAACTTATACTCGATGGATTATGTAATTCTATTATTATACACGAAACAACTATTGATTATTTTGTATTTTACATTGATTTTTATATGTGGATTCACAATTAATACACATAATAAATTTTTTTATTTAATACTCACACTTTCTTTCAAAAATAATCTATTAAATGATTATTTTCCAAAATTTAAAAAGATTTTTTTTGAAACATTATGGAATTTTTTGATTTTACCAATTTCACGAAACATTTTTTATTGATGATTACATTAAATTTTTAAATCATTTTGTTCAATGTTTTCTTTTTTAATTTTTAATTTTTCAGATAAATTATTTCAAATTTATATTTATTTCTCAAAAAAATTAATCAATGGTTTTATTAGATGTTTTTAATCTATGAAAAATCCATTTTTTGATATTATGTATAATTAATATTGATATATTGTAATACTATCTACCGTATTGGATTTATTTTTTATGATCAGTTTTATTATAGATGCGACACTTTAATAATATTCATCATATTACACTGAATGATTTTTTATTATGATTATTAATTTGAATGTTATTGACATTTCATATGATAGTTACAATATGCATGTATATATATATCATGTTTTTCCCTTTTATTTGAAGAATAAATTTGAATTATTAATTTAGGGTAACGTTCTTTTATGTCATTTCAATTCATCAATAATTCAATGTAGAGAATATAGTTTGGGTACTTTATTATGTGTGGTTTACTAGAACAAGACTTTGTGGTATGTTCATAATGTACTGTATTATGCATTTCCTCGTTATGAGATAAGTTATTAACAATAAGTGTGATTATTTGAGAAGTATAATTTCCATGGAAAAGTATCATTTTCATTTTAATATTTTTATAGAATTATTTTATATACTTTTATTCCCACCATACTATCTTCATGACTGTTCATTAATTCCATTTATTTTTAGTTATTAACATTAACATCATGTTTTTTTATTTATGATAGCTTTTGTAGTGTGATCTCCCTTACAAGGTTTCTGAGCTCAACAATTTCATAAATTTTTATTTACCCATAGGTTTACATGATATATAATATGATTTATATGATGGGATAATACTAATGAAGATGGGTGAATCAAACAGAGTAATTATATTGTTTTTATTTAAGGATTTATGTAATTATTATGTTTGTATCAATGTTCCCAAATCAACCAAACTATTTGGTCCTTTTTTATGTAATCATGTGTACATAGTACAAACATAATAATTTAAGCACTAGTTCCATGATTCTGTGGTCTAGGTTTATAAATTTAATGTGTGGGTTGAAAAGTCGTCAACTAGTAGAATGCCAATGCAATGTGGTGATGTTAAAAAAAATAAAAATAGATAAATTGTTCTGAAATTAAAACCACCCACACTATAGTGAATCAAATGGATGTATTTTTGGAATAATTCTATCTAATGATCATATTGAATGGTTAATGATTAATAATAAAATAGAGAACCTATTAATATAAAAAATAAAGGGATATACCATCATACCACTATTTCTTATGATTTTTATAGTAATGACTTGTTGAAAGGTAAACATACCATTTTGTTAGAGGTTTATAATATCTTATTTGAATATTGATCTACGGAATTTTTTATATCTGATTATTTTTAAATCAGTATCAAAATTTTAATCAAATAATTATATGCTCATCTAAAAGTGAAACATTAAAATTGTACGATGATAGCTTATAATGTCTACAATTCTTTGGTTATTGATGATTATGGCAGTGCTCTTAATGAATTCCATTTTATTATTCATTTGGATGAATATTAAAATTTCATAGGCCTGGATTAAATTTTTTTAAATAAATTCCACATCAATTTTTGAGGAATATAAATTGAGTTTGATTTTATAAACCAACAATTTATCAAATATCATAACGATGTGAAATAGGAAAATATGATGGAAATAAATTGCATTATATTTTTCAAGATTCAAATTTATATATTGTTTTTATATATTAGGATTTTAAAGAAATTCAATTTCGAATATATGAATACTTTCAAAATTATTTTCGATGTATTCATAAAAGAGATTTGTAGTTTCCATTGAAACATGATGTCAAGTTCTCAATATAACTCAAAAATTTTGCAACAACTACTACTTAAACTCCCTTTATAATATAAACGACAGATTAAAAGGTATTAAATAAGAAAATATCGTATAATCATGAAAAAGGAAATATTATGGAAAATTGGAAGCATTGGGGTCCACAATTTTCTTATTTAGAATATAGATAAATCAATGCAAGTCAATATTTTTTATTAGTAACCAAATTAGACTACCATAAAAAGAGAACATCACCTACAATATTTTGATGAATTATTTTATCATATAAATCAAGATAAATATATTTCTATGATTGATATTCATTATATATATCATTAATTAATAGATAAATAAGATAATATATACCAGAAAATATTTTATATATGGAATATTTACTTTTAAATTATAGTGATTCTTTTTTTTCTTCCTAATTTCCCTAATATCTCATTGGATTAAATGGATAGAATATTTATATATTATCTTAATATGTTATTACTAGAAATTATTATTTATATTAATAACTATTTAAAGAGTCATGGATATCATTAAGAGAACTTGAGGATTATATGGAAGACCCAAAAAAACATATATATGAATGAAATATTTAAAATTGGTTAATATTGGAAATAAGAAGACATGTTTTTTGGGTAATAATACATCAAGAGTGGCTATATCAGTGGATCCATTAGAGGATGAAGTTTTTAAACATTGGCCTTATCCAACCAGTTTGACCAAGTTCTAATTATTTCTTGGTTTGGATTTTTATTATCAATGGTTTAAAGAAATATCTTATAACTATGTAATCCATTTAGCAAAATTAATCTTCTGGGATCCATGTTCCTCTAGATAGATTTATTTATGGAAATGTCCAGGTAATTGAAGAGAATATATCTCAATAGATCTATTTGTAAATTACCCTTCCAAAGGGAAGGGTTTGGGATCTTGATTGATTAATTGAATATGGCAGTGGGATGATTTATTATGCATAATGATATAGTGATATATTATCACTCACAATAATTGATTGTTCGTGAGAAAAATTACACAACTCATTATTTAGAGTTATATTTTCTAATTTTTATCATTATTGAAATGGATACAAATTCATTAAAGTTAATTTTATGATATATTTACCTATTGATGATTTATATATTAAAAAATTTTCTAGAATATGTGAAAAAAATATGTTTTATTATTATTATTGATTGTGAATATTTAATATATTACCACCCATGTAAAGAGAACAAGGTGGATGAATCTCAAATTCGAATGTATCATTCTTGATTATATATGATGATGGTGAAAAAAATATCCAATATTTATATAATTTTAATTTATGGGTCTTGAAATATTGAAGGATAAGGATAAATCATATCAATTTAACTAAGTAAATATTTTTGAGGTGAAAAAGGATGTTATAGAAAAATTACAAAAAGAGATAAATATTTATGAGTTTGACCTTGATTATGATAGTATGATATGGTTTGAAAACATTTTATGTGTTTCTTATTTAAAATATATAAATAATGAGAAGATGGATGAGGATTATAGTTTATCATTTTATCTTCATCATGTTTTCAAAAAGATGTATAGGGATATAAAGTAGTATTTATTGTGTGACAAAATAAATAAATATATTTATGAATATATATTTTGGTGATTTTAGTGTCAGTAAATAAAGGGGGAGAAAAAATTTGAAAGGGATGTTACGCCAATTACTCAATTATAAATAAAAATTAGATATCATGAAAACATATATTCTCATTGGATTCCTAAAAAAATATAAAAGACATAATTTTATTTGGTATATAGTCAATAAAGTTATAAATTCAACATATTTAGTTTGTTTTATTGAATATATCAATCTATACCATCCTTACTAGATATATATTAATAAATAGGCAATGTTTCATGGAGTCCCACATTCTATTGTATCTAATTAGGATCTAAGGTTTAACATTATGTTTTAAAAAATATTACTAGAATAGAAATATAATGGTTAGTTTCAATACTTATTAACTTAGATATATATTTAGTATGAGGGAACCAATCAGATAAAAGAAGATATACAAAGATATTATTTTTTGAATTAAAAAAGATTTTGGGATCAACACCTTCATGTCGTATAGTTTTATTATAATAATATATTTCACACAATAATTGAGATGGATTTTTGTACATAAATTTTTGGAATTAAATTTAGAACTGATATTTTTGGGGAATAAATTCAGGGGAAAATTATTTCGGGACATTAATAGTTGAGAAAATGGTGGGAAAAGCCAGTACCATTCAAATTTACATCTGGAAAACATATATTCAACATAAATTTTATATATAAAACAATTTGTGTGATCTAGAATTTAGGGTGTTTATATTTTTTCATTAAATTTAAATTGTGGAATATTATGGTTTTTGGAAACTAAGTATAAATGTTTTCCATGTATAACATCCTTTATTTGATTAATTATTATGTAGGAAAAATTACTTATTTCATGAAGCTTCCACCGAATCTCTCAAAAGTTCATGATGTGTTCCATGTATATCTATTGTAGATTTATATACATAATATCCAACGAGCTCGTACCGGAGTTGTAAGGGCTCCTACATGGCATCGAAGTGACCCGGTTTCAAAACCGGGTAGAGGCGAATTTCCGATTTACTTTAGCAGGGCTCTACCAGTCACTATAGCAGTACTGTAGCAGTTACTTTTAGTTACTGTAGCAGCTGGAACTATTCACCCAATTTGGGCCTTCGGGCCACAGATTTGGGCCTACGGGTCTCCCGGACATTCGGGACATCAAAGGACATCGGGCCTCAGGGCCATCAGGTCACGCAGACAATGGAGTAGGCCAGTTCACATAGAAAAGGCCCCAGATGAGGATCAGAGAAATAAGAGTAGCAGCCACCAGATGCAAAGCTAACCGTATTGGAAGAATGAGAGGGTATGGTAGCCGCCATCGGGACCAGGCACCGTGCAGCTTTGTACGGGGAAATTATAGTCGATCAGCAATGCAAGGTGGGGAGCTAAGGATATCAATGATGCAAGATGCTGGGGAGGGGCAGTTCTATGGGCTGGGCCTACGGGTTATGTAATGGGCATGGTATGCCTCTGGGCCTTCAGGTCATGTATTGCGGGTCCTGTTGGGCCTTGTGCCTTGGGCCTATGGGTTATGTACGGGTTCCCCTAAACCCTTAAAAGGGGGATTATTTATAATAAAATAAAAAGAAGACCTTCGTTCCATTTGGGTAGATGTATATACATAATACATCACATTTACTGAACATAGTGGTTGTACCTAGAGAGAATAAAAAATTATTTGATGAATAACATGTAGAAATCTCATATCATATAGACAATGTGTTGTGTGAACAAGCATACCCACCTAGATAATGTTCTTTGGGATAATTTGAAATTAGAATATGATAGGTTGGAATAAAAGGATGTGATGAAATATACATAATATCATCCATTAATATTATATAAATGTAACTTTGATGGAGAAAATTATTTTAATGTGGTATAATATAACACAGTGATATTTTATTATATAATTCTTCATAAATATTTTTATTCACGTTGAAAACTATCTATAAATGTAACCGCATGTCTATAAGAACATGAATGAAACATACCATTAGAACCTTGTCATTAAATTAGTTTTTTGAATTGAACTATATAAATTATAAAATTTCACTGATTTATACATTTATAAAATAATTTTTTTGGAAATGAATTAAATATAAAAAAAATAAAAATCATTCAATCATAAATGATTTTTTTTCTAAAGACATGTTTTATCAAAATAAATTTAAGAAATCAGTATTATTGTGTTATTTAGATATAATATCAATTTTATATATTCAATAAAATTTATCATAATTCATCTAAATATTTTTCTATTCATGAGATAATGATAAATTATTGTTTATTCTTAAAAAGTATTATTTTATAAAATATGATTTCATCTTATTTAGATAACATATTTAAAAAATACTTTTCTATAAAATTAGATATGTAATCTAAAAAATAAAAAAAATTAAATCAACATTTAATAACTATCATAGAGTTAATTTTTGATAATTTTATGAAATTTTTTATTTTTGATGCATAATAAAAAATATAAATTTATATTCAAAATTTTCTTAGCCTGTAATGAATATAAAATAGACCAATTTGTGTTAAATTGGATTGATAAATAATATTTTTATAATTACATATTTATTAATCAATTTTATATAATTGGAATATATTATTTTTCAAATTTTTCATAAAATCAAATTATACTTCATTGAATAGTTTTTGAAAAACCACTTTTGATGGTGTTAAGGAGTTAATTTTAAATTAAAACCCACACTTCATTGAAATTTTTCGATAAAATAGATTTAATATTTTAAAAAAATAATAATATTTATTATGGAAGGCTAATTGTTTTCCTTAATTAGTTTTAAAAATAGGAAAAATATGTTACCATAATTATATTTAAAACAATTTTTCAAGTGTGTTAATGTATAATGATAATGGTTTAAATTAATAAATCAACTATTAAAATACCAAGGGGGCGGTAATTTTTTTCATAGCATTATCAGATTATGATTTTATCTATTATAAATCCTATAATCTTTTAATTTGAATTGGAAATATGTTTACTCATTGAAATACATCAAGTGTTCAACTCAACAGAATTATAAAAGGGGACATTATGCCCACACATACACACCTCATTATAAATTTATCTAGAAACCCTCACTAAAATCACATTCAAGTATAATTAAA
This sequence comes from Viscum album, assembly GCA_963277665.1. Classification (NCBI taxonomy): domain Eukaryota; kingdom Viridiplantae; phylum Streptophyta; class Magnoliopsida; order Santalales; family Viscaceae; genus Viscum; species Viscum album. Next base: position 636,582,274 of record OY728157.1, read on the forward strand.
TATGTAATCAATATTTTTTTATTATATAATATCATCTTATGGTATATAAAAAATTTATCCACATGAGGATTTATAGTGCGAATGTTTTTTCTCATCACCATGCAAATGTATACATGTTAGATTACAACCATTAAAATGTCATAATAATTCTAATATAATTACAAATTTATATAAAATATTGATAAATAATATTATTTTGATGGAATAATCTATATACATAACTTCATCTAGTAAATTATAAAAACAAAAATTGATAATGTGAATGGTGGGATTCTACCCTATAGACCAATGTAATTCGTTTTATCTCACAACCTCTCATGAATATATATAATTTATTATTGAATTTATAAAAAATAAATTTATTAAATAATTATACTTATATAATTATAATATTATATATTCTATATTACAATACTATTATTTGGTAAAATATAACTTCACCCACACATACATGTTGATTACAACCTACAACGTGCATTGAGATTCATTTTTTGTTTATTTTTTACATGTATTGTAAAAAATATGGATTTGAGGATTATATAATATTTATATGTTATTATAATTGTTATGTAATGTCTAATTATTAATATAATTTAAATATATTATTCATTATAAAAATGAAAAGACATTTCTTATGTTTGTATGACAAAATGTCACATTTAATGGTGTCATTCTTGATTGAAAATATTTTTTTTCAGGAATACACAAATATTAATAGTATGTATATATGATATATATATATATATATATGTATATAATGATTAAAATTATAGACATTATGGACCCATGATCAATTTATATGGAACAAGAATATCGAAAAAAACACAATCATGAAAAATAATGAAGTTATCACTTAGAACTATGATTAAAATAACAAATAATTATTAAAAGGGTCAAATGGATATAAAAAATAATTTATTGATTTATATAAATAGTTATGTATCTACAAATGATTTAATGTAAACATATATTTATTATATAGGATTTTCCAACAAGATTGAATAGAGTCATACCAAAATTAATGTATTTTTGTCTCACTTTTACTTCTTTGCGACTGACTACATCTTCACTACATTTTTATATTTTGAAATCTATTAAAACACCATTAATTTATTTTATGATGATTCTCAAAAAAAAATATCACATATACATATCCATCAATTTTTCTTTTTTCTTGGGCCTTATGATTCAGTATTTACCAATATGGTATGTGTTTAATGTTAAAATAACATCATTCATCATGATTGATTATAATGTGGTTTCTTATGATGAAAATCCATAATCTACCACTAAATGTACACTAATATTTTATTCTACTATTTTTATTTTTTTATATTTCATGTTTTATAGTATTATTTCATAAATTATATACTCAAGAGACTAAGATGATGTTTTTAAATATGAATGACCATTATTTCTCTATTCTATAAAAAATAATTTTTATTCTATATACAGTTTTTCCAGAATATTTTCCATATATGTTTTTAAAAATATACATTTATTGTTTAATTTCAATTATACTTTTGTAATGTTTTCAATTTTTTATAGAAGTAATTTTCTTATATATTTCCTAATAGTTTACTTTAAACATTTTAAATAAAATGTAAAAGTAATATTTTTTTGACATATATAGGATAAATATAATTTCTTACTCTTATGATTGGTCAATATATTGAATCATTAATTACATTTTTTCAATTCCCATTTAAATTAATACGTTTCCATAATATTTTTGGATGTTTTTTATTTCAATTAATTTATTTCATTGTCAGAATCTAATATCACTGGTAAATGTTCCAAATGATATTTATATGATTTTTTTTATAATATGGAATACATTAATTATTCATAATCCTTACTGGGGATATTATCCATTGATACCAAAATAATTATTTACATATATGGTAAACTATTATTATTATTATATTTTTTAGATTCCCATTCCTTTTCTAGGGTATAAGATTTTATAGACTAATGGAACTTTTATAAAATAATTTTTTCTATGGGTTTCCCTCAAAATATATTCTTATTAAATCAATTAATATTTCACAAGTTATGTAATCATAATTTTTTTTGGACACTGAAGAAAAAATCTATACAGTTATAACTATTTTATTTTTTATACATGAATTGTATTTCTCTTTAATTAATTTGATAATGATGGATATATAATGTGATAGGAAGTATTATAATTGGGATATAACATAGTTCATTAATGGGCTTTGTTCACTATGATAGTCTTTTGTGTGATTTTTTAATACTATTATTGTTTGAGAACTGATCTCATTACATTTGGATAGTCATGGATGCTTGTATTGACTACTATTGACATTATTTTCACTATATATGTATTTTTGACATTGTAATGTATTATAAATATATTTTTTTCCTAGATCATTTTCTTTGATTTATTTATGATTTCTATATTTTGAACAATCATTGTTTATCCCATGACAAATTATTATGATTTATGATATTTATGGTATATTTTTCAAATCATATTATAGTATTCTCATATCATTATGATAATGTTATGAAAAAATATATTTTTTGTTTCACTTATTTACCTATACCGATCTTTAGAGGTCATCCTTTGTTATGGTTCTTTCCTATTGTTTATGATAAAATGTACTACATATGATATTTCTATAATGGATTTCATTTTTGGTGAATGATGTGGGAGATTATTTAGTTCACTTATGAACTATTAGTTTTTTGATCAACAGTCTGTAAAGGAATTAGAGCTATATGATTGTTGAATATATTATTTTATTATTTACTGAATATTAAGATATTAATATTTGATATCAGTTTATGAAAATTATGGGATTTAAGATGAATAATATTTAATAAATTGGAGGTTCCTAATCATATGCTCATGGAATATATGATCCCATATCATTTGGTGTGTTATAAGAATTTTTTTTTAATTGAAATCATTTTCACGTTTACCTGTATTACTTATCTCAAAATATATTGGCAAATTTTGATTACATCATTAAAATATTATAAATACTATTCCAATTTAATTCTATGAAAATATTATCAAAACATTTATTAGTAATATGATTGTGGAAAATGTATGTCATAATGATTTCTTATAAATTGGGATACAATCCCTGAAAATTATTTAAAACTTCTACTTAAAAATTGTTAATAATAAGTTTCATGTAGTATAAGAATGCCCCCAGTTCATTATTCATTAAAATATATATTTAATGATAAGGAACAATTCTATATGTATAAGTGATTTTTCTTTTATATATGTTATTTGGGTCCACAAATGTAATTTTGTAACAACAATATCGAAATTTTAAATAATATAAAACATATATGTCTACATATAAGAAATTTATCAATGATATGTAGGGTAATATGGTTTTTTATCTATTGGTATTTTAAGAATTATTTAAGACACATAAAATATTATAAACTTATTATTATTTTTGTTATTAATTAATTATATTAGTTCATGATCATGATTATTAATGAATTGTTTGACATAATTTTTTATGTGTTATCCCCTTTATTATTTTTTAATATATAATGTATTCCATGTTCACTCAATAAAAAATATTTTTTCCATCGTATCATTTTCTTATGTCTTAATTCATCATTGAAATATATTTCAATTCTTCATCCAAGATTCATATACCAATTTTATTAAATTATCTTTGTATATATTATCATTAATTTGAAAATTATACATTTTATTAATTATTTTCTATTTTATAAAACATAGATTTTTATTTATGATTTCTCATTTTATAATTATTTAACAATAATCACCTGAAATATATTAATTTATTCTAAAAATTTTTCTCAACTTTTTTTTTAAATTTCTTATGATTAATTTCAAGTGTCTCTTTTATTATAGAGAATGACATTCGGTAAGAGTCATCTTATATGTTTTTATTCCACTACATGTATCCATTATCATATGAATATTTAAAAAAATTATTCTTAAGTATCAACCCTATCCTTTATAAGATAAATAATAATATATTCTTCCTCAAAACATAATATATATATATATATATGTATTCCTTAATTGTTAAAATTACATTAATTTTTTATCCTTCAGGTATATTATTGATAGTAATAATATTGTTAAATGTTACTTGTTCATCAGTAATATTGAATATAAACTATACTTGAATGAAATTAATTTATTTTACCCCTATGGATTGGAATTCCCTCACTATAATTACGAGGATACCTCCTTCTTCTATAATTTCCTGAATAAAAAACTTACTATGAGAATTACTATTTCCCACTAGGAAAATTTTGATTCTAGAAATTCAATGGGGGTATTTAATTAAATGATGACTGACTTTTAGTGAATCCTGTAATGGATTTTTATGAGATTTTGTAATATTATGATACAAATTTAAAAATAATAGGTAAAATATAACTATTAAATTGAAAATATCATTCATTAAAATAATATATCTTTTAACTATTTTGAGGGGGAATTTTCAACATCTCTCTATAATTTTGGAATTTTACTTCAAACAATGATTTTTTAATTCTTATTTATATATAATAATCACTTGTTTTGGAATATCATTTTAATTGACCTTTTATAATTTAATGAAAGAATTTACATATGTATATGAAAAATTTAATATGAAAAGGCTATGAAATTGTTTCATTATTTGAATATATAAACAATATTCATATATTACATTTAAATATTTGTTTGCCTAATCAATTTAATGAATATAGTAGGTTGATTCCATGTCATTAGATTCATATAGTAATTTAAATATCATAATATTTTAATATTTTTGACATATATATTTAATTCTAACATTTGATCCTTCTAATTATCATTCAATTACACTTAATTATTTTTCTTTTTCACTTATTCATTATCCTTAGTTGGTTTTATTTTCAATATCTCTCACTAAAAACACTATGATATCTATTTCACATTCTCTATTAACATTATTTCAATATAAATGGTAGTAAACAATGTAATAGTTACAAAGTTGTATTGGAAATTTTTTCCCCAAGATTTACATGATATATTAGATATGATGTCAAATTCATAGTATATTTTTTTCTATATAACATTTTATGAACATCGTTTTAATATAGTTTTTATGTATATCATGATGAAAAAGTTTTACATTTTTCACATCAAAATGATAGTTTTGTTTAATGAATTGAAGGAATATAATTTCAAAAAATTATAGAAATAGACATATTTTATGTGGTTTTGGGATATATTTATTTATTTATTTATTTTAGTTAATTTTACTATTCACTGTGTTTTAATTAACAAAATATATTTTATCCAATGGTTTATTAGCCTCAACAATAAATGAGATTACTATAATTTATTATCTAGGTCTTTCACATAATTATATGTTAATGATCAATTTCAACCAGTACATATTAGGATTCCTTAAATTCAGTTGGCCCTTCCTATAAAATAAAATAGTAAATAATGGGATTAAAGAGAGTTGAACATATAGAAATTACATAAAATTACATGTTTCTATCCTAAATCTAAATTTTTTGAAGCTAATATAGTGGTCTCCCAAATGAAGGTAACTTCCTTTCATGGAATTCATACATCACATTCGTATAGTCCTTAATTAATTGTGTGTTCATAAAGGAGTCCTAGTATGGATTCCCACATTCTTAAAATAAATCCTCCATCCATATTTCCATATTTCTGGTGCCGATACATTAACTCCTAAAGATCTCTAGATGTTTTAATCTAAACTATACAATTCCATACACACTAAATTAATTTACAAAAAATCACTATAAACCTATTCACTAACTGAAATTATACCTCCTTTTATTGTTGGTAAATTTTTTATAAATATGTTTTTAACATTATCATTATTGATGGTGGAATGTATTTATTAAAAATAAACCTGGGTTTTATTTTTTTATTTATTATTCTTCTAGTCAGTGGATTTACAACCAATCATTATAAAAATACAATAATTAATTTTATAATTCATTTGACCAGACCAAATTCATATAAACATAATTAATTTTAAACGTAATTGATATCTCTATGAAATTACATATGTGAGAATGGGTAAAAAACAACTTCATTAATTTATTTTTATTTCCATTATATTGAATTAACTGTTGAATAAAATTATTGATTTCTATTTTGATAATTTCAATGATATGATAAAAAATTATGTAATGATGTTTATAGATATAATATATAGAATAATCCTTGATGTAGGATTCATGTGAAAAATGATTAACTCTATAATGAAGACCGTTATTGGTGAAATTTCTATCAATATAACCCATTGAGGTTAATTATGTTGTACCATTTATATAAATTCCTAGACCTGGATACCAATGAATAGTGCCCCAATATAGGTTTCTCAAATAGACTCAAGCACATCACACCGAACACTAATGGATTTTGAATAGTACTTATGTTCTCGGGTGAGTATGTGGATAGACTATAAAATATTATCAAAGCCTAACGTACCAATAAAAATCATACTCTCCAAATAGAGGAAGTTGTAAAATATCAAGACAATAGATAAGAAGAATAAACATATAAAAATTATAGAAGAATCTCATATACAATGATGATCATGTCATGTTACTAAAAATGAGACAAAATAGGTGTAAATATATCTGTAAAATTCATTTATCAAAATAATAAAAAATACTAAAGAGAAATATCTCTAGATAAAATAATTATACATCGCATGGTATCTCACTCCCCAGATCCTATTCATGGATCAAAATAAATAATCATACTGTAATAGCTTTTCCCAATCCCTACTAGCATCCAAATAGTCTGTCCAGGCACCCAATGATGAAGTGGATAGGGTATGAGAGACAATACTTGTTGGTCACCACCTAAGGTGTCTTTATAAAATCGTGGTTTTTCAATATAAGATGAAGTAGACTACATCATTAATCTTAACTATTAAGTTAATAAATGTATAGTGCTCATAGAATATATGATAAAAAGTGATATAATATATTTTGAGAATGATCTATATAGATTATGTGTCATGCGACTATAAAAAGGCAGTAGTATGCATAGGGAGATAAAATAATGTCGTCACCAAATTCACAATACTGAATATCATCTATGTCATTGTCTGATAATATGAATATCAAAACAATGACGATGATTTCATATAACCATAATTGTGCCATTTCCCACAATCCACCCCAAAAATAGACATTTTTTCCATCTATGGGTTGGGTCTAAGGTGTAAATAACCAAGGAATCGTCATCGCCTCTTAGGACAATCATGGTGGAAACATAGTTAATTTTGATATGAGGTATATGTATCATGTCGATATAAAATGCAATTATGAGACATTTAAATCCCACAGTATTAGATTCCAAGGAGAATATAAGTCCAAATAATTCTTTACCTATATCATTAACCATGTTGTAGAACACATTTATATTAATTAAAATCATTCTTCATTGAAAACATTTCTCATTTAATGAATCCAAATTTAATTTTTTTGCAAACTCATAACACAATTCACATTCAATTAAATTACACGATTATAAATACTCATATAACAAATCTATATAAACCATTTTATCAAAATAATAAACTTTTACAAGAATTAAAACCTATCATATTCATCCAGTTCAACACAATTCATTAATTAATGATATTATAATAACTAGACATGTATTAACACATCCCATGTATTGTTTAACGCATTAATTGAAAACAAAAATTTAAAATTCATTCATAATGGGTGAAATTGGTTTTGGAATTATCCTCCAGCACATCTCAATGAATATAATGTTAATCCCTATTATCTTCCATTTCATTCAATGATATTATTAAATTATGTTTTTAGCCTTTGTTAAAATGTTCAGTGGCAAGAATAAAAGAAACTATCTCTATAAAGAACCTAAACACCTAGGAAATGTAGAGTCTCCTACCTCAGGTCCGTAGTAAAGTACTCACCCAGTATTGGCATTTGATTTGACTCAGATCGGAAGACAAATAAAGAATGGATGAAATCCCTTAAATATGGAAGATTATACCTGACCTAAATATAAAATGTGATTATAAGAAATATTATTAACAACACATATCAAATTTATTACTCATACAAATGGATACAATGGGGGCCAAAATGATCGATTCTAAAATAAAATGGGGAAATGTTAGAAGAGCCTATTATATAGCTAAACATAGTTCTCCCAAGATAAGAGGATATCCAATAGAGAAAGAAGAAAATATATGTTTATATTGAATATCATTTTTTGGAAATATGTTAGATCGTCCATAATTAGTGGGCTACATGGTTATCAAAACCATGTTCTAACCATGAACCCTTTACCATAAATAGGGTAACCTCAAATAATTAATCTGTGTGAATTTTAAAACCATATAAAAAATATGTGATTATTCTTTTCTATAAATTGCATGTGCCCCACATGAGTTTTCACTTCCACGCAAATGGTTTTATTAAACTTTGCAACATTTTCGTCCCCTCTATGGATCCTCTCATATATAGTAGTAACCCACTCTGATGCATGTAAATTTTCGACTAACTCTATAGCCTATTTTATTTTTCAAAAAAGGTTATTTTTACGATGAAAAATAATCCCCATACATCCAAAAAAATGAGGAGATCAATACGGGTACTCACACCAGGTTGTAAATAAGTAATTAAATAATAATAAATGAGATATTTATGTCATAAAAAAACTGATCATAATACAATCCATCACCCTTAATGATATTTTCCCCAAATGTTTCCTAGTAATGCTGGTTAATATTCATCTTTGAATAGTTAAAATCACTAAGAACATATGTCACCCTCCCACACCAATGCCTCATATTGTAAATGGTTGTGCTGAAATAACACCCACACTTGAGAAAAATACCATCTTGATGGATGTTTTTTCCTCCATTAAATTATATGAATATGATGATCTTCAAAGGAAACATAAACCTCTAACTCAATCTTCTCATTCTACAGAATGTGTGTTGGGTCTGAATGATAATGGAATATAATATAATCACTGATAAGTCCAGTATGAACAAGTACCATTATGGTAACATAAAAATACTAGACACCATCCTAGTTATCTATATAATCTCAAAAATTTGGACATATCATAGTGAAAAAGTTCCATATATCTCAATTCATCCATGTCCCATCCCGGAATAGATCGGAAAAAAGACATGGTCGATGACCCCAAAACTCTAGCTCATCATTAGTGATTCACCTAAATTTTTTTTACATTAAAATGAAGTGTGAATTAGCTTCTTGATCAACTGGACATGCTCATGAGATGCACTCCCAGTAAATCTTCCTCACTTACCTCTAAAGAGCATAGAGGTGATTAGCTTTTCCTACCAAAAAATGCTTCATATGGATCAATATATATATTTTTGATATCTATTTTTACAGGATAACATAACAATGGTTGTATTACTTTCCTAAGAGCCCCAAAAACATAGAATGAATTCGTATACCATGTCCTCAATATCCTAAATTATTTTATACGATCAGACATCATTATGAGGGTGGTAAGATATGCTCAGAAGCACTTGTGTACCCAGTTCCCTATGAAAACTTTTCCATTAGTGATATTTATACTAGGAGCCCAAATATATAATGATTCTTCTCTAGAAACCTTGAATTCATATTGTCTTGAATTTATATATAAAACAACCCTTTCTCATATAAGTGTAAGTATTCCATGATTGATAGTAAATGATAATACTTCATCATCTAATAAATGAAACCCCACATAGCATCACTACTTCATGGATCCCTTTGAAACCCATTCAATAAATGCATCACCAAATAATCCCACTTCAACTCTGGAATAGGTAACTGTAATGACCCAAAATTTTGAATAAATCTTGTTTCCTAATTTTATGTGTTATTTTATTTTTATTCTCAACAAAAATGTTTCATTTAATAAAATGAGTATAATTAAAATGAGACCATTGGGTTTTGACTGTTATATGACCATTGGTCAATATGACAGCTGGAAACTAAACGTTTTGATTATTGTCTCTAAATACAATTAATCTTGATTAATAATTATAGAAAGAAGATACGATGGCCTCACCCAGTAGTCTTGGACCGATCGAAGCCCATCTAACAGAACTTGGGAAAGAGGTAGCACCACTGGGCTTTGCTCTGGACCAAACCCAAGACGAACTTCATCGTGTGAAGCTAGAACAGAATCACCTTTATGAGAAGTTCAAACTGATAGAAATTACTACTCGTGCGATGTTGGTCGAGCCTCCCTCAGATTCTCTCACCTTAGCACATCTTACACTTAGGTCCTATGCTGGTGTGATAAGGGGGTATGTAAGGAGACCGTAACTGCCTTGTGTAATCCTTTGTTTTAAATAAAAATTGGGATTTCATCCTATGATGATGTTTATGGCTTTTCAAATGACCGTATAAATATAGTATGCATATTTTTGATGAATTTTAGAAAAATGATATTTTAAAAATGTTTATGTAAACATTAAATAATTAAAAATTTGTAATGAATTTCAAAAAATGGTATTCTACAACTATGTTCAGTAATAAATTTAGAGTCTAATAAGATAAACATGATTTTTAATGAATAATAAATTATGAATAGTGATTTTATGATTAGAATTAGTAATGTGTTCAAATAGATTAGTAATCTCACTTAAATAAAGTATTAATATAATCTAGGCACCTTGATTAAGTAATGTGATTCAATAAAATGGTTAAATAACGGTTTCATAAATTATTATTCAAGTATTAGTTTTTTTGGATGAATAGTGTTTTTTCATTAAAAACTAAATTAAAAATATTTAGAAAATTATTTTTATAAAATGGATATTATTTTTGAACTCAGAGTATCGATATTATGTTAAGGTAATTTTTGGGGAATTTTCTAAAAAAATGAATTTTCAGTGAATAGTGTATTTATTTAAAAAAAATTAAAATATTTATAAAATTATTTTTATAAAATGGTGTTCATTTTTAAAATTAGAGCGTTGATATTTGGTTAATGTGAAATTTTGGGATTTTTCTGAAAAAGTTGAATTTTCAGTGAATAGTAAAAATACAGTTTTAGGGTTTCGGTATGTTTAATGACATCATAACGTTGTCATCATGATTTCATGAGATATTTTAAGGTATGGTCGACTAAAGGTGATGAATTATTGTATGTGGGGCACCATGTGGCCTAACTCTATGGGATGTTCCATGGGAGGGCCCATGCTTTTGAGAAAACCATTTTTGAGGTGTCCCTTGGCCATTAATGCCTTGTCCCCTCACTTTCCCTATAAATACCAAGAACTCCTCTCGTCATTTCGACTCCCCACACTCCCAAAACTACGTTCTGGCCTCAATAACTCCCAATGAGTCTTCCCATGGTGCCCCAAACCCCTTAAGGTCCCAACCTTTGAGTTTTAAGAGTTACGTTTTAAGGTAAGGGATCTGATCTCTCTCTTTCTTTTCAAGAAATATCTTTAATGTAATTTCATTTATGCTCCATGTTCTTATGTTAAAGGGTGTTATTTTATAATCCTCTTACTTCCATTTTGATTTTCACATAATGAGAGATCCCCTCTTAATCTCTTTATTTCGTTTTATGAAGTTTTAAGTGGCGCCGTTAGGCTGCCGAAATTTTTGTAACGGATTCTTTCTCCCTTCTCATTTTTCAGGATCTATTATCATGTAAAGTATTTAAAGTTCCTTTTTATTATGTTGGGGTGTGATCTCTAAATTTATCATACTGATATTTTATGATCATTTGATTAGAGACCCCATTTGATCTCTTCAATTCAGTATTTTGATGTTTTAAGTGGCGTCGTTAGGCTGTTGAATTTTCAAGTGGTTCTTCACCGTTCTCGTTTTGATGTTCTACTTTCATGTCAATTCTTTCATGTTCATTTTTCTTATGTTGGGGTATGATATCTATATCTATCATGCTGATCTTTTATGACCATATGATGAGAGACCCCATTTTATCTCTTCAATTCAGTATTTTGAAGTTTAAGTGGAGTCGTTAGGCTGCTGAATTTTTAAGTGGTTCTTGCACCTTTCTCCCTTTTCAAATTTCTAATTCCATTTCAAGTCTTCAAAGTTCCTTTTTATTATGTTGTGGTATGATCTCTATATCTATCATACTGATTTTTTATTTTCATATGATGAGAGACCCTATTTGATCTCATCAATTCATTTTTGGTTGAAGTTTATGTAACGCCGTTAGGCTGCCAAATTTTAATAAGAGATATCTAATTTTTGTCTCCCTTCAAATTTTTTCAATTAAAATGGTATGTCCTTGAAATTGCATCACCATGTTCATATATCCTTATTATTCTGTCCCTATACTGTTTTATGGGTCAATTATGAATGTTTGACCCATGTCCCCTCTCTTTTCAATGTTTTCTAAAACCCCGAAACATAGCCGTTATGCTGCAGTATTTTAATCTCAAAATGTCTCTATCTTTTCTCAAAATTATTTTATGTTATAAAGTGAATACTCAAAGATCATAGTTCTACAGGGGTATTCACATATATACCAAAATGTTCTATTTTAAATTCTGGGATTTACATACATGAAACCCTCTCTCCCCTTCTGTGGGTTTAAAGTGACATTAAGATCATGTCTTTAAAGTAATTTTCAAAACGTTATGATTATGAAATTAAACCCATTTCGTTTATGATATATGGGTTGTTTATGAAATGATTGATGATTATATATGTGGCTCACATGATGATAAAGACAAATTTATGGGTGCGCCCTGATAGCACTCCAATGCATTGGGTAATGATGTAACCACTAGAGATTACAATTTTCATGATACCTTGGTGAATAACCTTGGTAATTTTCAAATGACACCTTGGGGATGGACCATGGTGATATGTTCATGATTGTCTATATTAAATGTTGTAGCCAAATCTTCAAGTTATGAAAAATGTTTTTTTATTATGATATATCTCATGATTTCTTTCTCATGCCTTAAAGTTCTTTTCATGACCTCATTGAAGTATATCAAGTTCACATGTAAAATGTTTCTCTTGTTTCCCTTACAGGGCCTTCTGCTCACCCTTTCTTTTTATGTATGTCCCCAGGTTATGAGATGCAGTAATGAACCTTGGATGAACATGAGAGAAGCCTTTCAAGTGTTTAAGAAGAAAGTTTTATGTTTTCATGTTTTAAGTTCCTGGTTTCCAAGACACTAAACCATAAAGATCCTCGGTTTTGTAAAATGTAATGAAAGATTATGTGATTAAAAGGTGGGATCCTATTGTTGGTATCAATGGATGGTTTAGTTATATTTCAAAATTAGGATATGAAAACTTTAGGAAGAATCCTATAGAAAAGTTTATATATAGGAAATCTTCTTGGTATTTTGGTGAGTATTGAGTAATGGATTACCAAGCAAATACATCCCTGTCTGGATACGAGCAGGTAGAGGTGGCTCTGGAACAGATGTACATAGGGGTAAAACCTTAAAACACCACTTTGAGCTAGACTCAAACGGGAACTGGTACATGACAACGGGCCTTGTTTCACTCTTGGTTACGACACTCCCGGGGGATATGCTATGGTAAAATCATTAGATTAGTATGAACCATTGTTAAAGGAACAAAGATAAAATAAAATAAAGATTCACATAAGAATATATGATCATGGATAACCTAGATGGGAACCTAGGGGATCACAAGTTAGGGTATACTATTCTTCTACAAGTTTAACCTTTTATTCTTAATGTTTCCTTTTCATGATTATTAGCTAAGTATTTAAGACCAAAATTATACATTTTATTCTTAGTTAATGGTGGGAAATTGAATAACATGTCCCAACAACCAATGTGATAGGAAATGCGATGATTTCCGTATTAATATGACAGAGATGATTAGGGGATTAAAAGATGATTATTATTTTGGAAGACGTTCACTATTTTGGGGACCCTATATGATCGAGGTAAATATATTACTACGGTATTTTCATGGAGGAGTAAGTTTGACTTATATTTTGAAGAATCTATGAATTTAAGGTGGACTTATAGTAATTTACGTTACTTATGGGAATGATCAACCTATCTTGGGTAAAATATGTTTAGGTTAGCTACTTTTGTTATAAAGTGTTAGGAGTAGTTTATGTTGTTTGAAGATGATCAATGAAGTTTATTTTGGAAGACTATGTTATCAAATCCTTCTTTTATTTGGGGTTTCAATATTAGTTTGGTTTATTTTGAGGGATCTTAAGATCCGTTATTTTTGGAATGGTCTATGATGAACTTTTGGTAGTACCATGGAACATTGAAGATTTAAAAGTAGTTTCCATTCCTAAGGGATTATTTCTTTTTGAAGAGTTGTTTTACCTTACCCTTTCTATTTTTGGGATAATGTTTAAAGATAGATGAAATAGATAGTTAATCTTTTGTGGATTATGTGATTCTCTAGAAGATGATTGTTGTGTTTTGATGAGACCAAGTAGTTTTGAATGCTCATATTTTGGAGAAAAGATTAGTTTTGGTAGAAACTTATTAATGGATGAAACACTACATCAAGGTAGGTATATTTTCATATGTTTTTGTTCTATGTAGTAAATGAATTCCTCAAAATTATGAAAAGGAACGTAAAATGAAAACATTTTTGTTTTACATTTCCTAATAGGTAATCAGAGACCGTTTACACACATCATAATTTTGTGATTTTTTATGGTTAACTTTCTCCTAATCCTGTTTTCTATCACTCTCCCTCAGAACTTGACCCTTTGTTTTCTCCTCCATATCCATGTTTTCCTACATGGAATCCTAGTGTGGGCTAAATCGGGTGACCTTTGTACTTCCCTTTATTTCTTTTAAAGTAATAGTTTTACTGACTCCTTTTTCGATGTGGGACTTTAAATGAAATTTCAAAACCCAATTTTAAAAATTGCGAGGACGCAATTTCTTAAGGGGGGAAGATTTTAACGACCCGAAATTTTGAATAAATCTTTTTTCCTAATTTTATGTGTTATTTTTTTATTTCTCAACAAAAATGTTTCATTTAATAACATTAGTATAATTAAAATGAGACCATTGGGTATTGACTGTTATATGACCATTGGTCAATATAACTGCTGGAAACTAAACGTTTTTATTATTGTCTCTAAATACAATTAATCTTGGTTAATAATTATAGAAAGAAGATATGATGGCCTCACCCAGTAGTCTTGGACCGATCGAAGCCCATCTAACAGAACTTGGGAAGGAGGTAGCACCACTGGGCTTTGCTCTGGAGCAAACCCAAGCCGAACTTCATCATGTGAAGCTAGAACGGAATCTCCTTTACAAGAAGTTCAAACTGATAGAAATTACTAGTCGTGAAATGTTGTCCGAGCCTCCCTCGAATTCTCTCACCTTAGCACACCTTACACTTAGGTCCTATGCTGGTGTGATAAGGGGCTATGTAAGGAGACCGTAACTGCCTTGTGTAATCCTTTGTTTTAAATAAAAATTGGGATTTCTTCCTATGATGATGTTTATGACTTTTCAAATGACCGTATAAATATAGTATGCATATTTTTGATGAATATTAGAAAAATTATATTTTAAAAATGTTTATGTAAACCTTAAATAATTAAAAATGTGTAATGATTTTCAATAAATGGTCTTCTACAACTATGTTCAGTAAGAAATTTATAGTCTAATAAGATAAACTTGTTTTTTGATGAATAGTAAATTATGAATAGTGATTTTATGATTAGGATTAGTAATGTGTCCAAATGGATTAGTAATATCACTTAAAAAAAGTATTAATATAATCTAGGCACCTTGATTAAGTAATGTGATTCAATAAAATGGTTAAATAATGGTTTCATAAATTATTATTCAAGTATTAGTTTTTTTGGTTGAATAGTGTTTTTTCATTAAAAATTAAATTAAGAATATTTAGAAAATTATTTTTATAAAATGGATTTTATTTTTGAACTCAGAGTATCGATATTATGTTTAGGTAATTTTTGGGGATTTTTCTAAAAAAATGAATTTACGGTGAATAGTGTATTTATTTAAAAATAGAATTTAAAATATTTAGAAAATTATTTTTATAAAATGGAGTTCATTTTTAAAATCAGAGCATTGATATTTGGTTAATTTGAAATTTTGGGCTTTTTCTGAGAAAGTTGTATTTTCAGTGAATAGTAAAAATACAGTTTTAGGGTTTTGGTATGTTTAATGACATCATAACATTGTCATGATGATTTCATGAGATATTTTAAGGGATGGTCGACTAAAGGTGATGGATTATTGTATGTGGGGTCCCATGTGGCCTAACTCTATGGGAAGTACCATGGGAGGGCCCATGCTTTTGAGAAACCCACTTTTGAGGTGTCCTTTGGCCATTAATGCCTTGTCCCCTCACTTTCCCTATAAATACCAAGCAATAATCTCATCATATCAACTCCCCACTCTCCCCCAATGAAGTTATGGTCTCATTAACTCCCAAGGAGTCTTCCCAAGGTGCCCCCAATCCCTCAAGGTCCCATCCATTGAGTTTTAAGAGTTGCGTTTTAAGGTAAGGGATTCGATCTCTCTCTTTCTTTTCAAGAAATATCTTTTATGTAATTTCATTTATGCTCCATGTTCTTATGTTAAAGGGTGTTATTTTATACTCCTCTTACTGCGCTTTTCATTTTCACATAATGAGAGATCCCCTCTTACTCTCATTATTTCCTTTTATGAAGTTTTATGTGGCGCCATTAGGCTGCCGAAATTTTTGTAATGGATTCTTTCTCCATTCTCATTTTTCAAGATCTATTATCATGTAAAGTATTTTAAGTTAATTTTTATTATTTTGGGGTATGATGTCTAAATTTATCATACTGATATTTTATGATCATATTATGAGAGACCCCATTTGATCTCTTCAATTCAGTATTTTGATGTTTTAAGTGGCGCCGTTAGGCTGCAGAATTTTTAAGTGGTTCTTCACCTTTCTCATTTTGACGTTCTACTTTCATGTCAATTCTTTCAAGTTCCTTTTTGTTATGTTGGGGTATTATATCTATATATATCATACTGATCTTTAATGACCATATGATGAGAGACCCCATTTTATCTCTTCAATTCCGTATTTTGAAGTTTAAGTGGCGTCGTTAGGCTGCTGAATTTTTAAGTGGTCCTTGCACCTTTCTCCCATTTCAAAGTTCTAATTCCATGTCAAGTCTTGCAAGTTTATTTTTATTATGTTGGGGTATGATATCTATATCTATCATACTGATTTTTTATTTTCATATGATGAGAGACCCTATTTGATCTCATCAATTCATTTTTGGTTGAAGTTTATGTAACACTGTTAGGCTGCCGAATTTTCATAAGAGAAATCTAATTTTCGTCTTCCTTCCATGTTTTTCATTTCAAATGGTATGCCCTTGAAATTTCATCACCATGTTCATATATCCTTCTTATTCTATCCCTCTACTGTTTTACGGGTCAATTATGATTTTTTGACCCATTTCCCCTCTCTTTTCAATGTTTTCTAAAACCCTGAAACATAGCCGTTATGCTGCAGAATTTTCATCTCAAAATGTCTCTATCTTTTCTCAAAATTATTTTATGTTATAAAGTGAATTCTCAAAGCTCTAATTTCGAAAGGGGTATTCACATATATACCAAAATTTTCTATTTTAAATTCTGGGATTTACATACATGAAAACCACTCTCCCCTTTCGTGGGTTTAAAGTGACATTAAGATCATGTCTTTAAAGTAGTTTTTAAAACGTTATGATTATGAAATTAAACCGATTTCGTTTATGCTATATGGGTTGTTTATGAAATGATTTATGATGATATATGTGGCTCAAATGATTATAAATACAAATTTAAGGGTGCGCCCTGATAGCGCTCCAATGCATTGGGTAATGATGTAACCACTAGAGATTACAATTTTCACGATACCTTGGAGAATAACCTTGGTATTTTTCAAATGACACCTTGGGGATGGACCTTGGTGATATGTTCATGATTTTCTATATTAAATGTTGTAGCCACATCTTCAAGTTATGAAAAATGTTTTTTTATTATGATATATCTCATGATTTATTTCTCATGCCTTAAAGTTCTTTTCATGACCTTATTGAAGTATCTCAAGTTCACATGTAAAATGATTCTCTTGTTTCCCTTAATGGTCCTTCTGCTCACCCTTTCTTTTGATGTATGTCCCCAGGTTATGAGATGCAGTAATGAACCTAGGATGAACATGAGGAGAAGCCTTTCAAGTGTTTAAGAAGAATGTTTTATGTTTTCATGTTTTATGTTCCTGGTTTCCAAGACACTAAACCTTAAAGATCCTCGGTTTTGTAAAATGTAATGAATGATTATGTGACAAAAAGGAGGGATGCTATAGTAACAAATGTAAAATCACTAATAGTAATTATTGATCTACCAACACTAGCTAATATGTGGAATATCTGCTATCAGAACAAGTTACACCTCTTGTTATACCAGTACACCAGTAATGATGACATAAGTCATGGTACATCAATGTGAAAACATGATATCAAAGTACAGTGTTGTCTGTGAGAGAAATATCTATATTCATGAAGAAAATAAGGAATATAGTCATTGAACATTTCATCCTCCTATGTGGGATAACTATTCAATTATATATTATAATGTTTTACAATTATCCATTATTGTATGGAATTTTTAAATTTTCATTACTTCAAATTTTCACAGATATAATATCATGTTTAATGAGAACCTCAATTAAATAGGATTTCACAGTGAGAATAATTTTTTTTCATAGTATGCACAAAACAATATGGCATGATCCATGATCGAAGAACATTTATTATTATTTCAGTGATTCACATCAACTTCAATATTTTTTTAGAAAGATCACACTCATTGTTGGAATCAAATTGCCTGATGAGAATTGTTTACTCTATATTTTTAACATATGAAGATGATGTTGTAGTTAATTGATTTCAAATGATTTTCGTCATTTATATTTTATATAATGGTTCATAGGGCCTAAAAAATTATTTTAGTTGGTGAATGTGTTGAATGTTATTTCATGTCTGGTTTACAATTTTTTAATCATCCGTCAAATCTCCCAGTTGTTCCCAAATCCATAACTAGGTACATAAATTTTTTCCATATTCTAGTGGTAAATATTCTATTTTGACCCTACATAAATTAGGAACACACAAAGTAGGAGTGGATAGGAGGTTTGGATCTTGTTAACATTTTTTAGGGGAAATTATCTATACTCTAGGACCCTCATATTGATTTTCAATTTTTTTACGAATCTAACTCTAATCTTGATATGGAACCAATTCCCTTAAAAATTTTATCATGTGTTGAATCCTTCCATATATATGGTGTGTCTATTAATGATTCCATTTTTACACATCCTAGGTTCTTCATCAATTTTATGTCATATAAGTAGTTTCATTTCATCTGAATCAATGTAACTAGGCACTATGTAATTTAATACCATCTTTGGAGGTAATTAGTATTTAAATGGTGGGATTGAACCATTATGAGGGGTCAAAAATTTGCTGTTTAAAAAAGGAATAAAAACACATGTATTTAATTGAAACCATGTACATTAAGATAAAGTATATATAAAATATATGGGGGGACATAAAAACCATGTTTTGAGCTCGTGCCTAAGCCTATGTGAACCATGATTGGCGGGTTTAGGCCTTATGCACTAGGGATAGCCTTTTAGGATGTTTGATATGTAGCATGAGATACCGAAAGGAATCTTATGTATCCTGGTGATTTAATGATAGATTTTTCATGTAGATTAGTTATATTCTTATAGTATTTGATGAATAGGAAGAATGAATTATCCCACAAGATAGATTGGCTCCCATGGGAGAGAATATTAGGGACATTGTAGTGTATAAATCCATGTGGATTTCTTTTTAGATCATTCCTATTAAAGGAATATTATCTAACATTTTCTTGTAGGAATCATTTTTCATTTAGTTCAGTAGGATCCCTGATCCATTGAAGGAGGATGAAGAAAGATAACAAAATTGGAAAGACTGGGTCTAATGGATTAGGACATATGAATTATAAGGTGACATGCTTAATTCTAGATGAATATATGAGCAAGGGAATTAGGATAGAATCATAAATATAATATTTATAGGCAGAATCAGATCTCTCATAGTTTAGTTCACAGTGTTAAAAAATATATCTCTGGTACATGGATATGATGTACCAGGACGTCTTCCATACATGTCCTCGTTATCTTTTAGACATATCTAAGCATCATATATGAAACATATGATTATTTCTATGTGACATGTATAAGGATGTCTTAGCATGTCATGTTTTCATAACAATTATTTCTAATGAAAATAACATTATCTATTTAACATTAATGTAAGATATCACTTTATCATGATGGAATATATATGAGGATGTCATATAATCAAGGATGACATGTAAGGGTGGTGTCACATGTCTTGGATGACATGTACAACAAATGTCTCTCTACTTGAATGACATTTCTAGAAGATGTATAATGACCAAGATTACAAAGATGAAGAGTGGAACATGACCAAGATATAATGTCTAGGAGGAATTTCATGATCTAGAAAACATGTCCAGTGGAACCGTCTTGACTTGGCTGATAATGTCTAATTGCAGTGAATGACATGGGAGAAATGTTGGGGTTTTGTTGTATGAATTAGAAGTCATATATAGAGGATATCACCAGACCTGACTGGAAATCATGGAGGACTTCTAAATACATGTGGGGAATTTCCAATGGTAATAAGAATACATTCATTACATGTCCAAGGGTAAAGACAGGATCCAAATGGCTTGTTGAGAGTGTGTCACATGAATTGAGTGACCCATCTTGGTGATATCACAAGCTCAAGGTTGGTTATGAGAATCCAATAAAGATTATAATATAGTACTCAAAAGAATTCTATTATATTTTTCATTATTTATTGGATATGTGCCTCATGGTTTTTCATGCATTGTCTTATTTTATTCTTTTTGTGACATTGTTGAATTGTGGTACCCACATTGAATAATTTTTCAAACATGCTGGAAGTACATTGTGTGATCTATATTGTGATCAAATAAATCACATAATAATGTCATATTATCCAAATGGTAATTCCCTAAATAATAATTAAATGAAGACCATGATGATTGTGTGACATTACACTAGAAGAAGTATTCCCAGACACTCCATTTCAGAAGTCCCCCATCATGTATATGTTTTTTGTACTCATGGGGAGTGATTTTTATCCCTATTTCCCTAATTATACACCTACAAGTGTGGAATGTATCTCATAAAAATGTTATTTTACTAGTGAGAGTATTTTTGTATCGCATGATTCACATGATAATTTCATAGGTTTCTATGGGACCAAATGATAAAAATGACCATGAAAAAGTACTGCAATCGCCATGATTGTTACACCAGGATGATCCGATGGATTTTTCCTAAAAAATTTGATATTTCAAAGTGCGTTCATAATGTTTGAAAAATATGTCTATGTATATTAATGATATCTTTATTGTTATGGGAAGGTTTTCACGGGACCATATAAGTCTTTTGTGGGATTCAACATGAGGTAATGAATAATATTCAGTGGATCCTCAATGAGATCAAGATGACCTATCTATAAGACTTTTTGATGTTATTTTAGAATGTTCACAGTAATTAAAATGATCAACTGTGATCATATATGTCTTATAACCCATATTATCGTGATGATAAATGTTTCTTCCCATATATTTAAGATTCATAATTCTTACTATTTTATTTCCTACCATTTTTTTCGTAGACGTGTTGTGTCATGATGTTATAGAAGGGTCTTTGGGGAGAATCAATCTCCTTGTATATGATGTGTAATGTGAAAAATGATTAGTATCATAATAATAGAATAACATCTTTAAAATCAATCCTTCTTATTGTTTGTACATACAATGATGAATCATAATAATTATTGGACATGTGCCAGGTCTTTCTCATGATGCAGGGGACAAACCAATATGATGTCTTAAAACAAGGTGGGAATTTTGCAACTGGATCCACGGAGTATTGATAATTGAATGACGGAGACATGTGAATATTAATGTAAATCATCATTTTATGAGGATTCAATATGCGTTTTCCTATATTTTATATGTTTTTTTGGATTATTTTCTAGAATTTATTAATTTATATGCCCTATTATATAGTGGAAATAAATTGACAGCATCCACATGATCACTAGTGCTTGTCTGGATTCCATCATAGGAACTCGATGTTTCATCGACGTGGGTTTTAATGAACAGAAACAGATTATGAGATTCACCTGAACTATTTTCATGAGTATCTTACGATTATTTTATTGCAAGTATTTATAAAGGTTAAAATATCCACATGAGTCAGCCTCCTACACTTACATTTTTTTCTGAGAAAATAATAGTCATGCTTCTGGAATTTCATCACCATTAGACATAGTAATGCTCATTTACATGGAAATAAATCCCTACCAAATCTAATATAAAATATTTATGCTTAATTATGAAAACCAATTATGTAAGAAAATCCTCTAATTTAAGTACACCAAGATCCCAAACCAAGTGTTTTAAAATGGTTTTCTATTTACGAAATTTTTTAAAATTATGGTAAATATATATAAATTAATAAACAAATACAATATATATTTTTGAAAATACCCTCATATCTAGCCAATTTCTTTCCTAAAATAGTTATAAAGCATTATTTTTTTTATCATTTATCAATTATATAGACTCTACACAAAGTGTTTATTGTTGTAGAGAACATTCTTCAAGAATATTGTATCTATCATGTAAGGTAATTGAGTCTCTTATTAATGTTTTGTCTACATAATTATTTTGAAGTTAGTTTTATAATTTCAGTTTTATCTTGGTCTATAGAAGTAATAATTATTAAATTATTTTTAATTTTTTTTATTAATGAGACACGTTCACACTCTCATTTATCTCATTTGTATATTACACTTTGTATGCAAATTAGGCTGTTTAAATAATCATCTTATTTTACAAGATTATATTTTTATTTTATGAATACCCAAACTAATTTTTATTCATGTTTTAATATATATATGATTATTCAAAAAAAATATGGATTCCCATGAATTAATCCGACATTTATTTTTCATTGTTTAATAATGGGGAAGTATTCAATCCTTTAAGAACATATGAATTAAATTTTTTATATTGAACCCATTCATTATCCTCTGCTTTTTATTAACAAAATTAATTGATGTGATCACTATTGAACAATGAAATATGATATATGATGGATTCACCATAATAGTGATATAATTAATTGTGTAAATAATAAATTTCCATAAATTACAAGTTTAATGATAACTTGGTCAATAACCACGAATTTGTTTTGACACCATGGTATAGATAATTTTTTTACATGTTAAGGAATCTACCAATTTTTATTTTATAGAGAAATTTCCATGTTAAGTTCCCTATACTTATGATTATTCTCAATAGTCATGAGTCCTATTTTACCCATCATAATAATTCATTTACATTCATATTCCTTAATTTGATTTATACTCATCATATTATTTTAAATATTATACCAAGGAAAAACATTTTGTGTGGTGACCAAGGATGGAATAACATAAAATTCATTCAATTTGATTAAATAATGTTTTTGTTTCAATTTTTCATATATAGTTATTATATTATTAAACTAGTTTTTATCTAGAAAACATGAAAAATTATTATGATGTTTTTTATATTAATTTTTCTCTTCTAATTATGTTAAAAATCTTAAATTAAAAATTTTATTTGCTATAGATGGAATTAATTAAAATTGTATATAATTTGATAAATTTTACACTATAAAAATATATCCAAAACAATAGGGATATGTCTAAATCTAGGAATAATTTGTAAATTCTAGAAAAGTATAGATTATGATGTTTTATTAGATAAATTAAATTAAATTTTTTTGGAAATTTGAATGTTAATATAGTTCTGGAGTAGATATATCGAGTCATATAAATCCTAAACGATCACATTGGGTATTATCATGGTCTATTAGTGTTACCTAAAAAAGATTCTTACGAGTTTAAAACTATATATACATTGTAAGTTGAGTTGAATTGATTGATCAAATGATTTTTATTGAAAAATACAACTAATATATAGATAATGTTAATAGTTTTTAAAATAATGATGTATATTATCCATGAAAAATGATATTAGATTATTTTAGGATTAAAAATTCATTTATTTTTTTATTATATAACTTATAATATTAAAAAAAATTACTTTTAGTTGGGTTTTTCTTCTATAAAAATTAAATTAAATATATGTAATTATATGTATTATTGTTATGATTGACTATGAAATGAGGATCATCCTAATATGATTTAATAAATTGATGAAAAAATCATAAAATTGACGGACCTGTTATATGAACACAAAAAGTCTGAAATAATGGTTCTTTATAGTATCCAAAAAGTGGGAAAATAAATCATTTATTCATTCATATGTTAATGGCCACATGATTTTTTGTGGATCCTTTTATCCACTAATCACTGAAAAATTGTTCAATAATATAGTGGAGATAACTTATATGTGAAATTTTTATTATTTAGAGGATATTATATTAGAATTATATATCATAGAGGGATAAGTTGGTTAGATATGGATACAGCTATAGAATAATAATCTATTGGATAATTCATAATCCCTGGAAATTTTATAACTCAAAATGCCTTTTTCTTTTTGATTTAGATTTTCTGTAAGGGTTCTCACTTTTCCCTTAAAAGTGTTTGAAAATAAAAAAGATATATTTAAGGAAATATTGATATCATGATATTATGCAACATTTTTCCATGATTTTGATTGGAAAATTTATTTGTTCTTTATTAGGCCAAGAAAAAATATATGGAATGCTCTAACACTTAGAAAATTTGGGAGTTATGAGGAAATTTATAGTTTTATATAAAATTAGAAATGGAGTTTACATATATACTATAATTTAAATGTATTAATTACCTGAATAAGAGGAATAGAAAAGTGATTTGAATGAATACTTAGTAATGATTATATGTTAAAAGGTTCCTACTACCCAAGTTCTTTAATTTTTGGAATAATAATTAGGGAAATGTTTCATAATGCATTAAAATATTCTACAGATGTGGAAGAGATTTTCATGTATACAGAAACATTCATGGTGTTTAAAACAATGAACATCAAAATGATAATGAAAAATGTAGAATGGTGTAAAAAAATTTGTCACGAAATTCATCAATGGTGGGGATCATGTATATTTTTTTAATCAATATCCACATCAAAGTATAATGAAATTAATCAACCTTCATCCAAAGAAGATTTTAATAGAGAATGTCCAGTATTTTGGAAAGAAATTTGAAAATTTGTGTCTCCAAATGTTATTGGTACATAAATAATACTCTCAAATTCTTCATGTTAATTAAATTATTCTAGTTCTAAAATTATTATTCATTTTCTCATTATTTTGAAAATGAACAATATATAATATGAGTTTAGAGTTATAGATTTATCATAAAAATCTATAATCTGAAATATTAATTTATCATTGAAATATAGGGATTAAACAATTAACATTGTCAAGTGTAATAATTTCACAAACATTGTGGCAATTATAATGATGGAATTTGAAATAATGTTATTGATATATTGTATATAAATTTTTATTTCCTTCTCAAAATATAAAAGTGCATAAAAGTTCAGATTTCTAAAATGGAAAATGATTAACATTATTTAATCAATATATATCGCATATTTTTTGATGTTGAGAACCAATTAATTATTACTTAACTATATAAGTGATTAGATAATAAGAACAAGAGTGTGAAATAATAAAAACATGTCATGAAAAAAACGTTATAGGGTACACGATAAATTTCTAGATGAGTTACATTGATAACCCCTCCAAAAGAAGTATTTTATTAAATTAAACACATACCTTGTTCAAATATAATATCAAAACCCCATATTATATGAAATTAATGGAGTTTGATGAATTAAATAAGAATCATTAGTTTCATTTGGATATTGGTTTTATTCGACAATGTAAGTCCCCTTATAGATAATATATTCTCCATGTAAATATAAAGGATGAATAAATGAGGATATGATTTTATATTAGATAATATAATGGGATTACAGTGTGGACTATATACCCTACTTAATGGATTTATGATTTTTTTCATCTGTTTTGACATGGCTCAATTATTCACTGTGATTGAACTCTAATTGGGGAATCATATCCCGAGGGTGAAGAAAAAACTATTAAATGATGACTTCCACCATATAATGATATGAGCATTCTACGTTTGATGTTATTAACATTTTAATGACTAATGTTTCTTCTATATAAATTTATATTTTTAATAAAGTATCCAAGAAAAACCTTGATAAATTTATTGTGGTCATTATTGGAAATGTATTAAAAAATTATAATATTCATATGTATAATGAAAACTATCTATGTATCATATTATATAATATAAAAAATAGATTTTTTTTGTAATATCAAATTATGAATTTTCTTCTCACAAATGTTAATATTCTTAGGACACATCATTACTAGTGTAGTAATTTCAAATAATCATGAAATTGAAAAGGAAATATAGAATACACAAAATCCTAAAATATTAAATAGGTTTTTTTTTGCAAAATACTATCATGAAAATAAATATGTTTTTGGACATCATTACATGGCTTTTTAATAAACAAACTAGGATTGATCATCATGTATTAATGTTTATCTTGATATAGGATTGTGAATAATGTTTCTATGAATAATTAAATATAATATTTAGTGATCTTTCACCAAAAATACTCTGTAATGGATAATATTATATATTTATAATGACCCATCATTAAAGATAATTGGATATGTACTCCAAAAAAAATGAAAAAGTGGTTTTCTATTAATACAAAATTTTAACTCATGTAGATATTAATTATGCTATAAATGACGATTTTATTAACAATATTAATAATTTAATTAAATATTTGAAAATATAAAATATATTTATGTTTTTTATTTTATATATATTGAGAAAATTATTATAATATAATGTTTATAGTTGGTGAGTTGAAAATGATACAACAAATTTGTTTGGAAATATAAATGAAATATATTGATATCCCTATTATCATAAAATAAATATATAATATATTGACGATTAATTGAGTAGACATGAAAAATGATTTATTTTGATGATGTTGATTTAAGGAGTTATTTTGATGAAATTAAATGTAATGGTGGTAATTTATGTCTAAGGGAATCTACGTCATCATTAAAAACAAAAATGATTTCCCATCGGTCATTACCCGATATGGTCATGAAAACAAAGATATACGATACTAAATTATTAAAAATGATACGATATTTGAGAAATTGGAGGATTTTGAATTAAATATTGATCATGAGGGAGTAATAAGGATTCATACAATACCATGCATCCAATATTAAATAGACTTAAAATATATGTTGGTGGATGAAGTTCAAAACAATGAATTTTATATACATCATGGATTCACATAATGTGTAGAGATTTTTGATAAAATTACTGGTGGGATATGGTCAAATGAATCTTTTTATTATACAACAATACAATTTATTATTTCGGTAGGTTTTTGTAGAGCTATGACTAGTAATCAATTCGTTGAAACTAAAACCCATAAAATGTTGGAAGAAGGATAGCACCACATTCAACATTTCAAATTGATATTAATTGAAATATTAGGTAGAATATTCCATATGTTTAATTAATTAATTATTAGAAATAATAATATATATTTATAACAATTTTATCTATTTTCTCTACTAAGTTACAAACTTCTATTCACATGCATGAAGTGTTAAGAATTTTTGTGGAACCTAGGTCATTTATTTTTAGCCCATATTTTAATATATACTAAGAAGTTATAGAAGATCCATAAAAAGGATATAAGAATCTATAAAAACCATAGAATAAACTATCAACCTAAAAATAACAAAAAAAATTAGTGGACTTCTTTCACATTTGAAAAAATCTTATGGTATTGTATTCCATAATTTATAGTTATCAGGGATCATCATATTTATCAACATAAACTATCCTATTATAATAATTTACACTACTATATTAAATTGAATCATAATCACTACTGTAAATGTGGTTTTTAACCACGGTTCTTTACCAACGGTTTTCCTGAACTGTTGGTAATGAAGGGCTACGAAACCCTATCCCAACGGTTCATAAAACCGTTGGGAAAGGGTACCCCTTTGCCAACAGTTCTATAAAACCCTTGGAAAAGGGGTGTTCATGTTACCCTTTCCCAACGGTTTTATGAAACGGTTGGGAAAGGGAACCCCTTGGCCAATGGTTTTATTGAACCGTTGGGGAAGGGATCCCTAAACACCCCTTTCCCAACAGTTTTTAAAAACCATTGGTAAATCTTTTCCCCTAATACAATCAGGCTGCTGCTCTCCCCAAGTCACGACAGAACCCTAAAATCAATCCGGCGCTCGGATCCTCTCTCGAACTCCCCCATTCAAACAGGTAAAAATCTATCTAAATCATCTCAAATCATGTATTTTATTCTATATACTCATATGATCCATGTTTTTATTTTATTGATCTAATATTTTAGTTTTATGTTTTGATTTTGATGTGATTTCATGCTAAAAAATAGGGAAATGAACTAATTTTTTTTAATTAATTACATTCCCATGGAATATCATTTGTGTTATAATGTCCATGCTAAATAAAGGGGTAATATAATAGAATACCTTGAATAAATTTTGGAAGTTGGGGTATGTTGGTTCTGTGATAGGTTTTTTGTTGTGTTTCATTGTATGTTGTAGGTTTTTGTATGGTGATTTAGGTGACGAGTTATGCTTTTTGATATGTGGGGTTGAAATGTGATGGTTAGTAGGCTTGGATGTGACATGTGAAGTTCTATGATTGTGATGATGTGTGGTTTTGTTGTGTCGTGTGGAGGTGTTGTAGTATGAGGTTGTGGTGTATGATGTGGTGAGGTGGTTTTGGTTGTGCGGTGGATTGTGATGTGCAATATTTCTGTTGTGATATGTGGTTGTTTTGGTGACATGGTTGGATGATGTAACATGTCGATGATGGTTATTGTGAGATGGTGAGTTGTTGTGTGGTGGTCTTATTAGTTTCCTGGTTATTTATGGAATAGATTATGCTATTAAAACAAAAAAATCAAGATAGTAAATATATGAGATGGAATAGAAATGGATGTGTGGTAAATGGAATTAATTAATATAACATTAATTGAATGGACAATATAAGTGTGAATGAAGTGTCTTATAAATGAATGTGGGAAATGCTATGTGTTTTCTGTAGTGGTGGTGTGGTGTGTTGCATATAGTGGTGAAAGTGGTTGTGATGATTTATGTGTTGTATGGTAGTAGTGAAGTGTGTGATTGTTTAGTTAATGTAAACCCATAGGTTGGGTATTTTGTGCTATCTATATATCATGTATTTTATGTTATTTCTACACATTCCCAACCATTGTTGGATAAACATACCAACGACTAAAGGTTTTGAGTTATGGGTATTTTTTCTAATATCTAGGATGGTAGTTATATGGTTGGATAGCTACCATGCCTTCCCTACTCTTCCTTCATAAGTGATTGACCATGTGTTTTTAGGCAAGATGAGACGTGATTGTCCATGTGTCTTCAGGTGAGATGTACAATGATTTACCTAGTGTTTTCAGGTGAGGTGAGATGTGAAAAGGCTATAATAAGATGTGGCATGTGGTTGGGGTCATGTAGGGTAGGAGGATGGCACAAGGTTGACGATATTCCTGTTCATGATACCCTACTAATATGGTTATGGGATGAGGCATGATGTGATGTGATAACACATTATGTTCTTGTTGGTATTACATTTTTTCAATAACACATTGCTATATTTTATTCACATGTGTAGTTGATACATTGATTATTTTCTTCCTTTATCATTTACATAAATGTATTTTCTATTAAAGATCAATCCTATTGAATTGTTGATGAAAAATTGACTTATATAAATTCTATTTAAAAAAATGGACAGAAGATGGATTTATGAAACCGATCGGAACTCAAGCGATTTTCAAAACAATTTGGAGAGCTTTATAAATTTTTCATTTCACAATGCTTCAGATAGTGGTCGCATACACTTCCCTTGATCAAATTGTGTTGGTAGAGCTTAGTTGAGACATGAAGAAGTCTGATACCACATAACCAAAAATGGATTTCAAGCAAACTACTTTGTGTGGTATCACAATGGGGGGAAAACGAAATCTCAAATTGGTGATGATCGAAATGAAAGGACAGGAATGGAGATTTTGTTAGATGATCAGTTTCTGTTTATTCGCCATCATGAAAAAGAAAGGATTTCGACCCAAGAGGACTTCGATATGAGGACATCTGATGCATCTAGTGAAAATGATTATATTGATAGGGTGAAAAAATTGAATGTGGCTGCCACGACTCCAGTATATCGACAATGCGATAGAATGAAATAGATGGATTTTTTAATCTGATTGTTTTATGGGAAAACTATGTATGGGATTTCTAATACAGAAATCGATTACATTCTTACCCTCTTTAAGGATTTACATCCAGATGATGCAAATATTCCCTCAAACCACTATATGGCATGGAAGTTAGTTGAGAAGCTGGGATTTTCAAGAAACAAAATTCAAGCTTGCCCGAAATATTGTAGTTTATTCTGGGAGGAAACTACTGAATGAAATGATTTTATAAAATTTGGCACATCTTGCTGGAAGTCAAAATCTGATGGAACACCATCTCGCGTTCCACAGAATGTAATGTGGCACGTTCCATTGATCCCCAGACTCCAAAATCTTTTTATGTCTGATGACATATCAATAAAAATGAGATGGAATGATACCGAGAGAAAGAAGACTAATAATGAGTTGGTTCATCCTGCAGATGGATTTGCATGGCAGAGATTTGATGCTAGACATCCTGATTTTTCAGCTGACCTATGTAATGTGAGTTTGGGAATTTCATGAGACGGATTTAATCTGTTTGGGAATATGCTTAATTCGCACAGCACATGGCTAGTTTCTATACATATTTATAATCTTCCCCCATGGTTGTGTTTGAAAAAAAGCTTTCACATTCATGAGTATACTCATATCTGGTCCTTTTGATCCCGGCATTGATATTGATGTATACATGCAACCTTAAATAAAAGAGTTGAAACTTCATTGGGATGTGGGTGTGAGCACATAGGATGCATGTTCGAAATACATATTTCAGATGTGTGATGCGCTTATGTGGATGGTCAATGATTTTACAGCTTATGCAATGATGTCTGTATGGGCATGAAGGGAAAACTATCATGTCTAGTTTTTATGAAGAATACACGACCCAGAAGACCGAAACATCGATGTAGTTTCACTTTTATGAGACATCAATGATTCTTTCCAAAAAATCATCCATATAGAATGTATCGTCGAGGATTTGATAATACTATAGAGATAGATGATCCAACTCAGGGTATGTTTGGAACTGACATGTTTAATGAATTGAAAGATTTCAGTTTTTCGTTCGAGAATGGTCAAATTAAATCTGGAAAGAGAAAGATTGTTTCCACTGAAACCTATTACAATTGGAGGAAGAGGAGTATCTTTTTTTATTTTCTTTATTGGTCAACCAATTTGTTACATCATTACTTAGACGTAATGAATATTGAAAAGAATATATGTGAAATTTTGCTTTCGGTTCTTCTAAATGTCATGGGGAAGACAAAAGATGATTTACGATCTCGGCGTGACTTGGTGGATTGGGGCATCAGACCAGAATTGCATCATGTGCGTATCAGTGAAAATAAATGGAAACATCCATGTGCTTCTTATGTGATGACACCTATGGAAAAAAACAATTTCTGGAATTATTAGAGAATATTAGAGTTCCTGATGGCTATTCAAGCAACATATCTAAACGGTTCAACAGAAGATATTTGATGCTAAAATCTTTGTAGACTCATGATTATCGCGTTCTACTACATGAGTTGCTTCCAATAGAAATCTGTCATCTTTTTTACAATAATTTAAGGGTTGATGTTATTTGGTTGTCCCATTTGTTTAGAGACATTTGTTCTAAGAAGTTTTCCATGTATTTCATGGAAAAAATGATGACAGATGCCCCATTAATTTTGAGTGAGTTGGAGAAAATATTTCCTCCATCATTTTTCACATGCATGCTGCATCTGACTGTCCATATTCCCAATAAAATACTTCTTGGAGGACCTATTTCTTTTCGTTGGATGTATCCAACTGAAATATATATGATCACACTAATGTATTATGTTCAAAACAGAAATCATCCCGAAGGTTCTATTGTGAACAGTTACTTGGCTCAAGAATGTATGGATTTCTGCTCGATGTATTTGTCTAATCTTACTATAAGATTGAACAGACCAATGAAAAATTAAGAAGAACAGTATGAGCAAATTGAAACCAGTTTTCCATCACTTCCTCAAACTGGAGGAATTCCTGGATCATATACATTGAAGACATTACGCCATGAAGAGCGGGAGATGGAACATCGCATAATTTTGTTCAACTGTGATTTGTTCGATGACTATATCAGGTAACTAAATTGATTATGTATATCTTACATATATATCTATTAAACTATTCATATATATTTTTCTACAAGGAACATAAAACAATGATAAATAGGAATCATCATTCTTTATCATTCAGAAGGAGAGAGTTTATTCATAGAAAAGAGTTTTCTACTTTGTTAAAATTGAAGGTAAAAATATTACTATTTCAAATAATTATATCAATATCTAATAAAGTTTAAAAGTAATTTATACTGCAAGCATTGAGTATGTCTATTGACTCTGTCTCTGACGAAATAAGAGATCTGGTTGTTGGTCCTAATACCATGGTTCGTAACAGTAAATCAAATGTTATCAATGGGTACAAATTTATTGTCACTGAACGAGCAAAGAACATGAGAACCCAACATGATGGTGTTATGGTTACTTCCACAACAGATTGATATGCCAGTGTATCAGATAGTAGACCGCGATTTAAAAATGTGGGTTATTATGGAGTTGTTGAGAAAATAATAATATTAGATTATTACTCTCATGGACGAGTCACAATGATGAAATTCCATTAGTTTGATTTGATGACGAGACATGGCACATTTATTGATGATTTTGGATTTTGAGAAATTAATATGACTCAAACTCTTTCTATCGAAGAACCATATGTGCTGGCATCAATGGATAAACATGTTTTTTTATGACAAAGACCAACTTCGACTAGAATTTGGTGTCATAATTGAAGTAATTCCAAGACATATTTTTGATGATGGTGATGATGTAATTGGCATTGTCCCTAGTTCCATTGTAATAAATCCATTTATTTCTTTTGAGGACTCCAATATCTAAATTGTCAGAGTTGATTGTGAACCTGAAGTTATAGTTGAAAATATATAGAATCATTTATCCATTTTCTCAATTCTTCTGGTTTACCTCTAGATGGGTTGTTATGGTTGGTAATATTAAAATTGATATAGTATTGATCACAAATATGTTTTAGATAACTTGATCGTTATGTGAATTTTCAATTTTTATTGGTGGCATTTTTATTTGAATTTAAATTTCTAACTTGGAATTGAACTGTATTCAAACCTGGTCAAACATTATTTCTAAAATTTTGAACATTACAACTTGTATGATTTATTAAATCAAATCGAGCTCTTCTAAAAAAATTGATAGCTAAATTACCAATGAATCACCTTATTCCATCATATATTTAGTTTTTTGGTTTACAGATTAGTTTCCTTTTTCTAGTTAATTACATATTTGTTTTCAAAAGTAGGAAATGCAGCCAATTGAAGAGAGATGAAGGAAAAAAATGATGGAGAATAATAGTCGAATGGAAGATTTGGGAATTCCATCATTAGTGCCTATAGTGATTAATTTATCTCAAATTGATATATTTAAAGAATATATAATGAAATGTGATTAATTTCATTGTAAACATTTTTGTAGGATCCACCTATACGTTGACAGTTATTCGACGAGGAGCCTAGTACTGGTCCTATTACTCAGGCCGGTGGTACGAGGAGGGTTCGTAGCAGAGGTGGACAAGCAGCTGTGCGTACCCGACTAGACCCTGCCCCTCCCACTAAAATGTCATCCTTCCCACATTCTAATCCTGGTGTGTTGTTAGGGACACATGGGATATTTAGGCCTCCCATGTTTTCGCTTCCTTCTACATCTTCTGGACCATCATTTTCACATCCCATGATGATTCCCACTCCCCAGTCAGAATCTGGTCAGACAGTTGTCCAATCTTCTTTTCCTTCTACTTCTGTCTCTACGAGCTTCTACATTCCATCGTCTTCGACTCCTGTTCCACCAAAGGGTGTTCCATCAGTTTTTGTGGATCCAACAGTGATCAGCGATCAGACCGGTGTAGGTATATTTATAGAACCCTAAAAAAATTTATAGCAATATTTATTTTCATTATAACTTGTTTTGATAAAATATTTGTTTTTCATTCCTCACAGATACATCTACTGACATGAGGCATGGGCGGGGGCATACACGCATGCTTTCGGTGTGGAACTACCGCACACATGTTATGGTGGATTATAATTAAGACAACCAAATGGTTGAGAAAACAGGGCATCAATGATAGTGTTTTTTGGCGACGCTTTCCAAATACTCCGACATCATTCCCGTCAGCTTCTATCATGGAGAAATTTTCCACATGAGGTCAAGGATAGAGCTTTGTCAGAGATATGGGTAAAAAATCTGTTCTATTTAATGCCATGAATTATTTTTGTATTTATATGAATTAATATATTTTTGTCACCTTGGATTTAATTTTCCCGATGGTGAGGGTGCACGACCGAAACATCTAAATGATTTAGGAGAGCTTTGGAGAGCATACAAGCATGAGTTATATATTTTCTAGGTTTCTAGAGTTGGCACTGAGTTAGTGGCATCCCCAGTGGTGGATGATTGTCCTATAGAGCAGTATCGTCAGATGATTACTCATTGGATGAGTACCCAGATTAATGTATTAATTGAATTTGTGGTATTTAAATAATAACATTCATGTTTTTCATTAAAAATATATGTTGAATTTTTTAATTTTATTTAGGAATCATCTGGAAAGAATAAAAAGAACATTGATTCAAAAAAATACCTTGACACATTGGGATGCACTACGATGCCTGATCATGAGAGGAAGCAGGTATGACAATTGTTTATATGTTTTCATTACGACTTAAACTTTCTTTTGTTTCCTCAATTATTTAATAGTTTTCTAATGTTTTCATATGACTATAGTTTTCAATGTCATTATAGAGGAAAATACAAAATATTAAAGGACGTGTGCCTCGAGAAAAACTGTTTTGCTCGAGTAGACGGAAAAAGGATGGAAGTACCATCAATGAAGAGACTCAACAGCAGATTGTAAGTTTTAATCTGTTGATTTTATATTTTAATATCTATTTTGTTACTAAATAATATATTTATATTTGTAACAGGATTCTTTAGAGTCCCTCAATTCCCATGAACCAAACAATATTGGGCCAACTAATCACTTACATCAGGTTTTGGAAGAGGAGCATCTAGGCAGAGTACGCTACCGACCTAGGATAGCCCCGACGAGATATTGTCCCTCCTCAGGTATGAGTTATAGTGCCACCGAGCTGCAGCAAGTTAGGGCATATGCAGAACACAATGAAAAAAGGGCCACAGAGATGGCTGAATAATCTTCCAGGGTAAACAATGAATTTATGTAATTTATTGAAGTTCTACGTCCGACACTTCCACCAGAGGCCAGCCCAGCTTTTGATGAATATATGTCATCGATACATTTTATATATGGAGCACCAGGTGGTAGTTCTACTGGTGGTCAAGACGATTTCCAGGCTGATGATGATGATGGCGAGGAGTCTGATGCAAAAGAGGAGGGAGAGGAGGAGGGTGTGGCAGATGGCGAGGGCGAGGCGGAGGGTGAGGGTGAGGAGGAGGGCGAGGACGATGATGGGGACGAGGACGAGGGTGATGATGATGGTGATGATGGTGATGGTGATTATGGTGATGGTGATTATGGTGATGGTGATGTGGGACAAGTTGATCCGTTACATTTTTGACTTATATTACTGAGATTTGATGTTTAATCTATTTTAGTTGTTGGTTTTATCCAGACCTATAGTATAGTATTGCAGTTGTGTTATTTTTTTCTTCTTTTTTTTAGGGATGTTTATGTCTTTTAGTGGTTGTGTGTTTGTGAACTCCCTGGACAACCCCCCTTTGCCTTGACCCTGGACAACCCCCCACAATCCTCATTAGACCCCGGACAGCCCCCCCCCCCCCCACCATCCACTGTGGTCCCCGGACAGCCCCCCGGATACCCCCCGGACCCCGGACAGCCCCCCCACTATCCTCCTCGGTCCCCGGACAACCCCCCAAACAGCCCCCCCCCGGACAACCCCCACCATCCTTCTGATATTCTCATTTTAAATGTAACATTTTCATAAATAAATTATTTTAAATACCCATAGTCAAATAGTGTATTTGAATAATGTGAATAAATAACTAACATAAAACTCTAACTGTGTCTCTTTTGTTTAAAATGGAAAGGATTATAAATGAAAAGAACAATTGACATAAGGAAAACTGACCAAACACATTCGGATTCTGTTGATAATTTATCACAACGATCCATGGGTCATATGTGACGTGTAAGAGCCAACCCGGGTTCAATCCGAGTGGCGATGTGGCCAAGATCAGTCTAAGTGTCTCTCTTTTGTTTAAAATGGAAAACATTTTAAGTACACACAGAAATACGACCAAACACATTTTTAATTTGTTGATACTTTAGGAAAACGATCCATGGGTCATATGTGACGTGTAAGAGTCAACCCCAACTCAATCCGAGGCGCGGTGTGGCCGACACCATTCATAGTGTCTATCTTTTGTTTAAAAAGGACATGATTATAAGTGAAAAGAACAACTGGAATACGGAAAACTAACCAAATGCTTTCTGAATCTATTGATAATTTATGAAAATGATCCATGGGTCATATGTGACGTGTATGAGCCATCCCGGGCTCAATCCGAGTCGTTGTGTGGCCGTGATCAGTCTAAATGACTCTCTTTTGTTTAAAATGGAAAACATTTTTAGTGAAAAACATCAAATGGAATTCAAAATAATGACCAAATGCATTCGGAATGTGTCGATACTATAGAACAACTATCCATTGGTCATATGTGATGTGTTCGAGTCAACCCCGCCTCAGTATAAGGCGCAGTGTGGCCGACACCACTCTAACTGTTTCTCTTTTGTTTAAAATGGACTGGATTATAAGTGAAAAGAATAACTAGCATATGGAAATCCAACCAAATGAATTATGATTGTGTTGATAAATTAGCACAATGATCCATGGGTCATATGTGACGTGTACGAGAAAACTTGGGCTCAATCCGAGTCACGGTGTGGCCGAGATCAGTCTATGTGTCTCTCTTTTGTTTAAAATGGACAACATTTTAAGTACAAATGGTAAACCGACCAAATGCATTAGGTTTCTATTGAAACATTAAGAGAATGATACATGGATCATATGTGACATGTAAAAATCAAACCTGCCTGAATCTGAGACTCGGTGTCACCGACACCACTCAAATTGTCTATCTTTTGTATCCAATGGACATCATTTTATGCGAAAAACTTCAACTGGAATACAGAAAACTGACCAAACACATTCATATTGTGTCGATACTTTATCAAAACGATCCATGGGTCATATGTGACATGTATGAGTCAACCCTTCTTCAATACGAGACGTGGTGTAGCCGACACCACTCGAACTGTGTCTCTTTTGTTTAAAATGGACAGGATTATAAGGGAAAAGAACAACTAGCATATGGAAAACCAACCAAACGCATTTAGAATCTATTGATAATTTATCACAATGATCAATGGGTCATATGTGACGTGTATAACCCAACCCGGGATCAATAAGAGTCGCGGTGTGGCCGGGATCAGTCTAAGTGTCTCTATTTGTTTAAAATGTACAACATTTTAAGTACATAGGGAAAACTGACCAGATGCATTCGGTGTCCATTGAAACTTTTGGAAAACATTACATGGGTCATATGGGACGTGTAAGAATCAACATCGCCACAATCTGAGGTGCCATGTGGCTGGAACCACTCAAAGTGTCTATCTTTTATTTCAAAAGGACATCATTTTTAGTGATAAACATCAACTGGAATACGGAAAACCGACCAAACGCATTCGGATTGTGTCGATACTTTAGCACAATTATCCATGGGTCATATGTGACATGTATGAGTCAACACCGCCTTAATAAAAGGTGCGGTGTGGCCAAAACCACTCTAACCGTGTCTCTTTGGTTTAAAATGGTCAGGATTATAAGTGAAAAGATCAACTGGCATACAAAAAACTGACCAAACGCATTCAGAATCTATTGATAATTTATCACAATGATCCATGGGTCATATGTGTCATGTAAGAGCCACCACTGGCTCAATTCAAGTCACAGTGTGGCCGAGATCAGTCTAAGTGGCTCTCTTTTGTTTAAAATGAATAACATTTTAAGTGAAAAACATCAACTGGCAGACGAAAAACTGACCAAATGCATTCAGAATGTGTCGATACTTTAGTAAAATGATCCGTGGGTCATATGTGACGTGTAAGAGTCAACCTCTCCTTAATACGAGGCGTAGTGTGGCTGACACCACTCTAACTGTGTCTCTATTGTTTAAAATGGATAGGATTATAAGTGAAAAGAACAACTGGAATACGGAAAACCAACCAAACGGATTCTGATTGTGTTGATACTTTATAGCAACGATTCATGGTTAATATACGACGTGTATGAGCCAACCCGGGCTCAATCCAAGTCGCGGTGTAGTCTGGATCAGTCTATGTGTCTCTCTTTTGTTTAAAATTGACATCATTTTAAGTACAAACGGAAAACCGACCAAACGCATTAGGATTCCATTGAAAATTTAGGAGAACAATCCATTGGTCATATGTGACGTGTAAAAAACATCCCTGCCTCAATCTGAGATGCGGTGTGGCCGGCACCACTCAATGTGTCTATCTTTTTTTCAAAAGGACATCATTTTAAGTGAAAAACATCAACTTCCATATGGAAAATAGAATAGACATATTTGGATTGTGTCGATACAATAGAAAAATGATCAATGAGTCATATGTGATGTGTACATGTCAACCCCACCTCAATACGAGCCTCGGTGTGCCCGACACCACTCTATCTGTGTCTATTTTGTTTAAAATGGACATGATTATAAGTGAAAAGAACAACTGGCATACAGAAAACAGACCAAACACATTCAAAATCTATTGATAATTTATCACAACGATTCATGGGTCATATGTGACGTGGATGATCTAACCCGGGCTCAATCTGAGTCGCGGTGTGGCCGGGATCAGTCTAAGTGTCACTCTTTTGTTTAAAATGGAGAACATATTATGTACATACATAAAACCGACCAAACGCATTTGGTTTCCATTGAAACATTAGTAGAGAAATCCATGGGTCATATGTGACATGTAAAAATCAACCCCACCTCAATCTGAGACGTGGTGTGGCTGACACCACTCAAAGTGTATGTCTTTTGTTTCAAAATGACATCATTTTATGTGAAAAACAAAAACTGGCATTCAGAAAACTAACCAAACGCATTCAAATTTTGTTGATACATTAACACAACGATCCATGGGTCATATGTGATGTGTAATAGTCAACCCCGCCTCAATACGAGACGAAGTGTGGCTGACACCACACTATCTGTGACTCTTTTGTTTAAAATGGACAGGATTATAAGTGAAAAGAACAACTGGAAAATGGAAAACCGACCAAACACATTCGGAATCTATTGATAATTTATCACAACGATCCATGGGTCATATGTGATGTGTACGAGCCAACCCAGGATCAATCCGAGTCGCGGTGTGACCGGGATCAGTCTTAGTGTCTCTCTTTTGTTTAAAATGGACAACATTTTAAGTCAATATTCAAAACCGACCAAATGCATTTGGTTTCCATTGAAACATTAGGATAACGGTCCATGAGTCATAAGTGATGTGTACGAATCAACCCCACCTCAATCT
The DNA here is from genome assembly GCA_963277665.1 of Viscum album. Taxonomy (NCBI): domain Eukaryota; kingdom Viridiplantae; phylum Streptophyta; class Magnoliopsida; order Santalales; family Viscaceae; genus Viscum; species Viscum album. The sequence goes on from OY728157.1 coordinate 636,622,425, forward strand.
GAGACGCGGTGTGGCCGGTACCACTCAACGTGTCTGCCTTTTGTTTCAAAAGGACATCATTTTAAGTGGAAAACATCAAATGGCATACAGAAAATAGAATGAACTCATTCAGATTGTGTCAATACATTAGAACAATGATATATGGGTTATATGTTACGTGTATCAGTCAAGCCCACATCAATAAGAGGCGCGGTGTGGCCGAAACCACTCTAATTGTGTCTATTTTGTATAAAATGGACAAGATTATAAGTTAAAAGAACAAATGTCATACGGAAAACAGACCAAACACTTTCTGAATTTGTTGATAATTTATCACAACAATACATGGGTCATATGTGACGTGTAAGAGCCAACCTGGGCTCAATCTGAGTCGCAGTGTGGCCGGGATCAGTCTAAATGACTCTCTCTTTTTAAAATGGACAACATTTTATGTACATATGGAAACTGACAAAACAAATTTGGTTTCCATTGAAACATCAGTAGAATGATCCATGAGTCATATCTAATGTGTAAAAATAAGTCTAGACTCAATATGAGATGCGGTGTGGCAGGAACCACACAAAGTGTCTGTCTTTTGTTTTAAAAGGACATCATTTTAAGTGAAAAACATCAACTGGAATACGGAAAAACATCCAAACACATTCAGATTATGTTGATACTTTAGGAAAATGTTTCATTGGTCATTTGAGACATGTACGAGTCCACCCCATTTAAATCCGAGACATGGTGTGGCCGGCACCACTCTAACTGTGTCTCATTTGTTTAAAATGGACAGGATTAAAAGTGAAATGACCAACTGGCCAACGGAAAACCGACCAAATACATTCGGAATTTGTTGATAATTTATCACAACGATCTATGGGTCATATGTGACGTGTATGGGCCAACCCGGGCTCAATTCGAGTCGTAGTGTGGCCAAGATCAGTCTAAGTGTCTCTCTTTTTTTAAAATGGACAACATTTTAAGTACATAGGGAAAAATGACCAAACGTATTCGGTTTCCCTTTAAACATATGTAGAATGAACCATGGGTCATATGTGACGTGCACGAGTCAACATCGCCTCAATCCGGGATGTGGTGTGGCCAGCACCACTCAAAGTGTCTGTCATATGTTTCAAAAGGACATCATTTTTTGTGAAAAACATCAACTGGCATACGGAAAACTGACCAAACATATTCGGATTGTGTTGATACTTTAGGAAAATGATTTATCGCTCATTTGAGACGTGTAAAAGTCAACCTCATTTAAATCTGAGACACGATGTGGCCGACACTAGTCTAACTGTGTATATTTTGTTTAAAATGGACGGGATTTTAGTTGACAAGAACAACTGGCATACAGAAAACTGACCAAATGTATTCGGAATCTGTTAATAATTTATCACAACGATCTATGGGTCATTTGTGACGTGTACGGGCCAACCTGGACTCAATCTGAGTCATTGTGTGGCCGGGATCAGTATAAGTGTCTCTCTTTTGTTTAAAATGGACAACATTTGAAGTTCATATAGAAAACAGACCAAACGCATTCGGTTTCTGTTGAAACATTAGGATAATGAACCATGGGTCATATGGGATGTGTACGAGTCAACCTCGCCTCAATCTAAGGTTCGTTGTGGCTGGCACCACTCAAAGTGTCTCTCTTTTGTTTAAAATTGACTTCATTTTAAGTGAAAACATCAACTAGCATACTGAAATCTAACCAAAAAGATTCTGATTGTGTTGATGCTCTAGAACAATGATCCATGGGTCATATGTTATGTGTAAGAGTCAACCCCACCTCAATCTAAGACGCGGTGTGGCCGATACCATTCATAGTGTCTCTCTTTTGTTTAAAATGGACATCATTTTAAGTGAAAATAACAATTGACATACGTAAAACTGACCAAATGCATTCAAAATGTGTTGAAGTTTTAGGAAAAAGATACATGGGTCATATGTGACGTGTACAAGTCAACCCCTCCTTATTCTGAGGCATGGTGTGTCCGAGAACACTCTAAGTGGCTCGCTTTTGATTAAAATGGACAACATTTTATGTACATATGGAAAACTAACCAAACGGATTCTGATTTTTTTTATACTATAGCACAATGATTCATGGGTCATATGTGATGTGTAAGAATCATCTCTACCTCAATCTGAGACGTTCTATGGCCGGCGCCACTAAAAGTATCCATCTTCTGTTTCAAAATGACACCATTTTAAGTGAAAAACATCAACTTGCATACGTAAAACTGATCAAACGCTTTCATAATATGTTTATACTTTAGGAAAACCATCGATGGGTCATTTGTGGCGTGTACGAGTTAAACTTGCCTCAATCCGAGGAATGGTGTGGCCGGTATCACTCCAGGTGTATGTATTTTTTTTAAAATGGACATCATTTCAGGTAAAAATATATGGTATACAAAAAACTGATCAAATTAAGAATTGAATTCCGGATTCCACATATAATTGTCATCATAATTTTAAATTGCATTATAAATGAATTTTGTATGTTTATATTAATGTTATGAATTCTAATTGCATTATGGTTGTGTATAGGTCTAGGATGCATTATATGTTAAATGTGTATAAATGTGTTCTCTATATGTATGTTTGAGTTGGTTATTATAGGTACAATAATTGAATATGTATGTGTTTGTTTATTTTATGTACAATAATTGTATTGAAAATGAGAGGGAATTCTCAAAATGAGGCATGTTGTTCAAATTGTAGAGCTGCTGTGCAAATTGCAAGCTGCTGTGCAATTTGAACAACATAGCCTATGCCAACGGTTTCAAACCGTTGGAATAACATCTCTGATTCTTTTTTTACCAATGGTTCAATGAACCGTTGGTAAAAATATTTTCCCAACAGTTTAGAAATCATTGGGAAATAGGAGAGTCCTTGGGGTTTCCCAACGGTTCAAGCCAAACCGTTGAAAAAAAAACTATCCCGATGGTTTGGAACAACCGTTGGGATAGGTTAATTTTTCCCCACCCTATCCCAACCGTTCATTGTAAACCATTGGGAAAATCTTTCCAAGTGTCTTACTTCTCTACGGTTTGCAGAACCATTGTTATACCATATACCAACGGTTCTTCACCCTTTCCCAATGGTTCAGAACCTTTGGGAAAGACTGTATTTCTAGTAGTGAATGAATGTATATATGGAAAGATTATTATAATAAAAAATTGATGTGATGATGATTGAGGTATAATACTGTTCGGACCCTACACTACCTAAGACACTATAGAGAAAATATAAGTTAACAAAAAATATATATATAAGACTATTATTTTTGAAACATTACAATACTAACAATCATAATAAGTGCTTTGATTTTTCTTCTAGGTATAATATATTTCTAAAAACATCACCTTGTAATGGGTAAATTGGGATCATAAGAAAACAAAACGAAATATAAGCTATAATGGACCATTTAATTTTTTTGATGATGTTTTATTAGATACTTATAAAAAAAGAAATACCTTTAAATAATAATAATTCCCTTTAAATCTTCCACATGTCCCTATCAAGAATGTATATGTTTGACACAACACATATAATAGTCACAAATGTACAGTAATTCATAACATTGTTATCGTATGGTTACATACAAAATTTGATTCTTCGTTGAAGGGAACAAGTGGCGAGGAAAAAAAAAACAAACTCATGAAAGAATTTTAGGGTAACAATAAGTTATAATAATAGAAATCTATTTGAAAATAAGTGATTAAATAGAATTACCCCCATTTTGTGATGTAACAATTAAATTTGAATGTGTAATTTTTTTAGGGGAAATAATTTAATGGAAAAAATTACATTATGTTATTATGAAATCGTAAATTATAATGACATTTTATAATAATAGAGAAAGACTATTACATGTTTCTAGAACAGTACATTTATTTTTCGAAAATTAATATAACATATTAAAATATTAATTGGGGATAAAAAAGATCATTTCACAAAAAAATATAAATTCAATTAGATGTATTTAAAATAATAATTTCACTCTTTTTATATAAAGAACTGATAATAATAAAATAAATAAACAAATTCTATAAATTTTCAACTAAATCATGAAAATGATACATGATATGTAATGAATGTCCTGGTTTGACAGTGGTAGAGAATGTTTGATCTAGTTATAAAAAATATAAACAATAGGGGTGAATTGATTGTATGAAAATTTCTTCACAAGATCATTATCTTTCATTTCAACATTACCAGAATGATTTATCAACATAAAATAAAGAGAAAAGGATGCACGATGTATAATGGTTCATGGATCAAAAGGCACCTAGTCTACTCCACCAACAATCTACTCCACGATTTTGGTGATTTTCACTATCTGGTCTTCTTATCAATAGACTGTTCCACAACCGAGTGTAGGCAGTTGACACCTTTACACCATTAATGAAAAACAGAGCCCTATGATTCATACACAGAACCAAACAAAAATCTTAGTATGATAATTTGGTCACTCAATGTAAAAGAGTATGTTTCCTTTTAAATACTTTATAGTTGTTCTTGACAATTGAAACAACACACAGTTGACAATCGATGGATCATCTATTTTAAGAAATGGATTTTTTCAAGTAAGAGTACTTTTGAGTCTATCCGATTATAGAAGATCTTGAAATATAATTCTCATCTTTAACAACAGTCGATTCACAAATGATATTCGAGGTAGAATCAAGGAATCTTCAATTGTGTTTCTTCTTCTTCTCCAGAAAACTGGGTTTGATAGATCATGGAAGCATTAGATCTGTAAATCATGAATGTCTCTGTAAACTGTAGCATAAAAAAAACAAAAATCTTTTCTTCTCATCTCATTCACAATGATCTATATCATATGTACTGTAATTTAAAATAAAATAGATATATATAATAAGTAAAATCATTTTTCTTTCATATGTATATTCCCAAAAATCACCTATAAGAACACGATATTCAAATATTTTAATAACAGAGTGGTCATAACTCCCATTAAAATTCAACATGAAAAGCTCCTCTTAAATCGATCCTTTTAATCATAAATTAATAGATTTGAATTATTCAATGAAATTCTTAATATTCAGGCTTTTAATCTGGATTGAAATCACCCTGATAACCAACATAAAGACTATTTCTTTAATAAATTCACAATTTAAATATCTGACGCTAAACATAGGGTTAAATTGTATAGCATACATTCTCTGAACGTAAGGTTCACAACCTATGATTTATCTCAAAAATAATGTTGATCACAAACATAAGGATAATCACATACTTATCGTTTATCACAAACGTTAGGTTTATCTCAAACGTAAGGTTTATCATCCATACATTTCACTTCAACTTTTAAATGTAGGGTATATAATCCAAACTTTTATCTGCTTCCAAATGAAAGGTAAATGATCCAACATAAGTTTTTTACAGAAGTAATGTGGATGAACCATACTTTTATGAAACAAACATGACTTTCAATACTTACGTAGGGTACTTCTTCCATACTTTTCTGATATTCCAAAGTAAGGTTCCAAAATAACATAGGGTTCTTCTTCCATACTTTTATGATAACATATAGTTTCTTAACCCTTCTTTACGGATAACATAAGCGACAGTTCTCATTTTTACGCTACGCTCCACAATATAGGGTTTGAACAGTGTTTCCAGAACACACTAATGTGATTTCCGAACACAGAAAAAAATATTCCACGTGGAATAAATTGCTTAAATATTAATTCAAAATAGTTAAATAAATAATAAAAATTTCCTGAAATAAACTGAATGTAAAATAATTAGAATAACAAATAAAGGTATTTTTGTCCATCAAAATCATCATAAAATGATAGAGTATTATTGAAAACAACACTTTCTCAACAATATCCCCCTTTTGATGATAACAATACCCAAGAAATAACCAATAAAAGCATCTTACCAAATTAATTAAATATAAATTATAATTTTGCAAAGATAAAAACATTATTTTATTTTATCAAAGTTATTTCTTAATTTTTACATTTTCTTCGGCTTTATAATGTAAAATAATATGTGATTATCCATATTTCTACAAAAAAATATGTTATGATTATCCATATTTCTGCTCATTTTTGTGATATCAAAAAAATGATAGAAGAAGGAATATAACACATTTTAATGCAGCACTGAACTTCTGTAAATTCTATGATAAACTAGGTATCAATATTTTAATCTGTATTACTGGTATGATAACATAGATAGTACAATAAAACAATGTAATGAAACATAAACATGTGATTCAAATATATGTTATTGAAAATTTAATTATAATTACAATAATGTCAATAAGAACCAAGGTTGGACTAAAATGGTTTGACGAACGGTTTTTAGCACCTATGGATGATTTCCATGAGCTCTGATATATGTAGTCTCAACCTTTCCGTCAGTCCATCACCTAACTAGACTATGAGAACTATACTTTCATTATTTGGATGGATTTCATCAATTAAATTTACTCTAAAAAACTCATATAAACTCTCTTCCTTTTCTATAATAATAGTTAACATATTAGTGAACTGATTAAGAAAAACACAAATTCTAGGTTTGTTCAATGTAAACAGGTCAATAGGAAACATTTTGTTGTCTAAAAACATTAATAAAGATGCTCTATTTCATTGATGGTCCAGTATTCTTTCATTCATATTGCACGTAGCTGTTGTAATATCCTGAAATCTTCTGATCAGATCCGGTAATGTAATTGATGTACTTGCTTCACTATGTCTGACAGCTGTGAATTACTGCTCCATGAAATATTAAAACTCTAGTAAATCTGACTATGTCACTATTTCATATTTGATATCATCAACATCAGTCAACCGTTCCTTCTTAAAATTTTCCACATCATTCTTAGACACATAACTGGCTTGCAGTCTTAGATATTTCATATGTTCATTTTCAAATTATTTTATTAAATAATAATTTTCAGATTAAACTTTATTAAATATTATAATTAACTCCCCCACATAATTATTATTAGAATTAGAGGCACCTTGTTCTTGATTCCAAGCCTGAGCTTCCACTGGATTTATCAGTGCTAGAGGTCGGGATTCATCATCTGACTACTCCTCGTCATTCCTCTGTACTAGCTTATCCACTTATTTTTCCATCTAGTCATTTCCTGACTCATCCACACAAAAATCATCACCAATAATTTGAGTTTGAATTTTAAAAAGGTTCTCTGCTTGATTTATTGTCATAGGATATTGCCCATGCTGGGCATCCTCTTCATTGTGTTCTTCCAAGGATGGATCCTTTAAAATAGGTTCATCTTGGGATATTTCCTCTAGAGAAATCTCAGTAGGCTATACATATTTAAATCTAGCAACTTCAAATTCTCCAAGAGTTTCAATAGTTGAATGCACAATTTATTCTTCATCTTGAGAAGTCACCTCAATCTGAGAAATCATTGGTTGATCAACATGTTGTATAGTAGATTCTTTTAGAAATCTGTAGCTTAGAGGTGGTTCAATTGTTCCATCATTTTTTCTAGAAAAGGTTCTATATTATCTTGAGAAACACATTGCCTTATCCTATAAAGTATTTCTTGACATTCCCCATTAGAATGTGTATCATCTGTCTCTAACTGTATCCTCCTTGACACTCCAGTACATCTAGATTCAGCTACTCCTTCCATTGATTTTGTAGGTATCTCCTGAGCACTCACTTGTTCTTCTTCTTCTACAATAGGCATGAGTTTTCCTTCTATTTTGTTCCAAAATAAACCAATATTCCTCAGTGTTACAGCATTGAAAATGTTGTTATGGTGACATTTCAATTGCGCATCCTGCAACATTATCATATATGTCTTAAATAAGATCATTGTAATGAAACTTCTAAATGTATATATATTCATCCTCACTTCTGGTTGGAAGCTATTATTGAGATATCTAACCATAAATCATGGAAAATTCAACTTTATATCACTCATAAATAGACCCATTATATACCTATCAGGGTACAATATTTTATCCTTCTCTGAAATTCTGGGTGCAATACCTATTTTCACAAATTTAACTAAAATATTTTGGTTAGGCTCTAGATATTTCACTAACATCTTCCTTATATTTGTAGATCCAAATAAAAAATACTTAATTTACTTAGACTTATGGACATTATCACCAATATTATTTAAATCAAAATGGAATACTCCCTCATGAGGGTAGTGAAAAATTTTGGCTATCTCGAGAGATGGAATAGAAATCTCTCAATCCTCGATCGTGGCTAATATTGAATCTTCATCTTCTATCAGACTGAAATGAACCGATTTAAAAAATTCATGAAGTTATACCTCATACAGAAATTTTGTATTGTCACCATTGAATGTTTTCATGAGTTTCTTAAATGTGAGGGCTTTCCTCAACATCAGATCTATATGGTAAAAATATTCCAGATCAATCACTTTTCCTTGCAAAATCATTCTTCCTACCGAGCATTGTCGCTTGGCGTTGCTGGTTTCTGGCTCATCAGCCCTTTTGGATTTGGCCATTGCTTTCATAGATTTATGATGGTTCAAAAATCTATGGTTTCAATGGTTCGGGTGCAGGTAAAGAAGGGCGGTATAAGTTCTCATGGTTTCAAAGGGTTTTGAGAAAATTAACTGTTTTGGAAAAGTAAATGGTTTCTAACATCATCAATTCTAGTGGCATTATGCACATAGAAATTATTACATTATTTAAAAGTAAAAACTTATGAGGAATATTTTTAAAGAATAACTGACAAAAATTTTAAATTAATAAAGACAAGTAAACGAAGAAAAAATAAGAATTAAAATAGATAATTTAAAATTTTAAAAAATTCGTTCAAAAATAAATAAACCAAGATGCCCTTAATAAAATCAAACCTTGTAGTGGTATTTAGTTTAGTAAAAATATAAACTAATTGAATTTTAGTGCATACATATTCTAAGAATATATCTTTCTAAGAACATATTCTCTTAGAATGTGATGTCTAATATTAATAGGCATACTTCTAGAAATATTAATAGAGTTTTTTGAAATATTTATAGCACTTGTATTATCACATAAAATAGGTGTATTATTAATATTTAGTCAAAAATACATAAAAGTGTTTTTCATCTTCAAAACGTGTGCACAAAAAATTCCAGCAGATACATATTCTACTTCGGCTGTAGACAGAGCAATTGAGTGTTATTTCTTAATAAAGAATGACACTAAGGATTTTCCGAAAAAGTGACAAGTCCCTAATGTGATTTTTCAATATAATCTACAAATTCCAATTTCTGCATCTGAATATGAAATTAAATTAAAAACAGTTTTTTGATAGAGAAGTGATTGAAAAATAGTTCATTTTATATATCTAAATCTTCTTTTGATAAGAGTATTGTGAGATTCTTTCAGATCAGATTGAAATCTATCACAAAATCATAGTGAGTGGAATATATCTGGCCTGCTAGCAGTATGATATAATAAACTATCATTAATCCATATATATATCTTGTTGTCATCTGATTTTCAAGTTTCATCCAAATCATGTTCTATATTTGAACACATAGGAGTTGAATATGTCTTTGTGTTTTCAAGTAAAAATTTCTTTAGTAAAACAGTAATGTATTTGCTTTGATTTAAAACGTTTCCAAACTCTTTTTGATAAATTTAAAGTCCTAAAATTAAATTTAATTCACCCATAATACTCATTTAAAATTTATTTTTCATTAATTTTGAAAACTGATGACAATGATTTTTGTTTGTTGAACCAAAATTTACATCATCTACATAAATTTGTTCCAATAAAATATTATAGTTGATAGTTTTCTTAAAAACTGTTGGATCTGCTATCCCAATAGTAAAACAATTTTTTAAAAGTTAAGAGCATAATATTTCATACCAAACTCTAGGTGGTTGTTTAAGGCCATAAAGCACTTTAGTATGTTTAAAAATTGAATCTTGTTTCTGTGAATTATCAATTCCAATAGGTTTCTAAACATAAACATCCTCCAAAAAGTACCCATTTAAAAAGGCAGACATAACATCTATCTGGAATAATTTAATTTTCAAATGATATGCAAAGGTTAAAAGGATCCTAATGGCTTCTAATCTAGATATAAGTGGAAATACCAAGTCATAATACATACCTTCTTCTTAATTATAACCATTATCTACAAGTCTTGATTTATTTCTTGTATTTATTCCTTGATCATATTGTTTTTTTCTAAAGACACATTTGGTTCCTATAACTGGATATTTCTGAGGTCTTTCAACTAAATTCCAAACATCATTTCTCTGGGATTGGTTTATTTTTTATTACATTGCTATCTTCCAACATTCTTCTACTAATACATCATCTAATGTCTGAGGTTTTAATTAAGATTGAAAGGAATAGAATTTAAAAATATTTCTTACATTTTTTTGGGTTTTTATTCCTGTGTCTATGTCTCCTATAACAGTTTCTAAAGGGTGATTATTTAGGGTTCTAGATTGTCTATGTAGTACATTTTTAGGTTCTTCAATTTCATGTTCTTCAAAATTGGACTGAATTTAATTTAAATCTTTTACAAAATCATCTTTTATGTTCTCAAATATCATTTTATCATTAGGGTTAGATTCATCATTTTTGTCTTTCCTTTTCTTAAAGTGATCATATTCATCAAATTTCACACTAACTAATTCTTCAAAAATCCTTGACTTTTTATTAAAAACTATAAATGCTTTTGAAATAGTTTAATATCCTTAGAAAATTACTTCATCATATTTTGGATCAAACATACCAAGATTGTCCATGGTGTTTAAGGTTTAAACCTTTCATCCAAAAACATGAATGTATTTTACTTTTGGTTTTCTGTTATTCCAATGTTCATAGGGTGAATTTTTAAAAATTGGAATGATTAAAACTCTATTCATTATATAATAGGATTATATTATAGCTTCTACTCAGAAATATATTAGAAGAATGTATTCATTTTTCATAATCCTATCTATTTGATAAATAGTCATATTTCATCATTCAACAATTAAATTTTTTAAGGTGTTCTTGTTTCATAGAAGGTTTGTTTAATTTCCATATTTGAGCATAAGGAATAAAATTATTTATTCTCAAATTAACCACCATGATATCTTCTTAATGAAATTATTTTAGAATCTTCTTCATTTTTTATTACTCTGAAAAAAGATTCAAATATAGTAAAAGCTTCATTTTTATATTTTAAAAAATAAATCCCAGTAAATCTATAATAGTCATCAACTAAAACATACACATATAATTTACCAGCCAAGCATGATACCCTTGAAGGTCCAAAAAGATATCTAGGGATTTGTTCTAGTAGTTTAGATATAGCAATTTTGTTAATAGATTTGAAGGATGACTTGGGCTACTGTCCAAGTTGACATGCATCATAGAATCTATAACATTCAAATTTGAGACTTGGAAATTTAGAAACTAATTTTTTCTTAGATAACCTTTTTAAGGCGTATATATTTCAATGTAAAAGTCTTCTATGCCAGATCCAAGATTCATTTATCTTAACTGTTAATAATTTTACTTTCTATTTACACAAGGAATTTATGTCTAGTGTGTAAATATTATCAGTTCTGGTGCTCTAAATTTAAGTAATATATTTTTCTAAAAATTAACAACAATTATTAGTAAAATAAACAAAATAACCATCATCACAAAGTTGAGAGATACTTATCATGTTGTGTTTCAATCCTTGTATATAATGTACTATGTTGATTAAGACTGCTTCTAGATATCCAAATATTCCAATTCCAATAATCTTACCTTTGGCATTGTCACCAAATTTTACTAGACTGCAATTATTTTTGAGTTAGCGTTACGAAATTTGATAAGTTTCCACTCATATGAATCGAGCATCCATTGTTCAAATACAATATTTCAGTTTATCTTCTAGGGCCTGCTTCCTGCAATGGAATTTAGACATTGATTTGATTTAGTACCCATATTCTGTTGGGTCCGGTACTATTAGTTAGCAGTGATATGGGAATCCATGCTTGCTTTGTATTTCTATAATCAAAAAAATCATATAAACTTCTTAAAACAAATACATTCTTAATACAACTTATTTACATTTTCCTTAAATAAATTTTTGTATATATTTTTCCCCTTTTTCCACAATATTTATATATTACATTTCTATTACTAGGAACAGTGTAATTTTTATATAGTTTATGTTTTTCATCTAAATTTCATATTCCTTATCTTTCCGTTTTAATCACATTCCTTCCAAGTATTTCATTTAGTTTATTTTCTCCTTTTGTAAAAGTAAGAGATAAAATTTTGTATGTTTCTACTTTTTTTTGGAGTGTTTTTATTTTAGTTTCATCATCTGTATAGTTTGTGTGTGGTGATTTATGTTTTTCAATTAAATCTTGATGTTGTTTTAGCAGTGTGTCTCTTTTTTCTAAAATAGTTGTATGAATATTTTTCAATGATTTAGGTTTCATCAATAAAGAATCATGGTTTTATTTTATCATATTACTAAAGGCTTCATGTTTATTATTTGAACAGCTTGAACTACAATCAGAATTAGAAGTGTAATTGGATTTTACCTCATCATCATATTATATAAAGCACATGTTTGTTTTCATATTGGATTCTTATTTTTCTGAGTAATAGTTTGATGAGATGATGGAGTCATCAAGAACACTCTATGTGGCTTTCATTGATCTTTTATCTTTATTCTTATAATAATTGTTTAAAAAAAATATCTTCTTCTTTTCTACTTTTAATTGAGGACTGTCAGGTCTAATGAGACCCAATTTTTTTCATTCATAACATCTGACTTCTTTGGTTCTTTTTCATCCTTTTTGAATGATTTTATGAATTCCTTCATCTTTCTGTAGAATTTACTGATCTTTCTAGCTACTTAAGCCTGTTGCACATCTGAATTTGATGATTCATAATTTTCTGATTTCTTTTTGATTTCATTTTTCATTTTTATGCTCTTCCATTGAGATGTTACTTTCAAGGCATTATTTTATCTATTGATCAATAATTTATGCTCATTTGCTTCATCTTCCATCTATTCTTCATACATTATAAGAGTTCCAATTAAATCTTTCATTGTAAGATATTTTATTGGTCATGATTTCCTAATGGCCGTAGAAATTCCGTTCCATCTTGGTGGTAGTACTCTTAGAACATTTAGGGCCTCACCAGCTTGATTAATAAGATATCTCAAGGAAGTGATGTTATTAAAAATTTTTGTAATCCTTACATTCATCTGGTATATTTTTTCTTCTTCAAACATTCTGAATGTGTCAAATTTTAATTTTTTAGTGGCATACCTCTTTTTTCTAACATTGTCAGTTTATTCAAAAACAACTGCAAACGTCTGCCACATTTCAGAAGTTTTCAGGCACTAAGATACTCTGTTGAATTCAATTGGTCCAAGATTACAGATGATAGAATTCATTGCATTCAATTTTATGTTGTAATTTTCTTTTTTATCATCACTCCATGTTTTAGGTTTCTTTGGAATAACATTGGGAGTTAGAACTTTCGAGTAGACTCTGTATCCAAGGTTCTTTAAATAAATGATCTTCCTTGATTTCAAACATCCATAATTTTCAGAGTCGAAGTAGGGAGCATGAACCATTGGCATACCCTCTCATTTATCATCCATTTTGCTTTATATAATCCAAAAATATTCATCTTGTTATAACATTGTCAAATGAACCACATATTATACCATTCGTTGGATTGGGTTATACCAAATATACATAAGAGGAGGGTGAATTGTGTGTATTATAATTTCATCAAAGGATAGTCATCTGTCATTTTAACTTCATCAATATTATTAAGATGCAATAATATATATAGAAAAAGACGCACCATGTATAGTACTTTGGGGAATAGAAGGCCCCTAGTCCACTCCACCAACGCTCTACTCCTTGAGATTGGTGATTTTCACAATCTTGTCCTCTTATCATCCGACGGTTCTACTACTGAGTGTAGGTATTTGAAACTTTTAAATATTTAAGTAAAAAAAATTAATTCTCTTTCATACACAGAACTGAACACACATTATAGTATGATATGTCGGTCACTCAAATTAAATGTTTATATGTTCTTTGAAATAATTTCCAGTTTTTCTTCATAATTGCAACAACATGCAATTGACAGTTGATGGATCATCTTTTTTCAAAAATGATGTTGTTCAGGTAAGAGTAGTTATGTGTCTATAAGGTTGCAGTATATCTTGAAATATAATTTTCAACATTAACAACAGTCGATTCACAAATGATATTAGATATAGAATAATTGAATCTTCAATCATGTTTCTTCTTCTTCTGAAAATAGAGTTTGATAGATAATGGTAGCATTAGATCTGTAAATCTCGAATGTCACTATAAACTTTAGCATTAAAAATAAAAATCAAGAATATAATCTTATCATCTCTTTCTAATGATATATTTCTTATATACTGTAATTCAAAAAAACAATGATATATATAATAAATACAATCATTTTTCTTTCAAAGTTACATCCCTAAAAATCACCTATAGAATCACGATATTAAAATATTTTAATAACAGAGCATTTGTAACTCCCCTTTAAATTCCACATGAATATGTCCCCTTAAATGAATACATTGAATCATAACTAAATGGCATTGAATTATTCAATGATGCACTTTGTAAAGACCCGAAGCTTAACGTACATGGACATTACATTACATTTGCGGAATACTTAGTACATAACAAAAAGCACACACACAAGGATCGTAGTAGTTTAGTGTCTTTGGAAACTCGGAATATAATCTTCTAATCGTGGTGAAAGATCTTAAAAATCTCCCATAAAGATCTTCTTTTTTTTACCTAAAACCTTTATTTATATCCTGGGGAAAAGAAAATATAAAAGGGTGAGCTCAAATGCTCAGTAAGGGTAAACAAAAGAAATATCAATCACATCATATACATAAGCACATAACTTTTGGAAATCTTAACCTGCAAAAGAGATCATAATTTCATAACATGGGGTAAATCATGGCAGTGAAATGTAATCACAATAATAATAACTTAAAACAAGAATCTTTGTGGCACTCACACATAATCATAGATAATCATTTCTTGTTAGTCAAGACTCATTTCCAAGACTATCTTAGTGGACAAAGTCCCTTTCTGAATCGAGTAACCCTCGTTTCAGTCCTGTTTCACTGAACCGGTATAACCTACCATTCTAGCCCTGTCTATCTCATGAGATATAAAATCTTTACCCAATGCATTGGAGGGAGATATAGGTCCCACCCATCTTATAATGAATCCTTTCTTATGTTTTCCACATAATCATAAACCATACATCATAGCGTAACCCATGTAATAAAAATGGAATTCTTAAACAACATGTCATCATAAAACAATTCATATAAGATAAAAGAATTCATAAAAATATTTCCATCACAACATAATCAAACCAATTTAATAATAGGGATAAAAACAGAACCCTTTTATTATCTTAGATGGAAAATAATTTTGATAAAATACTTGAACTCCATTCTTGAGGAAAATATCCTTTCTACTTCAAAAACATTTTTCCTTTCATAACATGTCATACGACTTTAAAATAAAAGAAGTTTATTAAAAATAAACTTGAAAAATTGTAATGGAATTTTCTTGGAAATAATTTTTAAAAAATCCATTAATGCAATATAAGTTAAAAAAACATTCTTCGTACTTTTGTCGGAAAAGTCAAAAAGTACCTCGTACGAAAAACGACAAAAGATTCCTTTCGTATCTTTTACTAAAAACTCACTGAAGGGTAAAATTGGATTTAAACAATTGTAGGTGGATGGAAATAATATTAAATATTGAAAAAACATGGGTGTGGATGATAAAATAAACCCCAGTAAATACCAAAGTATAAACAATCTCGGATAAAAATGAGATTGGGATATTTCCCTTACCTTAGGTCCGATTTGCTTTATACATGTCCGAAGCTCCTATATAATGGTTTAAATAATGTCATTGACTTATTACAGAATCATATTCATTGTTATGATATCATATATGGTTCACTTATGACTTTATATTACCCGTTGTTTTGTAAATTCCATGTTAAAGAAGCGTTTTGGGGAAAATCGTTTCATTTATCGTAGGTGTTTTGACTTGTTGTTCCTGACATTATTATTACTTATATCATGATTTACTTACTTCCAGAATATAAAATATGATTTATATATCATATATATTCACTATATATATATATAATAGATAGATAAATGAAATGAAAAACACCGTTCATGGAGATGGTAGTCCGTACGTACGCATGAACGATGTTTTCCTTTCCTTATTGTCTTGAATGGAAGTAAGTAGATGACATACATATATATATATATATACATAAATCCAGTAGCTTTATAATTTCATATATTTCATTATTATTTCTTATATATACTTTATAATCATTCTTAAATGGTTAACATTGAAAATGAATCTCATCGCGTCGTGGAGACGGTAGTCCGTACGTACGCACGAGCGATGATATCATTTCCATAAATATTGAATTGAATTGGAGTGGATTATAAAATATATCAGAATCAATATGATGATGTAATAACTATGTATAGTTATTCTTTACACCATTATACCCATCCATGTAAGGTGCTGGTGGAAAATAGATTACACCACGGCGTGGAGACGGTATTCCGTACGTACGCACGCGCGGTGATTTCTTTTTCCGTAGGATGGATAGATGGTGAAATAGGTTTGTTTTATACTTATAATAAAATATCAGTATATGAGTGATACTGATGTTATTACTTCATAATGAAACAACCTAAGAAGAAGAAGTGGAAGAAGAAATAATGATGAAAGAATTGGTAACGGTAATTACCTCTTCTTTGAAGCGCCTTTTGGAGACCTCCTCTTAGGGAACTAAAATTGGTCTTTGAGGAAGACCAGAACCTCTAGGATGTTTCTAGGTAAGTGGAGAAGAGATTTTGGCAGGTTTTGGCCGAGCTTGGGTGCTCAAATTGGTGTGAGGAGGGGGGAGGAGGTGTCCTTTTATAAGGGAGGAGAGGGGCACCTTAGGAATACCTCAAAATATTATTTTATATTAATGTCAAAATCGGTTTATAATGGTTCCAAAGGGTCTTATTTCGAAGCTAATGTGGGTATGGGTAGAAATCCTATCAACCAATAGGATTTAGACAAGTTTAGGGTATTATTTTAACCTTATCAATTAGATTTAACTCTAAGTTAAATAATTTATCTTTTACCGTGTCTTTTTGTTTTCTTTCACTATATGGTTAATACACTTACTATAACATGCCAAACGAACCCCAAATTGTTTATTATTAATATATATATCCTTATCTAAGTCCTTTGGCCGAACATTAGATTTTTAGGAATAAAATAAAAATTAATAATATAATATTTGTTTTAAAAACTATTTTGTGTCAATTTTGACACTATTTGATATATGATTTTTGTGAAAGTCATAACAGAATTATATGTTAAAACCAAGTTGATTAAATCAACACTAATATATCATAGTAACCTATAAAATTAGTGGAATTCATAAAAAGTCTCAAATTACATTCATTTGAGCATTTATAACATCAATTATGTTAATATTTCCTTAAAAGGGTTATTACTGCATCATCGTTGTGTCATAAATAAATTAATTTATATAAAGTCTAAAAATTATAAATAAAATATCATTATGTAGGAAATCTTTTTATCTTTATAATGAATATTTATAGTCGAATTTATCTTATGTATAACCCCATATTAAAAATGATTTACTAATTAAACTTTGATTTTAACTATTTTAACCCTTCTTTAAATAAATTAATAATAAATGTCCTAATCTAACCAAAGTGGGCCTAAATGGTCATATTTTATTTCTAAGTTTGTTTTTGGTCGAATTAAACTTATCCAATAGAAATAGGACATGTGATATGGTAATAGTAATATCATTTTTACCCTTAGTTACCCTATTTACTATTAACCGCGGTAAAAAAAGTAAAAAGTTACTATTCACCAAAAAATTATTTTTATCTCATTGAACCACATTTTACTTACTGATATCAATCGTGTCTGTCGGATTTTTGAAATTCCATTCACAGAAGCGGTAAAATTAAGTTTTATGCAAAATTCAGTTTTTAACCTACCACTTAGTGGTTTCACTATTCATCAAAAATTGAATGTTTTCAGAAAAATACCAAAATTTCACCCTAGGCTAATTTCGGTATTCCGTATCCAAAAATGAAGTCCATTTTGAAAAATAAAATTTATAAAATTTCAAAAAGTGGTTATTATTATTCATAACGGCTAGTTTTAATAATATTTTAATAGCATATCGTTGTTTAGTGAAATTCGGTATTGCGTATGACGCAAGCTATCGAGGAAGGTCGCGATTGCGTGTAATGCAAGGCAAGTCAAGGATGCGTGTTGTGCAAGCTCCTTTTGGTGTAGCGTACAACACAAGACATTAGTGAAATAAAAAAGAATATTTTTCATAAAATCTCGGGCTGTTACATTCTACCCCCCTTAAAATGAATTTCTCCCTCGAAATTCGTCGGGGTTATAAATGGTTTACTATTCGAAAGTTTCTTTAATAAAAGCCCACATTGTAAAAAGGAATACCAAAACTTGGCTTTAAAAACTAAAGTATGAAATTTAACGATTACCCAAATAAACTAATCGTTGGGTTTCCACATAGGTGAAAATATGGATATGGAAGAGAAATCTAACCATCATGTTCTGATGGAGAGTGGTAGAGAACATGGCTATGGAAAATCCAGTAATCACAAATCCATAAATTTGTGACGATCTAAGGTACCATCTGATTCATCAGGTATAAGATCACTAGGACAACATTTTTGGTTTTCAAGATCATTTCCCTAAAGTTGAAAATTTGAATTAGAATAAATACTTTCATTATTTTGGTACAATATCATTATTGTTAATGCCTTGAACAATTTACACTTCATCTCTTAAATAAATGAAGTTGAATTTGTTATTCGTGAAGTGTTAGTATGACAGGTCATTTCATCTGTCTCAAACAAAAGGTTAGCAAAAATTATATACATAAGTCGATCTATAGTGAGATTAATCACATATGGTTCCTAAAATGGACTTATACTTCATATATCATACTGCTTAATATAATAAAACTAGTTTCTACTAAACAGGGACTTCCTGTAGGCCAGTGGTAGTCGATAAAGGCCAGTCGCACTTCGGTTGTGGGTTCGATTCCCACAGCCTTGTCCGAAGCGATGGGCTGTCGCCCGTCCTGCAGGTTGTCCTTTTTCTAAAACTATATTACTATAACATCCCATCAATAATATAAAAAAAACTTCTATCCATAAACAATACTAACTTATGTCCAACATAATCCATTCCAATCTTTATGCTTATCCATAATACTGCAGTCCAATCTCATAACATAGTGAAAACGATTACCAGAGATTTAATACCATCGTTGATCCCCATATATCATAAGATATATCTTGTTGGTCACATTCCAAACATTCAAAGGCCTTAATCTTGTACTCTCTTGAATACCCATTGAACCTTATTGAAAACATGAATTATATTAAAAGTTAACTCTTTCCACATACCAAAATCCTCAAAATTCAATATACTCAAACCATGATATCACTTTGTCCTTATATCAATCATGAGCTCATGAATACTATCAAACATTTAATTTTCTCCTTATCCCTTCATTATGCGCATATAATCTACATTCCAAAAATATCTGAATAACCTTTCATGGATACTGGTAACATTAATCAGACAACAGTGTAACAATCCTTACATGTCTCTTTATTCTACAGTACCATGAGATTACTTATACAACATTACACATGATAAATATGTAATCATTCCACTACATTCTTAAACCATTGTCCGAGCTTCAACAATTCTTTCATCTCACATATCATTTGTAGTCTCTTCATCATCATCCACATAAATACTTCCCATACGACCATACTGATTATCTTCATGAGACATTCCCTTAGGGTATTGGTTTGCATAATGCCCGCACATTCCACATTTATAACTTTTAACCATTGTTGATGTCGTAGCAATACCATTATCCTCATCCATGTTGTTAGCTGAACCTTTTCCTTTGCATTTACTTGCTTTGTGTCCTTCTTTTCCACACCCAAAGCATCTTCCAGTTCCTTTGAAACATTCTCCTTGATTCCTCTTCCCACATGATTTACATAGGGGAAATTGAACTTTCTTTCCTCTATGATCATCATGAAACTCCATCTTTCTCTTATTAGCCGTGTCAGGAAACTTACCAAATTTTACTTTATTGATCATATTATGAGATTGCTGATTCGGCATAATAATGATGTTTGGACTTCCAAATCCCATTTCATTATGAAGAATATCATTCCATTGTCCATCATATCCTCCATTATCGTGAATCATCTTGTTTCCAGCCATTTTCTAAAACCCAAAAAAAATAGTGTGAGAGGCAAAAATCATGCTAGGGAAAAAAACATAATAAAGGGGGAGTACCTTCAATATCTAACATCTTAGGTTTAATTCTATGATCGTTAGCGTAGTTCTAGTACTATAACCTATACGTATACTTAACCTTAGGGACATCCCTAGACATACCTTAGAATTATCTCTAGGGATCTCACTAACGTTTTCGCGTCCTAGTTTCCAAAGGTTGACTAAACCTCCCTCTGATACCAACTGTAAAGACCCAAAGCTTAACGTACATGGACATTACATTACATTTGCGGAATACTTAGTACATAAAAAAAATCACACACACAAGGATCGTAATAGTTTAGTGTCTTTGGAAACTAGGAATATAATCTTCTAATCGTGGTGAAAGATCTTCAAAATATCCCATAAAGATCTTCTTTTTTTACCTAAAACCTTTCTTTATATCCTGGGGAAAAGAAAACATAAAAGGGTGAGCTCAAATGCTCAGTAAGGGTAAACAAAAGAAATATCAATCACATCATATACATAAGCACATAACTTTTGGAAATCTTAACCTGCAAAATAGATCATAATTTCAAAACATGGGGTAAATCATGGCAGTGAAATGTAATCACAATAATCATAACTTAAAACATGAAACTTTGTGGCATTCACACATAATAATAGAGAATCATTTCTTGTTAGTCAAGACTCATTGCCAAGACTATCTTAGTGGACAAAGTCCCTTTCTGAATCGAGTAACCCTCGTTTCAGTCCTGTTTCACTGAACCGGTATAATCTACCGTTCCAGCCCTGTCTATCTCATGAGATATAAAATCTTTACCCAATGCATTGGAGGGAGATATAGGTCCCACCCATCTTATAATGAATCCTTTCTTATGTGTGCCACATAATCATAAACCATACATCATAGCGTAACCCATGTAATAAAAATGGAATTCTTAAGCAACATGACATCATAAAACAATTCATATAAGATAAAGGAATTCATAAAAAAATTTCCATCACAACATAATCAAACCAATGTAATAATAGGGATAAAAACAGAACCCTTTTATTATCTTAGATGGAAAATAATTTTGATAAAATACTTGAACTCCATTCTTGAGGAAAATATCCTTTCTACTTCAAAAACATTTTTCCTTTAATAAAATGTCATACGAATTTAAAATAAATGAAGTTGATTAAAAATAAACTTGAAAACTTTTAAAGGAAGTTTCTTGGAAATAATGTTTTAAAAATCCATTCATGTCGTATAAGTTAAAAAAAACATTCTTCGTACTTTTTTCGGAAAAGTCAAAAAGTACCTCGTACGAAAAACGACAAAATATTCCTTTCGTATCTTTTACTAAAAACTCACCGAAGGGTAAAATTGGATTTAAACAATTGTAGGTGGATGGAAATAATATTACATATTGAAGAAACATGGGTGTGGATGATAAAATAAACCCCAGTAAATACCAAAGTATAAACAATCTCGGATAAAAATGAGATTGTGATATTTCCCTTACCTTAGGTCCGATTTGCTTTGTACGTGTCCGAAGCTCTTGTATAATGGTTTAAATAATGTCATTGACTTATTAAAGAATCATATTCATTGTTATGATATCATATATGGTTCACTTATGACTTTATATTACCCGTTCTTTTGTAAATTCCATGTAAAAGAAGCGTTTTGGGTAAAATCATTTTATTTATCGTAGGTGTTTTGACTTGTTGTTATTGACATTATTATTACTTATATCATGATTTACTTACTTCCATAATATAAAATATGATTTATATATCATATATATTCAGTATATATATATATATATAATAGATAGATAAATGAAATGAAAAACACCGTTCATTGAGACGGTAGTCCGTACGTACGCATGAACGCTGTTTTCCTTTCCTTATTTTCTTGAATGGAAGTAAGTAGATGACATACATATATATATATATATACATAAATCCAGTAGCTTTATAATGTAATATATTTCATTATTATTTCTTATATATACTTTATAATCATTCTTAAATGGTTAACATGGAGAATGAATCTCATCGCGTCGTGGAGACGGTAGTCCGTACATACGCACGAGCGATGATATCATTTCCATAAATATTGAATTGAATTGGAGTGGATAATACAATATATAAGAATCAAAATGATGTTGTAATAACAATGTATAGTTATTCTTTACACCATTATACCCATCCATGTAAGGTGGTGGTGGAAAATAGATTACACCACGGCGTGGAGACAGTATTCCGTACGTACGCACGCGCGGTGATTTCTTTTTCCGTAGGATGGATAGATGGTGAAATAGGGTTGTTTTATACTTATAATAACATATCAGTATATGAGTGATACTGATGCTATTACTTCATAATGAAACAACCTAAGAAGAAGAAGTGGAAGAAGAAATAAAGATGAAAGAATTGGTAACGGTAATTACCTCTTCTCTGAAGCGCCTTTTGGAGACCTCCTCTTAGGGAACTAAAATTAGTATTTGAGGAAGCCCATAACCTCTAGGATGTTTCTAGGGAAGTGGAGAAGGGATTTTGGCAGGGGTTGGCCGATCTTGAGTGCTCAAATTGGTGTGAGGAGGAGGGGGAGGAGGTGTCCTTTTATAAGGGAGGAGAGGGGCACCTTAGGAATACCTCAAAATATTATTTTATATTAATGTCAGAATTGGTTTATAATGGTTCCAAAGGGTCTTATTTCGAAGCTAAAGTGGGGATGGGTCGAAATCCTATCAACCAATAGGATTTAGACAAGTTTAGGGTATTATTTTAACCTTATCAATTAGATTTAACTCTAAGTTAAATAATTTAACTTTTACCGTGTCTTTTTGTTTTCTTTCACTATATGGTTAATAAACTTACTATATCATACCAAAAGAACCCCAAATTGTTTATTATTAATATATATATCCTTATCTAAGTCCTTTGGCAGAACCTTATATTTTTAGGAATAAAATAACAATTAATAATATAATATTTGATTTAAAAACTATTTTGTGTCAATTTTGACACTATTTGATATATGATTTTTGTGAAAGTCATACCAGGATTATATGTTCGAACAAAGTAGATTAAATCAACACTAATATATCATAGTAACCTAGAAAATTAGTGGAATTCATAAAAAGTCTCAAATTACATTCTTTTGAGCATTTATAACATCAATTATGTTAATATTTCCTTAAAAGGGTAATTACTGCATCATCGTTGTGTCATATATAAATTAATTTATTTAAAGTATAAAAATTATAAATAAAATATAATTATGTAGGAAAGATTTTTATCTTTATAATGAATATTTATAGTCTAATTTATCTTATCTATCACCCCATATTAAAAATGATTTACTTATTAAACTTTGATTTTAACTATTTTAACCCTTCTTTAAATAAATTAATAATAAATGTCCTAATCTAACCCAAGTGGGCCTAAATGGTCGTATTTTATTCCTAAGTTTGTTTTTGGTCGAATTATACTTATAAAATAGAATTAGGACATGTGTTAGGGTAATAGTAATATCATTTTTACCCTTAGTTACCTAATTTACTATTAACCGCGGTAAAAAAATTAAAAAGTTATTATTCACCAAAAAATTATTTTTATCTCATTGAACCACATTTTACTTACTGATATCAACCGTGTCTGTCAGATTTTCGAAATTCCATTCACAAAAGCTCTAAAATTAAGTTTTATGAAAAATTCAGTTTTTAACCTACCACTTAGTGGTTTTACTATTCATCAAAAATTGAAAGTTTTCAGAAAAATACCAAAATTTCACCCTAGGCTAATTTCGGTATTCCGCATCCAAAAATGAAGTCCATTTTGAAAAATAAAATTTATAAAATTTCAAAAAGTGGTTATTATTATTCATAACGGCTAGTTTTAATAATATTTTAATAGCATATCGTTGTTTAGTGAAATTCGGTATTGTGTACGACGCAAGCTATCGAGGAAGGTCGCGATTGCGTGTAATGCAAGGCAAGTCAAGGATGCGTGTTGTGCAAGCTCCTTTTGGTGTAGCGTACAACACAAGACATTAGTGAAATAAAAAAGAATATTTTTCATAAAATCTCGGGCTGTTACACACTTAATATTTTGGATTTAAATATGGCTTAAAATCAGCTTAATAATCCACATAATGATCGTTGCTTTAATGAAGTCGTAATTTATATCTCTGACGCCAATCGTAGGGTTGAACTACATAGCATACATTCTCTGAAAACAAGGTTCACAATTTAAGGTTGATCTCAAACATAAGGTTGATAAAAAATATTTGGTTGATCACAAATGTAAGGATGATAAAAAAACGTAAGGTTTATCACAAACGTAAGTTTGATCATCATCACTTTTATCTTCAACATTCAAACGTACTTTATATAATCCATTATTTTATCATCTTCTAAACAGAAGTTAAATGATCCAACGTATAGTTATTTAAAAATTTAAGGTATATGAGCCATACTTTCAAGAAACAGACATGAAGTTCCATACTTACATAGGGTTCTTCTCTTATTGTTTTCGGATATTCCAAACGTATGGTTCCTTCCAAGTGTATGGTTGTTCTTCTATATTTTTCTGATAATATATAGTTTCTTAAAAATACATTACTGATAACGTAAGTGACAGCTCTCATCCTTATGATACGGTCCTCAATGAAGGGTGTGAATAGTGTTTTTAGAACATGCTAAAGTGAGATCTAAACACGTTGAGTATGAACAATGTTTCTAGAACATGATAAAGTGTTTTCTAAACACGTTGACAAATATTTCATGTGGATTAAAAATCTTAAATATTATTCCAAAATAGGGAAATAAATAATATTAATTTCTTGAAATATACTCAAATTAAAATCATTAGAATAACATATAAGGGTATTTGTAAACATCATAATCATTATAAAAAGATAGAGTATTGTTGAAAACAACACTTTCTCAACAGTGAATATATACTGTTTAAAAGTGATTTTTACTGTAATGGTATAATAATTACATCACAATTTTTTATATGTCTATTGGTGAATACGGTCCTTGAAAACACTTATATTTGATAACAATGATATCAGTGGAATTATTTTATTTAATGTGTGCATAGAGGTGAATTTAGTACAGATGGGAGAAATAATGGACTACATTTTTTTAGATAATGTCTTTTCAATTTTATTTTTCAGAATATTAAATGGAAGTTGCATCTAGGGGTCCATCTAGACCAATAATAAGTATATAATTAAAATTTAATGGTAGTGTATAATTTACTATTGGAATAGTTCATGTTTGTGTGGATATGCTCTCATTTTCATTGTTAGTTAACCCATCTCACAAAAGTTCTAGTACTATGAATATTATAGATAAGGTGTATTCCAACATAATTAGATCTTACAAATCTAGAACATTGTATTTATAAGGTATAAGGATATTTTTAGGAATTAAATTTTTATATCATTAATTTCATTTGAATATTATTTAAAAATATAAACATGAATATAAGATCAATATGGTAATAATATTTTTGAAATGAACAAAAATAGTGAATTTTTAAAAATTTTATTCTGAAAATAATGTTATATCATATGTAATGGTCCTTTAAATAATAGATAATTTCATTTAACATGTTTTTAATGAAATATTTTATAAAATACAAATGATAATAGAATTTTATAATATACTAAATAATTTTTATATGGATCGGGAAATTGATTATGTCATAGAAACGATTTTTTAATATAGATTCTAAATTTATAATTTAAATTTATAATTTAAATTCATAATATATTTAAAATATTATATATAATATTAATTTTATAATTTAAATCATCTCATAAATATTAGGATAGGGTGACATTTATTAGATTTTGTAATGTAATTTATTTTTAGTAAATATTGAAAATATAGTTTTGAGTTTTAGTTATTCTTTTTGATATTATAAATATGTAATAATGATGTATGAATTAATGAAACTGAATACAAAAAACAAGTTAATATATTAATATATTACGTTTTAATTATTTAAAAAAAAATTTTATCTTCTATATAACATTCCACAATATAATATATAAATCTTTCTGATAAAAACAATTTTTTTGTTGAAAAATAATTTTTTCCAAGGATAATAGTAATTAAATATAATATCTCTTAGTTTTGAAAGTCAAATGTGTTAAAATAAACATTCATAGTTTAATAAACCATGATAAAAAACCATAGGAATGATACTCTTGTTCCATTTTCCACAACCAATATATTTAGGGTCTACATTTATACATTAATAAACATTCCTCTGACTGTTTCCATTAATACTTTTCTATACTGAAATTTTAGTAAATTCTGTATCTGTTATTCATAAGGTTTCAATACATATACCACTATAGTGTCTATAAAATGAGTTCTTATGCTTCCAATCTTCTATTATCAAGATATAACAAGCTAGCTCAAAATATATGGGATTATATTATTTTTCATTTTATCTATGAACATCATTTGATGATAACCTAAAATATTCATTTTTATTTTATTTTACTTATCTTATGATCATTCCATTAATATCAACTTCGTTTTCAATAAATGAGATACTTTATTTATCTATAATTAATAACAATCCATAAATCACATTTAATAATCATTGTACTATCGAAAGCATCCATTAATCATTCAATAATATTCTTTAGGTTATTTATATCAATCCAAATTTTTATTATACTGTATAATTATTTATGTAATTATAATTCATTAATATTAAATAATAATGAATGAATCTTATTTCGCATTATCATTTGTAAAAAATCATGGAATTTTTGTTTCTCTAACCACTTCTACACCTAATGATTTTATATGAAAATAATTATTTATCCTATGTTGGTGAATAATTAAATTATTTATTATGATTTATATATAACACATAAATTATTTCATATTAAATGTATTCCCCAATGTCACAAAAATAAATTGGTTAAATAATTAATCTCTATAGATTCCTTGATTCAAGATACAATTGTGAATAACCTCAGTAATTTTTTCTACGATAGTATTGTATTAATCCTTGATGATATTATTTTTTATATCTCTTTATACTATTATATCAATGATTTCAAATTTCGCATTATATACATTTTAATATACACTCAACGTCATCCTCCTATTTTACCCATATCAATCACTGATTTCCATTATTTATCCATAGATTGTATTTATCCTCATCTTTTTATATATATGTATTCTATATGAATTTTTTTTATTGAGGTGGCCAATTAATAAATAATAGAGTAATTAAATAGAATTATGTAATGTTTAGGTTATTTACTCTTTATCTAATTGTTGTATTGTATACATAGTTTCAAAAACATTGTACCATAAAAGCTCTTATGATGTTATTAATGTAGTATCTTAGTAGTGAAATATGTTTAAAATAATATAGTAAAATGTTTGGTAATAATAGTAAAGATCAAGCCACTAATTCAGGGTTTTTATATGATAATAATGAGATAATCAAGTATATTGGAAAAAATGAAATTAGTCTTATTAATATTGTCCAACTCAGAAGCTTGGTTGTCACGTTTACATTGAAATAATCATATTACAATAGTTTATAACCTTCATTAGAAATTAGTGTTTTTTGTAAATTGATCCCACAATCAATTATTATTATATAATTGAAAATAAATATTCTGAAATATCACGGTCTCACATTCTATTCCATTTTAATAATATCTATAACAAAAATATTTCTCGTCTATATAAATAATTTAGGAAAACACTACATATTATCATCCTTAATTTTCCATTGAATTGCCCCAAATTTATGAATCATCATAAGAAGATTAACTTTTATACTAGTATTTTCCCATAGAATAGTGTCACATATTGCCATTAATTTTTACCATTTCATCTTTATTAGAAATATCATATTCCAGTGGAATGGCCTCTACATTATGAAAATGATAAAAATCTAAAATTTACATTCTGAAAAGATATACATTTAATATATCATGATCATTGGATATACATTTTGGAAGATAAAAATAAAATTCAACAATCCTAATAAAATTAACAATCTTATAGAGACATTATTATCTATGAAATACCATATAGAATACTCCATATATCATAATACTCATATAAGGAGATACCCATGAGATCAAATTATAACCATCTTTGTACTCTAGTTGATATCAATTGTTATCATCATAACCTCTATGTTTGCTATAAACATACAGGATATAAATCTAAATGGCTCTAACCATCTCCAAAAATTTCTAATATATCATGGGAATGAATAGTCATCATTCGCTAACTTCATCCCAATATATTCGACTCATTCACATCTTTCAATATAGGGATTCATAGGGATAAATTTAAAATATTGAGGGAATGATGTTATTGTTAGCAAATTGGACCGTATGAAGGAGTTGAACCAATCACCTATTGAAATAAAATTATATTTATCTCAATAAATCTTCTTATCACTGATTGGTATAACTATACAGATAACCAATGTAATGATAATATTAAATTCTAATACTCATCTCAATATTATGTGCATAATGAATTATTTTCTAGAAAATTAGTGTAAATATTTGATCATGGTCTGTTACGATTGAGAAATATACCCCATAAAAAAATAAATCCTATTTAACATATACCACATTGTTAATATAATGTTTTAAATGTACTCTGATTGAAATTAAATATTTTCATTTTATAATGCTTTAGGTTAACAACCAAATGGAATCATTACCCTTAGATTTCATCAGGATTCCAAATACTATTTCTGTATAGTGGATTTCATTTTCCACTGAGGAATGTGTAATTGTATTAATATACCATCAACCATCTTTTTATTTTCCATAACATGTAGGAATTTCAATAAACAGGATACATACTATTCAATAATTTCATTATTTTTTACCATATGTAATTCTCATTAATATATATATATATATTGATCATTATCTTTGTAGGGTTAAAGGAGAAGGATTTAGTATAATATAATTATAAATACTCATACATTTATTATGTTATTTCTGTGAGAGATTCTATATAAAGATTCATAATCCTTACATCAATAGCATTGGTTAAATCTAGAATATTCCTAACCATTTGAATTATCCAAATCAACCATCTATTCCCCATTGACTATTACATGAATAAGTTTTTGAACATTTACTTCGGACAGATGAGTTCATTACTATGTCCATATGATTTCATTTTATATAATGTGTAAATCAATAATTATTGGACAACTTTTCATCTGAATCATGGAAAAGCAATAATTGACCTTTTAACATGATAAATCATTCAACATTCATTCATCCCATGGGTGGTGTGGTATTGAGTCTTAAAAATAATTAATTTTTCACAAATATCTACATCGAAACACATTTAACGCTTTCAATATGAATATATAGTTCCATTTTTATGAAATCATAATATGTCACAACATTCACAATATAGATAATTCCTCTACATCTTGGAATAAAATATTACCAATTTTATTACCAATGGATCTATTGGGTAAATTTTCTAAGGAATAATATATTAGAACATGCCATAATCTACTATGGTGACATTCTATAGAATAAGAAAACCCTGTATCATCCTTTATTATTCATATTAATTCAAAAAACCTTCACCATTATAGGGTAGGTTGTGAACATATTCATTGACCAACCATCTGTTCATTTTCAGAATTTGTTTTCATATTCCTGTTTCCAGGGGATCATCTCTCCCATATACATCATCATTGAGAGTATAATATATTGACATTTGATATTTATCCCAATGAATCGATAGTATCTACTGATCCTTTTTAAAATAATAATTTCAGTCCTAATAGTTGTTTTGGAAAACAGTTCAGTAACATCCATAATTGAATGCCCCCATGATATCCCCTCCATTTTAATTATATGATCCAATAATGAAACATTCCTAAATAATAATTGTCCTTTCTGAAATTCCCCCTGTTGATTGTTCTTCCTCTTTGACATAAAAAAAATTCAAATGACCTACATTTAGTTACATGCTCATAGGATATATGATAACTTCTTCTAAAAACACTACCACCAAATAATCAAGGTCGTCTATAAATAAAATAAATATTAGATACCAAATTATTTCATGGGAATTTGTAATACCATATTTAGTAGTATAAATTCTTAGTGTCTGTACCTTATTTTGAATGTTGTATTTTATTTTTATTATTTTTTAAACATTAATTAATAATACCCAAATCCATGTCCAATTATTAAAAATTATTGAGGTCCACAAATATGATCAAAAATACATGACAATGCGGTAGAATATATTGGGTTTTCTCAATAATTCGTTTATTTACACCATAATAAATATATTAATGCATTGACCAATATTTCATCTAATTAATAAAATATGTCCAAAATATTTTTTAAAAAATTGTTAAATTAATACGTTATCATTCTTATTTTAGATTTTGTTGATTAATTCATGTAACTAAATCATTTACATTCTATTCAGATTCTATAAAACTGGAATACTGCAATGTACAGGTGCTATTTAGAACTGAACTACAAGACTATTGGGAAGAATTTGATCCTCATCATTAAATTATTCAGTTTATTCCAACACTATAAAAATATATTGACTCTCTATTTCCCCCCAAAAAAATATAGACTGACACCCCTCACTATTATGTAACAAGACACATAAAATGGATGTAGTGTACATGGGATGATTAAATTTATTCTTACCCCAAAATATAATCATTGGTTTATTGGGTATATCAAATGTAACATCCCTTACCATTAAATTAATATGTCTTGTATATATGGATAACCCATATATATAAAAAATCATTTCAAATTAATCTATTTGGAGTATCACATGATATTTTGGATTATCATTCCAAAAATAATATATCATTCAAAATATTTACTCTTTATATGTTATCATATTTATATAATGTGTTGTTATCTAAAATTCAATAGATAATAACTGAGTTAGTGATGTGATAACATTTAATTATTTTCATTTATATATTATTTGGTACAACCAATATAGAATAGGGACTTTACAATTAATTAATGGATTGTATGGATACCATTCACCACATAATTTCTATCATACACTTCAATGGTCATGTTCTCATTGGAATTCTATTTTATAAATCTATTTTCAAATAAATTATTTATAATTTTTTAATTTTGTATTGGATCCATGTATAGGGTTGAATTATTACCACATTCTTTAATGTTTTAGAATTATTTTGTGTGTGGTACATTCATTTGGTTATCTCTAAATTTATTTCATGAGCATTCCAATTATCATTACATTAATTTTCAAATTATCGATGTACATTTTTTTTTAAACAGAAAATTTTATCTAATCCCCATTGAAAAATGCTGACATAATTATTTCCACACATTTAGTTTAATTGATGATTTATTTTCATTTCTATGTCAGGTTTTAATATGAATATACATGAAAATATATGTTTCTATTAATATAAAAATAATTTCAATGATAATAATATAATTCCTCTATTTTAACCAAGAGATAAAATATAAATGTTTCATTAGAGTAAGTAATTTTCCTTATGGAGAGAGTACATCAAAGATACGATGATAAAAACATAGGAACCGATCATGTTTTCCTTCATAGTTCATGTTAAATCCATAAATTATTGTTTCCCATCTAATAACATTTTTTCCAAATGTACAAATAGATTCATCAACCATATTCTAATTCACAATGAATTATCATTTCATTTTCCTTTAAAGGGTTCATGGAATTATCATACTCAATAATAACTTCTTTTAGTCAACCCATTATATAGATTACATTTACTCCAATTACACTATATTCATATAAAGGTCCTGAAAATGATTAATTTATACATCCAAACATTCAAATACATTTAAACAGTTTTCCTGATATCATAACTGTTGAATGAAAATATATTTTTAGTGTTATAGATCAAGTGGTCTCTCGCTGGTGGACTAAAGGTCCCACCCAAATAAGAATGATGTTTCCTCATGAATGAGTTAATGTTATATTGGTCTTTAATTTACTCAATATAAAGACCAAAATGATTCATGTATTATGATATTTTTCATGATAATAACAATAAGATATTTCATTTTATCCCCCACAATATTTAGTTTTAAAATCATATTATCATTGCATTTTCCAATGAATTCATTATAAAAAATTCATCTTTGTTCAATGCCATGAAATAAAACTATAATGAGTATTGTAAGAATTAATATACAATATCCAAAATTATAAATCATATAATCATGAAAATCACTCATAATATGGCATAAATTATGAATTTTTTTGAAGATTATTATCGTCATTTTTAAAACCATAAAAAAATTCACTTCTTCATATTTTTTTAAATATTTAGCATCAAGTTTTTAATAAAATACTATATAAAATTAACTAAACCATTCCTTAATACCAACTGAGGGGACCATAAAATAATGTACCTAAATATTCAATGATTTTATTAAAAATTTTAATATTTCTCATAATAATACAACCTAAAAAAGATATGAAAGGGTGGTCTAGGATTCTGTATAATGATAAGCACAGTATACAGTATGAAATGATCATAAGAATTAATAACATATGAAAGAATGATTCAGATTTTTTACATTATTTATTATGTTCATATGTTGTATGAAGAAGATCATAAATCTTGTTTCATGGAATAAATAATTTAAATATCAAAAATAGTAGTCATAATTGTGATGAATCCCCATTAATCAATCTATATCCATGAGTGTGTATCATAAGAATATAAAAATCGTAGTAATTTTAGAATAATCCAAATATGAAAAAATAATCTCATTAGTAAATGTTCACATCAATGATATTAATAGCTAATATATTCTTATATTGGATTGGGTTTACCCGCTATAGGCTATCATAGAGAGTAGTTTCCCCTAATGAACATGGTTTACTCCATGATTTAGTTCATTTGGTATTTTGAGATACAAATTAGTAATTAAATCATTGAATGAATTTTAGTAACTCAACCATCCCACAATGAAAACAATATTTATATATATATATGTATGAGACATGGCTACAAAAACATTAATCTTTCAATCAATATATAATAAATGAAAATTAAATATTATTAATGTAAATTTCATCATCAATTATTCATAGTTTATATATTGAAGGAATAATGATGTTTTCATTTGGTTGTATCCACATTTCCCTGGAAGAAACATCAATGGATTGATGAATTGAAAAAACCCCATTAAAATATAATTATACAATTTATTTGAAAATAAGGGAAAATATATTTTATTCATTATTATCAATAAATATTAAAAAATTAAATAATCTTAGGAATAAAATTTTGATTGAAAATAACCATGAAAACTTATAAAGTGTGTGTATAATCGAATATAAGTCACAACAAAGGGAAAGTCCATTCTCTTGGAAATTATTATAAAAAATTAATCATATAAATTTGGTAGATTTTCCGAAATTAAGTTTTTTTGAAAATGGAAGGAATGTAATTTTTGAATCATCGAAATGATATAATATTTTTTTTCATAATATATTTTAATTTTATTTTTAACATTAAACATAATAATTTTGAAATCATATTTATTGAACATGGATATAGGGAAATATTTTTATTAACCAATGAGGTCATTTTATTGAATTGTATTAGAAATATAGATCGAATATTATATGTAACAAATAAAATGTTTTGGTAAAAATTAATGAAATTTAAAGACATATTCATAAGAGAATAAGAAATTTATGGTTTATTGTTTAACAATAATATAATTTCATTAAATCTAGATTTTACATAGGCAGTCATGAAAAAATTACGATTATAACAATAATAATTATATGATGTCCTGTCATTTGGAAGCATGTCTCCAAATATATTTTATAATAGATTTAAATTTATTATATATCAACACAATAGTAATACTAATATTCTTTATATAACATAAAATTACCATATAATTTTAAATTTCAAATTTATTATCAACTTTTCATAAAAATCTAAATTCATGTGAGAAGTTTTATGTTTTCCGTCTAGGTTTTCATTCGATGAGTCTATTCCATTTACATTGGAAATTGTTCAAAATTTCTATAGTCATAACCATGTAAATTTTTTAATAGTTTTCCCTTATATACACTTTTATATCAATTCCCACAATGTGGTGTTGAAAAATAAATAACAACACATTTTTTATATGTTATTTCGTATATATACAAGAGTAATGTTCTCATTTTCCTAACAATTGAAATAATGAACGGTATATAAGGTCTCTTTATCTAAATAATAAAAATATAATTAATATCATATATATTTACTAACCCATCCATATGACCATCTTTGTTTGGAAGAAATGAATAATAGATTGCATCTCTATGTGGTAGTGGTACTCCACACATACGAACAAATATTGTCAACTTTTCTCATTTTATGATTATGACTTTTAAAATATATATTATAATAATAATAAAAGTTTAGTATTTTATTGAAACAAATTTCATTATTTTAATATGGGGGTATATTATTTGGTAGAGGTAAGTAATTAAAAAACAAAAACTGACCAGCAAAGATAATTACAACTTCTTTAGGAGTTCCCATTTGGATGACAACATAGTCATTCAACTGATGTTATATTAAAAAAATAAATAAAGTATTATTTGCCTAATAATGTAGTTATACACTTTCTGTAAGTATTTTTTTAGAATGATAATTTATTTTTTTTTGAATAAGTGATGAGTGGTGGTTTCCTTTCTTAATTCTATTCAGTTGCACATTACAAATAAATCACACAATAAAATATAATAAATTCTTATTGAAGTGAAAGAGTAACAAAATAGAGAGTAAATTTAATATAATAAATGTTAATGTCCCAGTATATTGAACAAATTATATTTATAAATTCATATCTATTTTTTAATTCTTATATTGTACATTAACATACTTTTTATGTCAAATAAGTTTTAAAAGATGAGATGGAGACTTAACATAATGACTGTTAATTTTTATTATAACATAATTATTTATCAAATGAAATTCATTAATATTTAATTTTTTATTTTTTTAATCACAAAATGTTTTTATAAGGGGAAATTTTTTTTTTAAAAATATCCATCTAATATTGAGGTAAATTTGTTTTTAAAAATGAAATTTCTTATTTAATAATGTGTTTAACAGAATTTTGAACCTAGTAATTTTATTTTTATTAATAAAAAAAGATTTAATTGAATTATATTTTACATATTTAATTATAATACTTCCTTAATAGTTGTTAAATAATAAAAAAATATGAACATAAATTTACATCAAAAACAATATTTCAAAAAACATATATTATTTTCATTCAAATGATTTTAGTTCTTACATAAAAAACTACGACCAAGGAATTCTTTCAATAACCATGCGAAAAATAAATTTTCATGATTTATTTTGTTTTTTCATTACTTCCAATCCATCATCAAAGAGGTAGTAAAAAAATTTATTAAGAATATTTCAGTAATTTTTTGTGGTTCATTTAATCTCAATGTTTTATAAAAATAAATATATTAAAGGAATAAAATATAGATCAAGAAAAATATTACATAAAATTTTGGGGTGTGATATTTGATAAATTATGTAGAATATTGGATTACATACCCTCTAGATTCCAATTGATAGGTCTATATCATGATGATATCATATGTTGATTTTGGATTTTTTTAGAAATTTTATTGGTTGGTGGGTGGTAGGGAGATATACCCTAACCTGGATAATATTACTTTTTTTAAATTGGATTTTTGAGGATTATTTTACTAATATGGTATTTAAATATTGTGGGATATTGATGTTTTCAGGTAGGGGGATTAGATTTTTTATTTCACAATTCATTTGATCATGAGTTGGTTTATGAAACTGTTATGTACTGTAGATCATCTCTGTTGGATTTTTGTGAAATTATGATAATAAAATATTGTAATTCATGGAAACATACAATTTTTAATTGTGAGAGTTTGTGTATTGGTGGAATAACAATGTAATTAATGTGATTTTTTGGAATTGTTTTTCATGAACCAGATTAAATGAGAAATCCACCTTATAGTGAAAACATTCTATAAAATTAGATTATAGGGAAGTGGAATAAGTTATTCAAAAATGATATATGTATGATGTTGATTTATTTGTGATTATAATGTATAAGTGTAGAAAAATAAACTATATTGATTGAACTTATAGATGTTCTATTTCTTTAATCACAGTGGGAATTCTATAATGTGGGGAGTGTACCACTGTCCATGGGATGCAATGATCCGAGATGTAAATAAATACACGCAAAATTATAATGGGCATGATAATGGTAATATAGGAATGTATTGTGATTACCTTTTTTCTCAATGTTACATTTTTGTTATTGGAGTGGTCATGACATTTCAATACATGTACCAAGGGAGGAAGCATATGATGGAAAATTTATGTGTATGTAGATGCCAAACAATTGATTTTTGAGGTGGATGTAGGAATTTAGTGTGTATTTAAACATTATTATATCTTCTTACAATGATTTCATTTTGTTAAAATTTTTTATTCTAATTTTTTTTATTTTAAACATTGGAACATAGATCGAAATTATTTTGATGTGATCTGAGAAAATGGTGCACCTATGGGGTGCTGCTTTTTGATATATGAGCATAAATGCTAATGCATATAGTTTTTTATCCAACTATTTAATTACACAGAGATTGAGTTTAAAACAAATGTTTGGATTTTTTTATTTATCATGATATATATTAAGTTTTTTCACTACAATTTCAATGTGAAAATGTGAATTAGATGATGTATCCAGGAGGTTTTTGGAATGTTCTGCTAAAGGGATACCGAAAAGTGACATTATGTATAATTAGATGTTTTTTTTGGAAAATACAGTTTTTATTTTAGGTGGTGAATGAATATTGTAATATTTCGAGTAGATGAAGATTTCCAAGGGAAGTATTTCTTATATAGGATTCGTGTATGAAAGTGAAGGATCATCATATATAGTATAAAATTAGTTGCAAGAGTGATAATGTAATTTGAAAAAAAATCAATAAAACAGATAGTGGTATAATATAAACCACATAGAATGTTTCATGGAAATCGTGGAATATGTTTTAGTGTCGTATTCTATTGGTGGGGATCATCTTGGATTATATCATTCCCTTAAGAGTTGATTATTATTATGAGGATCATAATACTCTTGGAGAAGAATTTAGGGATATTGATATTTTTCAATAGATGGAATAGTGAAGGAATTCATCAACTTTGTGTTTCATTGATCTGTGTGATCGGAGTATTAGATTTTGAAAACATTCACTCAAACAATTTACGAATGAAAAATTGGATCTCATTTTGTGTTCCAAGAATGAATGTGAAAAATTTATCACAAATTGATTACTCAGATAGGTTGAGGTTAACTGTTGAGAAGCATTGATTCATCATGATGATGAGATTTTCCTTGTTAAAGATTCATTAAAACCATATCACCTTTTCCTTGCTAATTAATAAGTATATTTAGATTATTGGGTTTCTAGATCATGGGTTTTTTGAATAACATTGATTTAGGGATATGTTATAACTTCTGGAGTTTTATATGTAGATTAAAAATACTAACTCTCCATAGATACTCAGGCATGATCTATGAGATATCAATTATATTTTAAATGTTATGATTAATTTCAAATATTTAACAATTTATTTTATGCATAATTCAGGGTAAAATGTGAACCACCATGTGATTGATGAAATTAATATTTCAATATTTATATTCAATGGTTGTGTTGTATGACTTTCTCCTTATAAAAGGTAAAATTAATTTATTTAATGCTAAAAAATATTGATTCTCTTGGTTTTCCAGTGTGTACTATGGTTTGATCATGATTTATGAGAAACCATAAAATCCTACTATATTTTACTCAATATTGTTATTATAATTTAACACATTCATTACAAAAATGTGCGGTAATATTTTTGGGATTGTGTTATCTGGGAAGTTATATCTACAATGTTTGGTAGTTTGGTTTTCAAAACTATATAATAAGATATTTTATGACAAAAAATAGAAAATTTGCTTGTTTTTATTATGAATAAATAAACCATAGTTGAGTTTTTTTATTTAATTTTAGATTCATATTCTTCCTTTAATTATAGGTTCTCCATTTATTATCCATGTATATTGGATCATGGGATACTGTTTTTGATTTAATTTTCCACCAAGTAATGATTAAACCATCTCATTATGTTATAGATTTTATATTTCCAAAAAAAATGGAATCTCAAGATTGTATAATAAAACAATTACATAATCATAATTCAACAAATAATTTACATTTTAAAAAATAATATACTTACATTCCATAACATCATTTAGGTTTATTGTTTTACATAAATTTTCAATGATTCTTTTTTGAAAAACACATTCATTAGAAAGTGATTAATCCCAAATATTATTAATTTTATCATAATATAATGTGTTCATAATGAAACATGTTTTATTTTCAAGGAAATTATAAATTATGTATAACATTTCATCCTCATTATTCCTACTAAACATTAAACTATTTCAAATAAATTTGAAATTATGTGATGATAACAAAAAAGATAACCAAGGGATAAAAAAATGTTAAATAACATGTTAGTTTGTTTAATCACCATGGAACCATATAAAACAAAATTCCTTTAAAATAAGAAAACATTGAGTGCAAATTATAATTTACAAACACATGAATTTTTCTTCGCTTCAGAATGTTTTTCACAAAATCATGTGTAAAAAATCATAAATGAAAAATTATAATCATGATGATTTCTTATAAAAAATGGTAAGCCATGAATAAAATTTTCATGAAACATGATTTTTTGCCCATAAAATGGGGTAGTCATTCCTTGAAATAATATATCATTATCATATAATATGAAAATAAAATATTACCCTGAATAATAAGTATAGAAAATTAATCTAGTCACATGGGAACTTCATCATCATAGATCCAATAAACGAACCCTTAAAATATCCCTCAATAACATAACAACATACCTGGCTAATTCCATCATTTTTCTCTCCATAAAATAATAATTAATAAATGTTTAATAAATTTAATATAGGATCATGAATTATAATCCACATACAAGTACCATAATGTACATTAAACCTATAAAATATAGAATTTATGTCATTATAAATCATAAATATTCAACTTAGAGGACATAGAGAAGAACATTAGGGCCTGATATAAAAATAATTTTCAAAATATTATATATTTAATTTAAAAAAATTCATTATTATTAAATTCCAAGAGCAATGAGAAGTTATATACTATCTGAAAAAAACATTCAAACATGTAGAGGATATTTATTAAATAATAAAATCTATGGTGATGTAAAATTCTACTCATATAGATTTATAGAAAATTAAAAAAAAATCATTTTTTAATCATTCTTAATAAAATATATAAAAATATTAATTTTAGAAACCATTTATAGAAACCCAAAATAAACACAAAATTTAATTTAAAATTAAAATATTTTTATATATATAAATCAATAAAATAATTTTTTGAAAATGGATATGTATGAAATTTATCTATAAAATAAATAATTTAGTTATTTAAATGAGAATTTATGGTAAATTGTCTTTTAACTCGAGTTTGAATTCACAAGTACATTAATTATCTTGACGAAAAGTAATACAATGTTAAATAAATAAAATTTCAATAAAACTTCCATATTTATTAGTCATTTTATTCCAAATATAGTCTTATCCCTATTAATCATATAATTTTTTAATACTACATTAGAAGTGTTATGATTTTTTGGTATACATATGCAAAAATAATTAGTTAGTTTTATTGATATAATTGATCCTGATTATATCAGTTTATAATGCATATAAATTTTATAATTATACATTTTATACATTAGATATACATTAAGAAAAAAATATGTGTGATGGTATTGAAAAATGTATTATGCTAAATCATGGAGACAATAGTTCATTTTTATGAATGAGTAACATTTCCATTCTAAACAAACACTATTCAATGAATTTATGTATTATTTTGACATTGTATACGTATATTTTTGTAATAAATATCAGATTATTAATTTTTATCCATATATATATAAAATCCATGTGAGGTTGTGAGGTATATTTAAATACATCGGTTCATAGCGTGGTACTATATACATAAGTCTTAGTGATGTTTTTATATATTATTTGACAAGAAAATATTGGAATAGAATATCAATTTATTTTACAAAAATTATTTTTTAATCTTATATATAATATAATTATATTTTTATTTGATTTTATAATCAATGATAAAAGGTAGTGATGTTAAATTAAATATTCCATCTTATGAGGCATTAGTACACATATATGCATGAGTGGTAGTTTAAATGTGGGATATAAATTTATATTGATGAAAAGGGTAATAAATTAATGAAATTATAGTATTTGTAGGGGACTGTGGTTATTGTTTTTCCATGGTTGATGAATATTTGTGAGACATGGAAAACGAAATCAATCAAAACTCTATAATATGAATTGTACTTTTTATTTATAAATCCTTCTTAGGATTGTACCCTATGTCTTACTATGATTCTATTATGATCAATAAATTTTCACTTGGACATGGTTAGGGGGTATTAAGAGGATATTTTTATAGTTATTGGCCTTGAAAAGTGGCTCTTAATGTGAGTAGAATAGAGTATAGTGGGTTCCTTTTTATAAGTGATGGATATGATATAGAATGAAATTTTATAAACAGAAATATATATATTAATGACTTAATTATAAAAAAATATTTAACAACTGCTAATATTAAAATATGAGATAAAATACTTACAAAATTATACCATAATATAGTCTTTATCTAGGTAAATATGTCATTTTATCACTTATTTTTTTAGATTTAACACATTTAACACATTGAATATCTTATTGTGGTAATAAAATTTTACCAAAATTGCGTTTAACTATGAACAAAAATGAAAAAATTACTTCAAAAAAAATATTTGATGATGATTCAAAATATGTATTCCATTTTTGATAATTAAATTTTTATAATTGTTTATTAATTTAA
Source organism: Viscum album (assembly GCA_963277665.1). NCBI lineage: Eukaryota > Viridiplantae > Streptophyta > Magnoliopsida > Santalales > Viscaceae > Viscum > Viscum album. Next base: position 636,663,928 of record OY728157.1, read on the forward strand.
TTTAAAAATTTAATATTTATCATGGGAAAAAAATGGTTTCCCTACAAAATTACATTAGAACTATAAAAGTGTTTTCATAAAAAATTATATATATTGTTTGTAATGAAATTGATTTGGTTTTGTTCAATTATATATAAAATAATTAATATAATAAAAAAATAATTATTAGAAATTTACATTTATTCTGCATGAAATTAAATTATTGTTTTGTGTGATGTGAATTTTTCTACTATTGAAAAACAATAGAGTTTTCAATAAATTCTTTAATAAACTTTTTGAGATCCCAGATCTCCCTTAATGTATGTTTTTCTTTTGTTCAATTTATGTTACTTATTTTGGTTAAATATGTTTTTTCTCAGGTTCATGTGAAGGCTTGAGTGTGTTCCATGGGTTTGGGGCAAGAAATTAAAAGAAAAGGGGTGTCTGGGACTGCTACATGGGATGTGCTGGTTTAGTAAAAACCATGTAGAAATCCTAGGTAACCTTGTGATTTGTCTTTTGTTTGGATTGGATCATTCAGACGATTTTCACATGGTTTGGAAAACCATGTTGGTAAAATATGTGCTCGTTAACTTTGAGAAAATTACAAAAAATCCATTACCGTGTTTTTGGTTCCAACGTAGGATTTCTCCCCCTTCTTCCTCCTTAAACCCTAGGAATGATCCAGCCTTCAATAATCTTCAATGAGGTGTTTCCCTTTCAATACTATTCTATTTGAAGTGTCGTCAGTTTCAGATTGAGTATTTGGGTACTTCTAATATTCTTAATTCATCTCTTTTGGGGTTATGGTTAATTGCATTTCAAAATATTTTTCTGATGCACTAAAACCCTTTTTTGGTTATATTTAGGTTATTGACTCAATGGTTTTTTGAATGCATACCTAAGGCTTAATTTATTAGGTTTTTCTCTAATGGAGGCAAGTTAGGTGGTCTACGAGGTATATCCCTTGGTCATTGTATAGATTTGTGCATGTAGGGTTTCATTATAGTTCCCCTTATTGATGTGTTTTTATTCCATTAAAAATTTGGGTTGTATTGGATTAATAAATGATTAATTGAACCCCACTTGATCCTAATGGGATGAAATGATGATGACATGACAAAAATAGGGCCACCCATGTGGTGTTTCAGCCCTCCGGATGGGGCTAAAAGAAATATAAGGTCTGAAATTGAAACATGTTGATGTAGCAACTTAATTTGTTTATGTAATGAGTTAGACGGTATTGTGGATATTTGTGTCTAATGTGGTTTGAGGCTAATGGATTCTTGGTCAAATTATAATTTGGATAAATGGTATTATTTGGAATATGATAAGGAATTATGTTTATTCTTAATGATATAGCCATAGGGAAATGCGAAATCGGTTTAAAAGGATCACGTGTTATAAATGTTGAATGTGTTAATGGATTAAGAGATAATGTTAATTTTTCATTTATTGATATGGTTGTTATATTTCTAGTGATATTAACTAATCATTATTGTTAAGTTATTATGTGTGGAGAATGATAATTATTCATGTGAACATGGTTTGGTAGAGTGGGGTATAACCATGAGGTTCTACACCAACAGGTCATGTTTTACTAAGGTTCTAACTCCACCACCAAATACAAGGTTTAGGGAAGGGGATAGAGTTCTCTTCCCCACATGGCTTCATTCCACCCAGAATAAGGCTTCTAGGTGAAGATAATGAGGTGGTTATAATGTGATGCCTAATGAAATAGGACGTGATCGTATTCCCATATTCTTGATAATATTGAACTTTACTAATACTTTAAAGAAGTGAAAAAGGTATATTAAACCATGTGATGCCTATGAAGTGAAATTTGATTCAATGGTATTATAATTTAATGGAACATAGTGTATAATATCATATTGAACTATTTACATTTACATTCCATTATTTATCACGTGCATGCACTACCTAGTTATACTGGATATTTTTTAGACACTGTTAGTGGTGGTATAATGACCCATACTTTACATACATTGTTAATACTTCAAAATTGAAGTACACTTATTACACCATATAACAAAACCTTGATGGACCTTATAGGTATAGTGTCTTTAGAAACAGAGAAACATAAACAACTGGTTCATAAAGCATCTACATTGTCTCCCACTTATTTCATCATATCTAGAGTACATTTTGGCATATCCTACTTAATAACCTTATTCCTGACCTGGGGAAAGAAAACATTCAAAAGGGTGTTCTCAAATGCTCAGTAAGGGTTAAAAAATATCAATCACATCATATTCATAAGAACATATCATTTTGGAAATCGTAACCTACAAAAGAGATCATAATTTCATAACATGGGGTAAATCATAGTAGTGGAATGTAATCCCAATAATAATAACATGAAACTTTTTGGAATACACACATAATCATATAGAATCATTTCTTATTAGTCAATACTCATTTCCACGACTATCTTAGTGGACAAAGTCCATTTCTGAACCGAGTTCACTCCTCATTTCTGTCCTGTTTCACTGAACCGGTTTAACCTGCCGTTCCAGCCATGTCTATCTCATGAGATATGAATCTTTACCCAATTCATTGTAGGGAGATATAGGTCTCATCCATCTCATAATGATACCATTATTACATGTTCCACAAAATCATAAATCATACATCATTGCATAAGCCATGTAATAAAAATAGGATTCTTAAACCTCGTGACATCATAAAACAATTCATATAAGATAAATGAATTCATAAAAATAATTCCATCCAAACATAATCAAATCAATGTAATAATAGGGATAGAAACATAAACCTATATTATCAAAGAAGGAAAATAATTTTATTAAAACAGTTGAACTTCATTCTTGAGGAAAATATCCTTTCTACATCAAAAACATTTTCCTTTCTTAACATGTCATATAATTTTGAACTAAAAGAAGATGATTAAAAATAAACTTGAAAACATGTAAAAGTATCTTCATGGAAATAATTTTCTAAAAATGCATTCATGCCGTATAAGATAAAAGAACATTCTTCTCGTACTTTTTTCAGAAAAGTCAAAAAGTACCTCGTACGAAAAATGACAAAAGATTCCTTACATATGATTTACTAAAAAATCACCTAAGGGTAAAATTGGATTTAAAAAATTTTAGGTGTATGGAAATAATATTACATATTGAGGAAACAAGGATGTGGATGATAAAATACACCCCATTAAATACCAAAGTATAAACAATCTCGGATAAAAACGAGATTGTGATATTTTCCCTTACCTTAGGTGTGATTTTCTTCATAGGTGTATGAAACTCCTGTATAATGATTTAAATAATGTAATTGACTTATTTCAGAATCATACTAATTGTTATGATATCATATATGGCCATATTCTTAGCTTCTTATTAGTAATATTTCATTGCTACTTGTTATTCGGGTGTTTATTACTTTTTGTTCTTATGCGTGTTTTGTCGAATAAATTCTTATTCTTCTCTTTATGTTATAGATACCTCATTTCCAGAATGTTATTAATGTACTATATATCATATTCATTCATTCAATTCATTTATATAATCATTATGCAATAAATATCATGTAGAACGAGTCACATCACATCATGGAGACTGTATTCTGTACGTACGCACGAGCGATGATATCATTCCATGGATCGTGGAACTGTATTGGAGTGTATGTATAATTTTTCAGAATCAATATCACTTTACAATAATCATATATAGTTATTATTTACATCATTATACCCATCCAAGTAAGGTGGTGGTGGAAAATAGATTACACCACGGCGTGGAGACGGTATTCCGTACGTACGCACGCGCGGTGATTTCATTTTCCGTAGGATGGATAGATTGTGACATAGAGTTCTTTAAATATTATAATAACATACCAGTATATTAATGATATTGATGTTATTACTTCATAATGAAACAACTAAAGAAGAAAAAGTGGAAGAAGAAATAAAGTTGAAAGAATCGGTAACGGACATTACCTCTTCTTTGAAGCGCCTCTTTGAGACCTTCTCATAGGGCACTAAAATTGGTCTTTCAAGTATACCAGGACCTCTAGGATGTTCCTAGGGAAGTGGAGAAGTGAATTTGGAAGGGGTTGGCCGATCTTGAAGGCTCAATGTGGTGTGAGGAAGAGAGGGAGGAGCTTCCCTTTTATAAGGGAGGAGAGGGGCACCTTAGGAAAAACTAAAAATATTATATTATTATAAAGTCATATTCGGTTGTTAATAGCTACAAATTGATTTATTTATAAGATAAGGTGGGGATGGGTCAAAATCCTCTCATGTAATAGAATTTATACAAGTTTAGGCTTCTATTTTAACCTTATCATTTAGATTTAACTTTAAGTTAGATAATTTAACTTTTACCGTGTCTTCTAGTTTTCTTACACTATAAGGTTAATGAACATAATATAACAAGCCAAACGAAACCCAAGTTGTTTATTATTAATATATAAAACCTTATCTAAGTCATTTTTCTGAAACATAGATTTTTAGGAATAAAATACAATTAATAATATAATATTTGTTTTAAAAAATATTTTATGTTATTTTTGACACTATTTGGTAATTGATTTTTGTGAAACTCATAACAGAAATGTTAGTTTGAAAAATGTTAATTAAATAAATACTAACATGTCATATTAACCTCTAAAATTATTTTAATTCATAAAAAGTCTAAAATTACATTTATTTGGGTATTTATAACATCTATTAGGTCAATATTTCATTAATAAGATAATTACTACATAATCATTGTGTCATAAATAAATTAAATTATTTAATGTCTAAAAATTATAAATAAAATACCAATATGTAGGAAATCTGTTTATATTTCTAATGAATTTTTATAGTCGAATTTATCTTATGTATAACCCTATATTAAAAAATTATTTAGATATTAAACGTTGATTTTACTATTTTAACCCTTCTTTAAATAAATTAATAATAAATGTCCTAATCTAATCCAACTGGGACTAAAAGGTCATATTTTATTCATAAGGTTGTTTTTGGATGAATTACACTTATCCAATAGAATTAGGACATGTGTTAGGGTAATAATAATACCATTTTTACCCTTAATTTCCCTATTTACTTATAATCGTGGTAAAAAAAGTAAAAAGTTACTATTTACCGAAAATTATTTTCATCTCATTGAACCACATTTTAGTCCTTGATATTAACCCTATCTCTAGGATTTTTGAAATTTCACTCACAGAAGCTTTAAAATTTTGTTTTATGTAAATTTTCAAATTCTCCTAGGAGGTGTGTAAAAGACGGTGAAATGTTCAATAAAATTTTTATATATCTAAAATTTTTATAAAATGACTCCAATGAATTGAATTGATATTATATAGGTATTATGTATCAATTTTTACCTAAAATAAATTTAAATAAAATAAATAATTATTTATATAAAAAGTCAGTTTTTAAATAGTAACCCAGTGTTTTCACTATTCATCAAAAATTGAAATTTTTAAGAAAAATACCAAAATTTCACCCTAGGATAATTTTGATATTTTGAATCTAAAAATGAAGTCCATTTTGGAAAATAACATTTAAATAATTTCAATAAGTCTATATTACTATTCATAACGACTAGTTTTAATAATATTTTAATAGCATATCGTTGTTTAGTGAAAGTCGGTATTGCGTACGACCCAAGCTATCGAGGAGGGTCGCGATTGCGTGTAAAGAAATCCAATACAGTGTTGTGTGTAGTGAAATATTCCTTTTTTGATTTATATAACATAAAAACAAAATATTTATCATAAAAGTCTCGGGTGTTACATTCTACCCCCCCTTAAAAGGAATTTCTCCCTCGAAATTCATCACTTTGTAACATACAGATGAGGATATCTCTCCCTCATCATATCCTCAAGATCCCATGTATCTTCTTCTAATTGGTGGTTCCTCCATAAATCTTTCACCAAGTGAGTGGTCTTTTTCCGTAGGACTTTTTCGCTATGATCGAGAATCTCTATCGGTTGTTTTTCATAAAAAAGATCTTTCTCTAGCGGTACAACTTATGAGCTGAGTACATGTAAGGATCAAGTAGGTACCTTCTCAGGAGAGATACATGGACCACATCATGATCTTGGGAGAGATTCGGTGGAAGATCCAATCGGCAATCTACATTCCCAACATGATCTGGTATTTCTAAAGGACCAACATACCTAGGGCTCAGCTTTCCCTTCTTTCCAAATCTCATGACCCTCTTCCAGGGAGATATTCGTAAGAACACTTTATCTCCCACTCCAATCTCTAGGTTATTTCTTTGATTTTTGGCATAACTTTTTTGTCTACTCTGAGCTACTCTTATGTGTTGTTGAATAGATCTGACCTTTTCTGCCATCTCATCAACAAGATCAGGTCCTAATAGCTTTCTTTCACAAACATCATCCCAAAAAGTTGGAGTCCTGTATTTATTTCCATATAGAGGTTCATAATGAGCCATCTGAATACTGGAGTGAATGCTATTATTATAAGAAAATTCCACCAAAGGTAGTTGTTGATCCCAACCACCTTTGAAATCCATAGAGCAAGCTCTCATCATATCTTCTAGAGTTTGAATTGTCCTCTCAGACTGACCTTCTGTGTGAGGATGATAAGTAGTGCTGAAACTCAACAATGTATCCAGAGTATGCTGAAGACTTCGCCAAAACATTGAGGTAAACCTCAGATCCTGATCAGATATAATCGAAATTGGTACATCATGCAATCTTACCACTTCCTTCACATATATCTGGGCAAACTAATCCAGAGATAAATCCTCTCTAATAGTGATGAAGTGTGCCGACTTTGTAAGATGATCAACTATGACCCAGATAGCATTATTGCCTTTGGATGTTTTAGGATGTCCGGTGACAAAGTCCATAGTGATGTTTTCCCATTTCCATTTGGGTATGGGTAATGGTTGTAAAATCCCCATAGACTTCTGTCTCTCATCTTTAACTTGATGACAAACCATGCATCGAGAGAGATATTCAGTAACATCTCTTTTCATGCCATCCCACCAGAAGTACTCTTTCAGGTCCCTTTATATCTTCGTGCTTCCAGGATGAATAGAGAATGGAGAACTATGAGCCTCATCCAGCAGCTCCTTCTTTAATTCTTGGATGGGAGGAACACAAACCCAATTCCTGAACTTTATTATCCCATAACAATCAAGGTTGAATTCATGAATATTTCTCACCTTCATTTGTAACTCTATATCTTCTTTCTGCGCCTCTTTAATCCTCACATGTATAGATGGTTGAAAATTCAATTGAGGAAGATACAATTTTCCCCTTTCATTATTATTCCAAGATCCATACTTTGTAAATCTATAAATATTGGATCTTTTCTGATCCTCATCATGGATAAGCTAGCTTGGTCTTGTTGAATTAATGCATCTGCAACCTTGTTTGCTTTCCCAGGGTGGTAATGATTTGAGCAATCATAATCCTTAATCAGCTCCAACCATCTTATTTGGTTCATATTCATCTAATTTTGTGTGAAAATATACTTTAAACTTTTATGATCAGTATAAATATCACACCTTTCACCATAAAGGTAATGCCTCCAAATCATTAATGCAAATATTACCGCAGCTAACTCCAAATCGTGAGTTGGGTAATTTTGCTCATGGATTTTCAACTGTCGTGAGGCATAAGCTATCACCATATCATTTTGCATAAGAACACATCCCAACACCTTCTGGGATGCATCATTGTAGATCAAAAACCATTCTCCACTACAGGGAAGTGTGAGCATAGGTGCACTAGAAAACCTTCTTTTAAACTCCTTGAAATTCAATTCACAAACATAACTCCTTTCTGAGTCAACCTGGTGAGTGGATTAGTAATCGTGAAAAATATTTCACAAAACAATGATAATATCCAGCCAAACCAAGAAAACTTTGGATCTAGGTTACTTTTGTTGGTCTCTACCATATTTTGATAACCTCTATTTTTGCTGGATCCATAGATATCCCCTCTTTTGAGATTGTGTGACCCAAAAAATGCAACTTTTTGAAGCCAAAATTCACACTTGGTAAATTTGGCATAAAGCTTCTCCATTCTTAGGGTCTCCAATATAATTCTCAAGTGATCTTCATGTTCTTCCTTGCTATTTGAATATACTATAATATCATCTATAAAGACTACCACAAACTAATCAAGATAGTCTCTAAAGACTCTATTCATTAGATCCATGAAGATAGCAGGGGAATTAGTAAGACCAAATGGTATCACTATAAATTCATAGTTTCCATACCATATATGGAAAGTCGTATTTGGTATATCATGCCTTTTGACCCTTAATTGATGATATCCTGAATGAAGATAAATCTTGGAAAAGTATTGATCTCTGTGTAGTTGGATAAATTTGTCATCAATGCATGGGATAGGATATTTGTTCTTGATAGTGATCATGTTAAGTTCTCGATAATCATTGAAGAGTCTCATTGATCCATCTTTCTTCATAACAAACCGAATAGGTTCTCCCCAAGGTGATGCACTAGGGCATATAAATCCCTTATCAAGATTCTCTTGGAGATTCTTCTTCAATTCCTACAACTCATTTGGGGCCATTCTATATGGTGTCATTGAAATAGGCAAAGCACCCGGTATGAGTTCTATTGAAAACTCTACTTCACGATTTGGTGGAAGACCCAAGAATTCCTCCGGAAATACATCCTCAGACTCCCATAAAATGGGAATATTATTAATTGTGAGTTCCTCACCAACCATTATAGATAAATAACCTTCATTTAGTGGAATCAAGACCCATAAGATGGAAGAAATTTCCACTAGAAGGTAGTGTTCATCCTTGCATCGATAGACGATCATAGATTGATCTGGAATATGAAATGTGACTTCCCTTCATTGGAAATTGATATGAGCTCCATATAAAGAAAGCCAATCCATGCCAAGAATCACATCAAATTCCACTATAGGAAGGATCAAAATATTTTCAGGAAGCACATTCCCACAAACATCAATCGGAGAAGAATTATAAACTTTTTATTCGACTTTTGTGCCATTAGGAGTTGTCACAGCTCACTCAACCTTTAATTGTTGAGGTAATACGGTGATACCCTTAGAAAATTCATCAGAAATAAAAGAGTTGGTGGATCCAGAATCAAATAAAACATTTGCTACATTAGTGTGTATGGTAAGTGTACCTTTCACCACTTAGTTATCATACTCCACATCGCTGATAGAAATTGCATGTGACTTTCCTTTGTCTTTGGCCTTAAGAGTTTGTTGACGTCGATCATCATCATCAACCCTTGGATTTGGGCATTGATTGGCATAATGCCTCATCTCCTTACACTTGAAATATTGAAGTGTAGTAGGTTCATTCTGTGTATCCCTTCCTTTTTTTGCATCATTAGACATCTTTTTCCCATTATTTTGATATTCAATTTCCCGATGACCTTATTTTCCACAATTATAAAATTTACTTGTCCCCTTAAGACAATGTCCTCCATGTTTCTTTCCACACTTTGAGCATAATGGAAAACTCATATTCTTTTCAATGTGCTCTTTATATTTTCCTATTAATTCCATTTTCCACTTCTTATCAAACCCATATGACTGATGGGTTACTCCAATCTCCATCTCAACCTTGAGAGCACATCGAACAATTTCCTCGTAGCTATTGATGTCCCTTATGGCTAACGCCCTTAGAAGACTTGGTTTTAAGCCACTAAAGAATCGATCAATCTTACTCTCATGTTGGATAATAATCTTAGAATCATACCTTACAATTCTTGTAAAAGTTTCATTGTGGGTACCAACAGATTCATCATCCTTTTTCTTTAGTTCAAGAAACTCCTTCTCCATTTTGTTCAAAGAATACGAGGGAAGTACTTATTGAAAAATAAGTTCTTGAACTCGTCACATTCCATGGACTCAACTTCATCCCATTGCCTCGTATTTTTAATAAGATTCCACCATTGATCAACATCTCCTTCCAAATGATAAACTGCTAAGATGACTTTATCTTGTTCAGAACATTGAAGAATTCTAAATTTCTTTTCAGTGGTACCGATCCATTGTTTATCCACTAATGGATCAGTAGACCCACTGAATGAGGGTGGACGCTGCCTCATGAAGGATTCAACAGAATGTTTCTCCTTCCTTTGCTCATTTGGAAGTCCTGCATGATTCATAGCTTGAGAAAGTTGTGTGAGCATGGCTACAAGATTTTTCATTCCACCTCCCATAACGTTTGGTTTCTTAGGGGGACAATCATTGCATTTCCCGTCGCATTCCGCATTAACACGGTTCCTTTGGGTTCCATCCATTGACTAAAACCAAGAAAAATAGTGTGAGAAACACTAATTATAATAGGAAAAACACATAATCAAGAATAAAATATCACACTTAAGGTCTTATTATAGGTTGTTCATGGCCATTTCTAAAACACTAAGATTGTGTTCTATGCTTAGACTTATCCTTAGGTTTCTTACTAAGGCTTTAACATCTTAGTTTCCAAAGGTTAACTATACCCTTCCTCTAATACCAACTATAACGACCCATACTTTATATACATTGTTAATACTTCAAAAATGAAGTACACTTATTAAAACATATAAAAAAACTTTGAAGGACTGTATAGGTATAGTGTCTTTAGAAACTGGGAAACATAAACAACTAGTACATAAAGCATCTACATTGTCTCCCACTTATTTCATCATATCTAGAGTCCCTTTTGGCATATCCTACTTAATAACCTTTTTCCTGACCTGAGAAAATAAACCATACAATAGGGTGAGCTCAAATGCTCATTAAGGGTAAAAAAAATAAATATCAATCACATCATCTTCATAAGAACATATCATTTTGGAAATCTTAAACTGCAAAATTGATCATAATTTCATAACATGGGGTAAATCATAGTAGTGAAATGTAATACCAATAATAATAACATGAAACTTTGTGGAATACACACATTATCATATAGAATCTGTTCTTATTAGTCAAGTCTCATTGCCAAGACTATCTTAGTGGACAAAGTCCATTTCTGAACTGAGTTCACACCTCGTTTCAGTCCAGTTTCACTAAACTGGTTTGACCTTCTGTTCCAGCCATCTCTATCTCATGATATATAAATCTTTACCCAATTCATTTTAGGGAGATATAGGTCCCACCAATCTCATAATGATACCATTCTTATGTGTGCCAAAAAATCATAAATCATACATCATTGCATAACCCATGTAATAAAAATGGGATTCTTAAACATCGTGACATCATAAAACAATTCATATAAGATAAAAAAATTCATAAATATAATTCCATCACAACATAATCAAATAAATTTAATAATAGGGATAGAAATAGAAACCTAAATTATCTTAGATGGAAAATAATTTTAATAAAACACTTGAACTTCATTCTTGAGGAAAATATCCTTTCTACTTTAAAAACATTTTCCATTCTTAACATGTCATATAATTTTGAACTAAAAGAAGTTGATTAAAAATAAACTTGAAAACTTGTACAGGAAGCTTCATGAAAATAATGTTCTAAAAATCCATTCTTTCCGTATAAGTTAAAAAAACATTCTTTTGGAACTTTTTTCGAAAAAGTCAAAAAGTACCTCGTACGAAAAATGACAAAATATTCCTTTCATATCATTTACTAAAAACTCACCGAAGGGTAAAGTTGGATTTAAAAATTTGTAGGTGTATGGAAATAATATTACATATTGAGTAAACATGGATGTGGATGATAAAATACACCCCAGTAAATACCAAAGTATAAACAATCTCGGATAAAAATGAGATTGTAATATTTTCTCTTACCTTAGGTCTGATTTGCTTCGTAAGTGTCTGAACCCCCTGTATAATGATTTAAATAATTTCATTCACATTTTCCAGAATCATACTGATTGTTATTATTTCATATATGGCCATATTATTAGCTTCTTATTAGTAATATTTCATTGCTACTTGTTATTCGGGTGTTTATTACTTATTGTTCTTATGCGTGTTTTGTCGAATACATTCTTACTCTTCTCTTTAGGTTATAGATACCTCCTTTCCAGAATGGTATTAATGTAATAAATATAATATTAATTCATTCAATTAATTTATATAATCATTATGCAATGAATATCATGTAGAACGAGTCGCATCACATCGTGGAGACGGTATTCCGTACGTACGCACGAGTGATGATATCATTCCCATGATCGTGGAATTATATTGGAGTGTATGTGTACTATTTCAGAATCAATATCACTTTACAATAATCATATATAGTTATTATTTACACCATTATACCCATCCAAGTATGGTGGTGGAGGAAAATAGATTACACAACGGCGTGGAGACGGTATTCCGTATATACGCACGCGCGGTGATTTCGTTTTCCATAGGATGGATAGATGGTGAAATAAAGTTGTTTCATACATATAATAACATACGAGTATATTAATGATACTGATATTATTACATCATAATTAAAAAAATAAAGAAGAAGAAGTGGAAGAAGAAATAATGTTGATAGAATCAGTAACAGACATTACCTCTTCTTTGAAGCGCCACTTTGAGACCTCCTCTTAGGGGACTAAAATTGGTCATTGAAGAAGACCAGGACATCTAGGGCGTTCCTAGGGAAGTGTAAAAGAGAATTTGGCAGGGATTGGCCGAGCTTGAAGGCTCAACGTGGTGTGAGGAAGAGAGGGAGTAGGTGCCCTTTTATCAGGGAGGAGAGAGGCACCATAGGAAAAACTGAAAATATTATTTTATTATAAAGTCATATTCAGTTTTCAATAGATCCAAATTGATTTTTTTCAAAGATAAGGTGGGGATGGGTCGATATAATCTAATACAATAGAATTTATACAAGTTTAGGTTTCTATTTTAACCTTATCATTTAGATTAACTTTCTGTTAGATAATTTAACTTTTACCATGTCTTCTTGTTTTCTTACACTATAAGGTTAATAAACATACTATAACAAGACATAATAACCCCAAGTTGTTTATTATTAATATATATAACCTTATCTAAGTCATTTTTCATAACTTTATATTTTTAATAATAAAATAACAATTAATAATATAATATTTGTTTTAAAAACTATTTTATGTTAACTTTGACACTATTTGGTAATTGATTTTTGTGAAAATCATAATAGAAAGATTAGTTCAAAAAAAGTTAATTAAATCAATACTAACAAGTCATATTAACCCATAAAATTATTGTAATTAATAAAAAGTCTCAAATTAAATTTCTTTGGGTATTTATAACATCAATTATATCAATATTTTATTAATAAGATAATTACTGCATCATCATTGTGTCATAAATAAATTAAATTATTTAATATCAAAAAATCATAAATATAATACCATTATGTATGAAATCTGTTTAGCTTTGTAATTAATATTTATAGTCGAATTTATATTATGTATAACCCTATATTAAAAAATGATTTAGTTATTAAACATTGATTTTACTATTTTAACCCTTCTTTAAATAAATTAATAATAAATGTCCTAATCTAATCCACGTAGGGCCTAAATGGTCATATTTTATTCCTAAGGTTCGTTTTGGTCAAATTGCACTTATCCAATAGAATTAGGACATGTGTTATGGTAATAATAATAACAATTTTACCCTTAATTTCTCTATTTACTTTTAACCGTGGTAAAAAAAGTAAAAAGTTACTATTCTGTGAAAATTATTTTCATCTCATTGAACCACATTTTTGTCCTTGATATTAACCGTGTCTCTCATATTTTCGAAATTCCACTCACAGAAGCGGTAAAATTATGTTTTATGTAAATTTTCAAATTCTCCTAGGATGTGGGTAAAAGACGGTGACAAGTTCAATAAAATTTTTATATATCAAAAATTATTATAAAATGACTCCAATGAATTGCATTGAACTTATATAGGTATTATGTATCAATTATGACCTAAAATTAATTTAAATAAAATAAATAAATATTTAAATAAAAAGTCGTTTTTTAAATAGTAACCTAGTGTTTTCACTATTCATCCAAAATTGAAATTTTTCAGAAAAATACCAAAATTTCACCCTAGGATAATTTCGATATTCCGAATCCAAAAATGAAGTCCATTTTGGAAAATAAAATTTACAAAATTTCAAAAAGTGGGTATTACTATTCATAACTGCTAGTTTTAATAATATTTTTAATTGCATATCGTTGTTTAGTGAAACTCGGTATTGCGTACGACGCAAGCTATCGAGGAAGGTCGCGATTGCATGTAAAGCAAGCCCACCTAGTGTTGTGTGTAGTGAAAGATTCCTTTTATGATTTATATAACATAAAAATAAAATATTTCTCATAAAAGTCATGGGTGTTACAGGTGGCCTATTAAGTTATACTGACACCCTGCTCGGGCCATCATTGGGTACCTGAGGAGACTTCATGATTGCATTTTAGGACACAATAGCTTTCATTATGCTAAAGAGTTGAGTTGGACTTGGGAAAAGTATGGGTGAGGTTCTAGAGTTGGAGTCTGGACCATTTTGTGGATTCTGATGGTTTCTTTTCTTTTTAGGTTCTTTTTACATCATGCAATAGCGTAGAATGACATATTTACTATTGTATGTAGTTGTACCCAGTTGGGGAGTTGGTTATTTATGAATTATATTAATTATTTAATATTGTTTGTATAATATCAATTGTGTTAGGTTGTGGTTGACTCTGGTAATGAGGTTCATCTCTCCCCATGTAACATGTTCGACCCTTACAACTAGTCTGCAACATGTGGTGTATGGGGAGCTACGCTTGAGGTCATCTGGTGACCGGGCTCAGGGAACAAGTTTAGTGTCATGCATGTCGAGGAAGTTACAAATTGGTATCATAGAAAGGTTATTTTCCCTTTTATACTATGTGGGGGATGGTAGACATGAGTTTAGGAATGTGTGGGGCCTTAGTAATGAGCTCATGTTTGGGAGTAGCTATCCCATGTACGTGGGAAATCCCAAGTCACCATGGGAGGGTATTGTTGTTCTGGTTTATTTATTATATTTGATTATATTTCACGATTGGTTGATGAACGTGTTGTCTAATATGATGGTTTTGTGTTATTTTTCTGATGGCCTGAAGGGTACATGGTTTTTCATTCAAGCATCATTCTCAGAACCTATGTAGAAATGTGACAAGAATGCTAGTAGGAACAAACATGGGATGGGTGTATAGGATATAAATATTCGTATGCATTATTTTATTATACTTTATGAAATTAAGCAAAATATAATTGTATGTATGTGTAAAAAAGGATGTGAAAATATCATGTAGTAACTGAAAAGCAATTCTTCAAAAAGAAGAAAAATGGATTAACATGTTGTTAGAGTAAATTGGAAATTGGAAATTGGTATAAATTTGGTAAAATATAAGGCATTTAACCATGTTAATTAGATACCGGTGTTATCCATGTCCTTAGGAATGATGGCCAATGGTATTGATCGGGTTCTTAGTGGGCTCTTTTTTGTGATGTATATGGACTGGTTTTGTTATGACAAGTTATGAGCCTACCTATATATTTTTCGTTTTTATAAAATCATTATGGTTTCATTCTAAAGATCATTTTTGACATTGAAGATAAATTCCACCTCAAAGTGGTGTGCCAGTTGGACCACCAGAGTAGATTGCCAAGAAGACTCTTCCAATAGTGTAGAAAGATAACATGGTGACTGAAGAGGTTAGGGAAGTTATGTTCTATAAGAACAATGCTCTTTTTATGCAGATAATGTAACTAGACCTAAGGTGGGATCCACCGTGTATGTTTGAGCTGACCAGGGTGTTTTAGAAACAACACCCTGTGACCATTACAATTGATGGTGGTCCAGAAACACTAGAGTTTTGGATAGAGTCCATCCAAACAATGATTTACCATCTAAAGAATCTTCTCTAGAATCGAGCAATGTTTGCAGCATATAAGCTGAGATGTTTCTTGAGCAATGTTTACATTACGGTTCATATATATCACGCCGATGGAATTATGTGGATAGATTTTCAGGAGATGTTTCTTGAGCACTTCTTACCACAAACATTTAGGTGGGAGAGGGATTTAGATTTTATAAGGTTAACTCAGGGGACAACATTGGTAATGGTCTATGCTAGTCATTTTACTGATTTTAGACACATCATTCCAATGTTGAAAGGAGATGAGTAAGTAATAGTGAAATGTATCTAGGAAGTGCTAAGAAAAAATGTCAGGTCTCTAGTGAATATATTTTAGCTGAAATGGTTTGTTAAATAAGTGCATTATTCTCTTCTCTCGAAGGGGAATCGAAAGGGTGATTCTGGTTGTGTGCTTGTGGGACCCGTTGGGAAATCAAGTAGTGATGCGTTTCATGGTAGAAATATCCTTTTTGAATCATTCTATAGGGTGGACGTGTACAGAGCATTCATAAGATGGGGTTATCTTCTCAAAGCGGTGACCAGGTCTTCTGCTATATGTGTGCCAGTTTGGGTCACAATCATTACTCGTGTCCCCACCCACCAGTCGAGTGTCGAGCATGCGGAAGGCTATGCCCCGTGCATAGGTTCTGTAAGAAACTGTGATAGTCAAGTAATGATCGAGGGTAGAGTAAGATGCTTATTGTAGGTAAGGGGTCGGTTACCCTATATTAGGTAGGTAGTTGGATCTCCACAGGTCATACTAGTAGATGCGGTGGACATAGAACACTGGGGAAAGATCTTCCATATCAAAATGGTAGTGCAGTGTAGGGTACTCAGGCTGAAGCCCCTGGAAAAGGGGAATGTCATCTCAATGTTGTTCATACTACACCTGATGGTTTTTAATCATGACCATATACCATTAAAGGTTCAATTATATTAGATTACATGCATACTAGTGCTTTATTTGATATAGGTGATACACATTCCTTTATTTAATCGTAGTTTTTAGTTATGTTTGTCTTAACTGTCAGGTCTTCATGTGGGGTAATGTCATTTGATACATCGCTAGGTGTATGAGTTGAGGAAATCATGAAGTTTATTTTTTGTTCTCCAGAGGTTGGGGATATCATTTTCTATGGGTTTTTTTCCTTAGAGATGTCATGTGTTGACCTAATCATGGGGATGGATTGGTTAGTGTTATATCAAGACCATATTGACAATTAACATTGTCTAGAAAAATTAAAATCTATTAAAAGAAGAAATTATGTCCATTGTGGCGAGTGGGATATTCCAGCGAGCTGCACATGGCCACTACATCTACATTTGGGAGAACTCACTACCCATGTAACATGTCTTATGATAGATGATTGGGAGAAAGATAGGCCAATACTCCCTCTTGTTGTGGAATAGTTTCATGATATGTTTACTGATGAATTCTTGGGGGTACAACCCTAGAGAGATATAGAGTTTTCAATTTTGTTTTTATCAGGAGCAGAGAAAATTTATATTCCACTATATCGAATGACGCCAATAGAGACCCATGAATATAAGGATCTACTAGAGGAGTTGGATCATAATGGGTTTATATATCCTAGAACATCACCTTGGGGATCTCCTGTGTCATTTTCTAATATGGATGATGAATCACTTAGGCTATGTGTCAATTATAGGAAACTGGTGCAGATGACAGTTAAGAAATGATACCCCCTGCCTAGAATTGATGAATTATTTGATAAGATCAATGGTGCATCATTGTTTTCCACGATTGATTTGAGATTAGGGTACCATCAGTTGAGGGTGAGACCTTTCGATATACCTCATACATCTTTCTGTAGAAGGTACGAGCTGTGTGAACTTATGGTGATTCTGTTTGGATTGACTAATGGGTAGGTTGTGTTCATGGCCTTGATGAACTGGATATTTCACGAATACCTTGATCAGTTTGAATTTTTCTTCATTTATATCATCTTGGTGTACTCTATTACTCTTGAGGATCATGCCAAACATCTTGACATCGTCTTGAGTGAAGTAATTGAGAGTAGGATTTATGCCAAGATATCAAAATTTCTAATATGGATTTCTGACATGCACCTTCTAGGATGAAAATATTTTGAGCACGTGTTTTGGTGGATCTTGGAAAGGTGTTGGCTGCGGTGTCTTGGAAGCATCCCAAGAACGTCTCTAATGATTAGAGTTATATAGGTTTGGCTGGTTATTTAAAAAGGTTAATTAGATATTTATCTCATTTTTCTGGTCCTCTCACATGCCTAACCAAGATGGGGGATATGTTTGATTGTTCATAAACTTGTTATAATTCTTTTACAATGATGATGAAGTGGTTGAATATCTCATATATTTTGATCTAACCTCAACTACGTATGAATTAAACCTTTGTTATGGAATGCATCTAGTGTTGAACTTGTGTTTATGTATATTTAATATGATCTGGTTCAAGAATATGGGTCATGGAAGTTGAGACCACACGAATGGAATTATCCTACTCATGAACTACATCTAGTGGTTGTGGTCCATTCAATGAAGTGTTGGAGGCATTACTTTTTTGGGAGAACCTTTCACAGTGTTCACCAACTATAGAATTCTCAAATTTATATTCAATCATTGGGATTTTATTCATTGATAGGTAAGTTTGGTCGAGTACCTAAAATACATCCATTTTGAGTTGGTGTAAACACCATGGAAAAGAAATAGTGTCGTTGATGCTCTGATCTCGAAGACATTAAATCAGGTGGTTTTGGAATCTTGTTTACAGTGTAATATGATTTCCTTGTTTGCTGAGAATAATTTGGAATTACATTATGGGAATGTGTAGATAAACCTGTCATTTATAGCTGTTTTGTTAGAAATTTTGAAAATAGTTAAAAAGATTCTACTGGTGGATTCGACGTGTTTGGATATGAAGTAAAGTCATAATGGTGGGGATTCATCTTCTAGTTGAGAATTCAATGATAATGGAGTATACTATGTTCAATTATGTGTTGTGGGGAAAGAATATGTATGAGAGGATTTGATGTAAGAGTTTCATGTGTCAATGTGGGTAGTACATACATTATTTACTAGGATGTACCAAGATCATCGTTGGGTGTTTTGGTTGCTATGAATGAAGAAAAAGTGGCGAGTTTTGTGGATTGTATCCTTGAATTTTTTCAGGAGAATTTTGATCATCAGTGTCCGGGTGGGTTGTTTCATTCATGAATTATTCTATAGTGGATGTGTAATTAAATAAATATAGACTTCATAGTAAGTTTTATGAATAACCCTCATACGAATGATGAAATTTTTGTGGTGGTAGATCGACTAATCAATGTTTTTCATTTCTTACTGATCCAGGAAACCAATACTGTCAACCAGTTGGGTGAATTGTATGTTTGAGAAATACTATAGTTTCATGGTGTTAAAATTATCATAGTATTGGATTTTGATCCATGCTTTACCTCTCTCTTATAAAAGGTACTATAAAAGGCACATGGTACACCAGTGTTTTTGAGTAAATATCATCACCGACAAACTTATAGGCTATCAGAGCGTGCATTTCACATATTAGAAAAAATGATGAGATCATGGGTTCTAGATTTATATGGTTTGTGGGAAAATCACTTCTCACTTATTGTGTATAATTACAAAAATATATTTCATGAAATAGTTCACAAGGTTACATTTGAGGAACTATATGGGAGACCGTGTAGATCTCCACTATTCCCGTTATAGGTTGGGGAGTTTGAGATATTTTGACTGAGTCTAGGGCCAGAGAAGTCAAATAAGGTTCAATTGGTTCAAAAGAATATGGAAGTGGCTCAGAGTAGGTAGAAGGATTATGAAGATCAGGTTCATAGATCTCTTGAGTTTATGGTGGGTGATATTATGATACTTTGGGTGTCTCCAAGGTTGATCACCGCCGTACCTAAAAACAGGATAAGTTGTCACCTGGTCATGTAAGGATTCTTAAAATTATGGAGAGGATCGAACTCCTAGAATATATATTAGACAAAAATATAGTGGTATTAATGATGTTATCTATGTTTCAAAACTCTTAATGTGTGACCTAGATCCATCACATGTGTTAAATTCCAGGGATGTTGAGATTCATGTAGATGCGTCCTTTGAGGAACACCCTGTTCGTATTATGGATCATAGTGAAAAGTTATTGTGGGTAATTTTGGTGAATTTGGTTCATGTTCTATAACAACATGGAAATGTTTAATAAGAATATTGGGTGTGTAAATTGGATATGTGGGTATCGTGGGAAGATATCTTTTTCATGGGAACACAATGATGCTTGTAAGGTGAGGCTTATGGAAAAGTTGTCATAATGTTGGGAGGTTGTACGATCATGATTCTCCCATAAATTTTGTCCTACATAGAATTAGATTACTATAATTATATTAGTAAAATAAGTGTTTTCCTAACATAATGTGAAGACTTAGGGGAGTTTCGGGTGTTCAGGACATGAAAAAGGAAGAAAATGGGGGTTTTTGGGCATGCTGCCCGGTTTTGCGCACGGTTAGAGAAAACCATAAAGAAATACTTGGTAATCATGTGATGGGGCTGTCTTTTGATAGTTTCATCTTCAAAGTTTTCACACGGTTTGGAAAACAGAGTGGCCCATTAACATTGAGAATATTAAAAAATATCCACTATGGGTTTTTAAGTACTAACTTGGGATTTCTCCCCCATCATTCTCCATCAATCATATTGATGAGTAAAGCATCCAATATCTTTGAAGTGGTATTTCTACATCGATAATCGGATGATTGGAGTTCCATTTGTTTCTTATTAGAGATTCGGGAATGCCTAATCTACACCTTTCTTCTATTTTTGGGCAAGGGTTCATACCTTCTCTCTATATCCATCCTAATCTCTAAAACCCTTACTTTTTAGGGAGTTTTAGGTTGAGGCTTCAAAGGTGTATTCAATCAGGACATAAGTCCTTGTTTAATAGTTCATCCACAAACACAGTCAAAGTAGGTGGTCTACATGTTATATCCCATGGTCATTGCTTATATTTGTTCCTGTATGGTTTCATTCTTGTTTCCCTTCTCGATGTGTTCTTTATGTCATTGGAAAGATGTGTTGTATTGGGTGTCTAAATGATTAAACGAACCCTTTATTAATTTCCATTAGATTCTAGGATTTTTAATTATCCCAGATAGGACCACCCTTGTGATGTGACAGACCACTTGGTTGGGATAATGGATTATAAGGTTCGAAATTGATCCATAATGTTGCAGAAACTTAATTCGTTTATATAATGAGTTTGTATGGATTGTGGTTAGTTATGTCTAATGTGGTTAAAGTATAAGAGATTGTTGGGTACACATTTAATTGCGATAAATGGTATAATTTGAAATTTGATAAGGAATTATGTTTATACTTGAATGTCCATTTTGAGAAAAGCATGAGGAAATTTGAAATGGGGTTAAAAGGGTTTTGTGTTGTAAATGTTGAATGTGTTAATAGATTAAGGCATAATGTTAATTTCTCATTTGTTGACATTGTTGAAATATTTCTAGTGAGACTAGATATTCTTGGTTGTGATGTGGTTAAGAGTGGAGTATGATAACTAAGAACGTGCACATGGCTTGGTATAGTGGGGTATATACTTGAGGTTCTACGCCTATGGGTCGAGTTAGAAAGTGGTTGTAACTCCACCCCTAAATGCACGGGTAAGGGAATGGGACATAGTTCTATTCCCCTAACAGTTGCATTCCACCCACACTGAGGCTTCGAGGAAAGGATCATGAGGTTGTTATAATATGATTCATAGTGATATATGACTTAATCTTATTCTCATATGCTTGATAATATTGAAGTGGCGTAATCCATTGAACACATGAAAAAGTTATATTAAACCATAGAATGCCTAAGTAGTGAACCTAGATTCAATAGTAGTATCATTTAAAGAAATATATTCTAGAATGCGTTGTTAAACTAATTAACATGAAATAACATTATTTATCACATTCATAAACTATCTACCTTTATTGGATATTTTTTAGATGCTATTGGTGGTGGCCTAGATGGTTATCCTCACACCCTACACTGGTCGTTGTTTGGTACTAGAGGAGACTTCATGCTTGCTGGTCCCGACAAGGGTAAGAAACCTATGATATAGAGTTGATTTCTTCATGGGACATGTATGGGTGAGGTTATAGACTTGGATTGTAGACTGTTTTTGGGATTATGGTGTTTTGTATTTCTTTTGGGGTTTGTTTCACATTACACTATAGCCTGGAATGAAAATTTTTCTTTTGTATGTGGTTGTACCCAGTTTAAGAGTTTCGTATTTTTGAATGTTATTAATTGTTTTCTTATTGTTTCATCTATTTAAATTGTGTTCGATTGTGGCATACACTAGTAATGAGGTTATAGTCTCCCCACATAACCTATTATACCCTCGCTACAAGATGAAATCCTATGGCTTATGGGAAGGAACGCATGAGGTCATGTGTTGACTTGGCTTGGGCACCAGTTTAGTGGATTTCGGGTGGAAGACATTCCAACATTGTAAGATAATTCAGAAAATAAGATATTATTTTTTTAAATTTATTCACAAATTAAAATTTTAATGTTTTGAATTACTTTTTTAAAATAAATAAATTTCATATATGTAAACAATTGGAGTTGGAATAACACTATTTCATTTTGTATATAAATATTACAATATATTAATATATTAAATTATTACATTATAAAATTGAATTCTAGAATATTAATAAGGCATAAAATTGATTTAATAGAAATATTAAATTGGCTTTTTCAATCATCCCCCCCTTTTAGAAATTTTCTTCATTTCAATTTTAATCATTTGAAAAAAAATGAGTGGATGTTTTTTCTTCATATGATTTTCTAATTATCAAGATTCCTAGTAAATTGGGGGGTTCACCAACAAAACATTATCATGAATAATAAAAATACATTGAATCATATAATATATAAAGAAAATAATATTAATTTGGTGACCCAAATATGACATATTTTATTGAAAGTGTACAAATTTAGGGCTCAATATATATGATAAATCTAGTAAATACTTTCTTAATAATTGAAGCTTAAACACCATATGTACCAAAGATAAATTTTATAGAAAATATGATGAATAATAATAGAATCCAATTTTCACAATAATTTCATATTTTCTAATTTTCTTGGGAAATAATTTTACCATCATAAATAATTGAAAATAATATTACCATGTAGATACATTAAAAAATGATGTCCTATAATTAATGGATGATCATTCCTCTAGTTAACATCATAAAAATTCTGTATACATTAGGTCATCACCATTTATTATTTAAAAATAATAACCTTGTCAACATTCTATTCTAGAAATTATAGTCCCATATAATTTCATTCACATTCTTTATCCCAACAAGATGCAGTCAAAAGTTAACTTCATACAATGCATCATAAGTTTATATATATATGTGTGTGTGTATGTGTGTGTTTTCTCAAATCTATTATTATAATAAAATTGACTTAATTGTGTAACTTTATCCCAATGTTCATAGTAATTAATTAACTAATCTTGAAAAATTAGTTCCAATGTACAAATCAATCTCCCCAACTTTCTATCATATTGTGAATGAGAAGTTTTCTGAAAAATAATTCATTACCAAATTACACATGATGACCTTTACGAAAACTATAAATGAAGCATGGGTAACTAATAGATAATATTGAGAGTTGAAAACAATTTATTATCTATATATCTTAACAATTTAGTAGGTAATAATTATTATATTACATAAAATCATGAAAATGGCGAAAATGTGAGGATTTAGTAAATTGACAAATAATAAAAAAAATTCATTATTTCCCCATGAACCAATTTTCACTCCCACCATAATATTCGTTGATTTGTTATCCCATTTACATTATTGAATATTTAAATTGTGAAGAAACCCTATAGTTAATTTCATTTTACATTAACTTGGATAAAATTATAGAATTTTGAATTTAACTCTAATATATTTCTTTCGATTGCATCCCACATAAAATATCCAAAAATGTCTCATCAACTGGGAATTACTTCATACAAAAAACCTCTATCCCCATATTCTAACACATTATTTATCAATTTAATATTCTAAAAAAATACCCTTCTGAATAATTATAAAAATTATTTAAACAATAGAAATTTCATATGATATTTCAGAATTTTTTCTACTAACGACGAGTGCAATAAAACATTAATTAAATAAGGGAATCTCATTCATGAAAAATTTCTAGGAATGGATAATCAAATAAATTAACAGGGGAAAATATTGTTTGAATAGTATAGTTATGTACATATTATCATTCTAACTTGAAGAAGAAACTATTATTTTTCCTTGTCATAGTTAGTAATTAATCATTTAGTTACAATCTATAATCACATACAGTGTTATTAAATGTCCCATAATATATTCATTTAGTGATAATATATACATAAAACAGTTTTTATATTTATATATTTCAAATTTTACACGATAAAAATGAAGTATGAATATTTTTAATGTAAAACAATTATATCAAATTCAATGGTCATGTGTAGAATAATTTACATCATTTGGTTTTAATTGATATTTCAGAAATTTCATGATAATTTTTCAATAAAATAAAACAAATTCCCTTTCAATGTTGCACTACTTTATATTAAAATTTTAGTATTTCTGGATTTTTGGGAAATACATTATATCATTAAAAAATATTCTCTTAAATTCAATGAAACATTCCTGGAAAAATTTAATATAGAAAAACATAATTCATTTTTGAGTTAACATGGAATGTGGGATAGATAACATATAAATTTTTTGACAAAATATTAGTAGTAAACGTCTAATCTAGGTGATTTATTAATATTAGGAGTGTTTTTTGGCCTTTTAAATGTAATCCCATTATAGTTTTCGATGGATAAACTGTTATTATATCTTAATATAATGTATTTTCAATGAATAAAATCTGGCACAACAATAAATTACATTTACGTAATTTACTAAATAAATTTCTTTTAAATATTTTTAAAATAGCACTAAAATTTTCCCATTCATCATTATAAAATTTATAATATATTATCATTTCATTAAAAATATTATTTTTAATGATCAAATGAAAGATCAATTAGTTTGATCTATAAATATAACTAGAGAACTTTTCAACACAATGGGAACAAACCAAGAAAAATAATGCCAACCATTTGGCCAATATTACTTGTTAATAATTTCACAATCCTTCAACTTCATATTATTGTACTTGTACATGAGATTACCTTTTGAAAAATATTGAGCATCTAGGTACTGATAATAAAACTCATCAATATGAGGCAACATATACAAGTGTTGTATATATCTTTTAGTCAATACTCTATAATCAATTGAAAGCCTCGTGAAAGTATGCCTATTTTTAATATAAAAAAAGAAACCCCCATACTTATGTTTTTTAAAGGTTGGGGTCGAAGCCTCAATTTATTATAAAATAAAAGTCCTCTTTAGACTGGTTAGAGGGTGACCCATTACATATCCAGAAGGCCCAAGGCCATGTGGCTTGCATACAGGGCTAGAAAGCCCATTTTTTGGCCCAAAGGACCCCTCAGTGAACAGTACTGCTACCGTACCGTGCTGCTACAGTACCTACTATAGTACCATCGCCGCTAATGTATCTGCAACAGTCCCTCCTCCGCTACAGTGCTTCCTCTAATATAGTCCTTCTACAGTGCAGCTATAGTGCTGCTACAACTCCCTGTTATAGTACTCGGGAATTCTCCCCTGCCCGGATTTGATCCTCGGTCTTTTGGATGCCAATCAGGAGCCTGAACCACTAGGTTACAGGCTCATTGCCACCCCCATATTTATGTGAAAGTGGGAATAACTCCATTATCAAAAAAACTCATACAAAATATATATCCATTAAAAAAAGTTAATATGATTCATTGGATAAGGTTGTCTTATCAATTTTTTTGAATTTATTTTATTGATAATCATAACCTCTCTATCATGTATAATAATAAGAATCATATCATGAAATATGTTGACATATTTATTTACAATTCTAACACCATAAATTTAAAAAGTATCCATCCAATCAATAATATGTTCATGATTAATTTGATTAATTCATTAATAATGAAATTATATATTCCAATAATTTATGAGATGATGATTAATATAAATTCAATACATACCCAAAATAACATCCAAATGTACAGGGGGAATGAATACATGGGTTTATGTTAAATATTTCTATATTACATAACAATATGATTCATTTCATTTATTTTTTATAGATAAAAAGCCTAAATGTATTTACTAAATGTTATGGCCTTGTTTCCTTTGGTGAAATTCCCAATTTACCATAGATTTTATTTTAATATAATGTATTGGTTTATCCCAAATAAAAAAAGATAATATAATAATATGAATAGAGATGTAATTTAGCATACACCGCATCATTGGATGGTTTAACATCATCTAATTTATTTGAAAATGATATCAAAACACATTTTTATAGTGCTATTTGTGGATTATAATTGTTAACATTATCTTCATATTCATACCAACATAATGACACTAATCATTAAAATTAATTCCTCAAACTCAAAATTTTTAATGTTCATCAAATCATCATTATGACCCTTTTCATAAACATTCAATCTATGTTTCAAATGTTTACCCATAAGAAACACTTATAATATATTAGTAGACATTTTTCAGGGTGATTTATAACACATTTATCAGATGATGGAATCTTTATATTCACACTGTCATTTTTACATAACTGATGTTTTCTATTTACCTTCCATCGGGAAATCATTTTCATGTTAATTTTGATGCATAATGGGTAATCAAAAAACTGGATTACATCCAGCCCAAAATATTAAACATGAATATATTATATTTCTAATTAATAATAATCCTACTCCCTTCTATATTATTTACTTAATACTAATATAAAATGATGAATTTTACTATCATGATACAAAATAAAACTTTTTAAATACCATTAAAATATGGTAAATGATTCATTATATTTAACTAATGATTCTTCCTCCTTCAATATTAATTCCATGAAATCCTTTTATATTCTAGGACAAACAACATTTTGAAAATAACTCTAAACAAAAATATTGATACATTCATCCCCTTCCTCGAAATCAATATCCTTAATTTATGTTTTATTCATAGAAATTTAACACCACTAATAATCATTACCATAAAAATTATAGATAACAAGAGTTACCTATGAATTTAATAAATAATCATTAGTATATAAATATTTCCCAAAGTAATTAATCAATCCTTCACCTTTTATTAGGACATATAATCCAATAAATACCATAATAATTTTTCATGATATTATCTGTTATAGATATAATACACCGTGGTTAATGTGGATTCAAAATAATATGGAAGAAATCCATTTATAAAATTAATTAACAAAACCAAAAAATATATAAAACTGCTATGTCCTCATTGTAACTATTCCAGGTTACATGTTAAGAATGTCGTATTTCTCTATATTCCTTCCAACATCAGCTTCCCTATTTCATTTTTTAAACCATATTGAATAGGAATTGGAAATGAAGGAAAATATTCATAATAAAAATATATAACAAGATAACCATAAATTATAATCTTTAAACGGTACTTAGTGTTATTACATTTGACTCTAAAATTATCTAAACATGAATATGATACCAACTATAAGGATCGGGTCCTTATTCAACCAACAATTTAATTTAAAATAAATATATCATTACCATGTGTTAATAAATATCCTTTAATGTTTATATACATATAAAATTACTTAATGACCCAAATTTAAAAAACAATACGTTATATAGTGGAAACATACAGTCATTAACCATTTTAATAATAATGTAATACATTTAATACGAAACAAATATTCATTTTATGAAAAATGTTAAATATCTTCAACAAGACAACATCATTGTTCATAATAATAATTAATTATATTTAAAAGAATATTAAAATTTGTGATGAGAATGAATGACATGGTAAGGGTTAAATAAAAAGGACGAAATAGACTTTTTAGATCATTTAAAATCATTGAGATCATATAAATGTGTTTTATTTAACAATATAAACAATATGATCATATAATTGTTTAGCTACACAAAATACGTTAATTCCAATTCTGTTTCATTAAATACATTTGAATAAGAAATAAAAATAAAATAAAAAATAATCATCATTTAAGGAAAACATGTGAACTGTTGAATAATATTTAAAAAACAAACTAATTTAAATGAAAAGGGAATAACCCTTTCATTATAAAAATTAATAATATATTCCATTTGAAATAAGATTATTTCAATTTAAAAAATTATCTAGAATCTAAATATAATATACCTTCCTTGTGAAATATCCTTCATAGAACTCATACCAGATCTGATAAAAATTGTATAACTTTCCCAGTTAATTCCATTATGAATATTTTGACATCATAATTATTATAATTTTGATTTTAGGGATATATTGGTCTCACCATTCCTCCTAAAAAATATCGAAGGTATATAACAAGTACAATAACCATAAAATATATAATTTTACCCATTAAATCTAAAAACATATTTTATTTAACATGTTTGTATAATCACTTGTGGGAATCGTGTAAAAATTACATATAAAAATCATTTTCACATTTGAATACATAAAAATAAAAAATTAAAAGAGGAATTTAATTTCTGAAATTATTTATAAAATAATGAAAATTTGAAGATGATTATTCTTATATAATAACAATCATAATGACATAATGTATTTTCATATTTTATAAGTTAAAATATTTCTTGTAATTTTCATTTTTTAAATAACGGTCCATATAATATTTTTAAAAAGATTCTTTTTGAAAAAAATTGAATATGTTTCAAAAGATACCCAAAGATTTGTTTATATTAATTTATGTATATATATTATAATCCACCAATAATTAATTAATATTTATTTGGAATAAAAATTATTTATAAAAATATATATAGAATAATCACAAAGATGTTTTTTTGTAAACAATACCTTTCTAGAATTCAAAATTATGTGATAAATTACATATCTTCATGAACAATAAAATAAAGTTAAATTTCTCATATTATTACAAATATTTTATAGTTTATTCTTTATGTCACATATTTCCATGTTTTAAATTAAAACATAGTTTATTATGATTAGTTCGAACATTTAATGGAAACTTGGATTATTTTTTTAAACATGTATGATTCTTTATCTATGAAATTTTATATCGTTCAACATATCAATTCATCTTGAGAGGCCAACTCCCTTCAATAAGAAAACTATTATAATGTTGTACAAGACTCTCAATTATCCTGAAATTATTTTTGGTAGGTAATTTCAATATGTTTTCAAGATTCATTTAATTCTACTGTCATTATCCGCTTCATTGTTGGATCTAAATCAATATTGTTGAGCCTCAAAAAAACCTAGGTAATTTGGGATTTGGTTCAACTTTTCTATAAAACAATTGAATGGACATTGGTTGATTCTTTGCAACCTCTGGAATTTTTTCATTATATGATAAAATAATCTATATTATTCATGTGGTTTACATTTCAAAATGAAAATGATAAAAATCCATTATCTCGAATCATACTCTACCACTATTGTTCAAGAAATCAGTAATGTCTTGAATCATTTATCATGGATAATCACTTTGTGATGGATGGAATTTCTTTCATATCCCATTTTGCTTAACTTCAACCAAACACATGTTAATTGGGATGTTAACATGATCGTGGATGGCCTCAGTGACATTGGATACATGAAGGATATCACATTTTGTGAAGTTTTTCAGCTGATTTAAATGTGTTTCATGAATAGTGTTGTAATAATATTAACTATTTTAAACTAATATAAAATAAATGGTTTTTAATAAATATTTATAGCACTTATTCCCATGTCAACCACTTCAAAAAACTGTTATAATTATTTTCTTAAAAAAATTATTAATTTTGGAGACATCCAATTATGATGAATATTTCAAATACGTTACATTAAAACATGATATGATATTTTTAAACTAGCTTTATTAGAGTTTCCATTGTTCAATTATCATACGATTAATGAGTTATGTATTATATTATATTAATGGATTATTAATATATCATAAATACTGTTTTATTTTTTAAAATTATTTATCTATAAAATCCATTATAGGATGTGTAAGAAAATAATATCTTTCTTTTTTCCATGTTTTAATTAATAATAAACCCACTAGAGGTGTCTTAATTTATCAATGGGTGGTAATAAAAGATAAAAGAAAATTATTTTCCATTAAAAAATTTCATTTTAATCATATATGATATATGATTTCATTTCAATAAAAAGTTGTGAAAATTAGTAAATTTTAGTGATTATTTTGATATTTTATATCCTATAACGAGTCGATATTTTGGACTTATGCACAAGAAATATTATTATTTTTCATTAGATGGTATAGATTGTGATATCAATTTAAATATAAACATAAAACAATTCCATTATATGGTGGATATTTATTATATTAATTCGTCCTGTTTTAGTAATTTTTTATGGAGGTAGAATAAGAAAAAAACAAAATATCTAGTTAAAAATGATAAATATTATTTCGATAACATCCTTTGGATTATACCCAAATCCATTTTATATATTTATTCTGACAAAATAAAGTATTCATTGAAATGGGGAGGAATGTTTTAAAGGAATTTTTATGGTAAATCTTTTTATCTGGTTCATATGATGTTTCAAAAAGATAAAACAGTTAATAACATTTTATATGTTAGGGAGGGAACACAGTTGGAATGCTTTAAAATAATATAATATATTTCATCTCTAATTAAGAAAAATGGATCCAAAATCACTCAGAATCAATTAAATGATATTATAGTTTATAAATATGAAAATAAAATAGACTATTTAAAAATATTTAGTTAATGATAAGAATTATCTTTTTTCAAAAAAAATTGTTAACCGATTTTATATAATTCAAATGTAACTAACATTTTTTATTAACATTACTAATAATATTGAAAAAAATTTAAAATTACCACATTAAAAAATTTCAAAATGATGATTCCAAATATGGAGTGAATTTTGACTAATTAATTTTTTACATGTTTCTGAAATTACAATCAAAATTGGAACATGAAATGAGATGAAAAAATTCATTTTTGTGAAATTTTTTTTTATTTATATAAAATTTAATATAAAAATGTTAAGAATATTTTTTTATTAGAGAATTAATTGGATATCATCACATTAAAAAAATTAATTTTTTAAAAAATATATATTATATGTTAACATTGTAAACATATTTAAAAAATTAGATGATTTTCTTAAATATCTGTTGTTTCTACAGTTGACAAAAAAAATTCATGAAATTTAAAAAAAGTAAGGGAATTAAAAAATGAATATATAAAATATATTTTTAATTAATTGTTATTAAAATTATACCATTTTATTTCATGTTTTTATAAAAATACATATATTACTTATCAACATTTTTTCCATGAATAAGAAAATTTCATTTTAAATGTCAATTTTCTCAATATTCATATAATGAAATATAACCCTCTAAAAATATAAATAATTAATTAAAATATGTCATGAAAATGATTTGACATTAACATTAAATTGTTTTTTACAAGCCATTTCATCACATGATTGTTTGATGGATGTACATCAGAAAACTATTTTTTCTGGAGATTTCATTTTTTGTGGATAAAATTTATTCATGATTTTATTAAAAATGATGGGCATTGGTATCGATTTTGATTAGTTGAGCGTAATAAATTGATCATAACACATTTAGCTGGGTATTAGATTAATTTCGTTGTCATTGGTATTTTTGATATTATTACTTATAAATTTAATTGTAAATTATTTTTTAAATATTATAATTGAGTTTGTTAATTAATTTTAGTTTTTTTATAATTAGTTGTATAATGATGTGACTTCGGATAAGTTATTGGGATTTATAAATTGGAACAAAATATAAATGTACTTTATCATGTGAGAGTTTATAGATAAAATTAAAATGTATTACTACAGGTCATAGGTAAGTGGTCTATTGATCTTGACCCCAATGATTACTATTTTTTATACAACATTTGAAATCAGAGATTTCTATTTATGGAAATTAACCATTAATTTAATGGAAGTATTTTTAATTAGTTTTTAATTATTTTTCATAAAAAAATGTTCCATGTTCTATGATGATCTCTAATAAAATATTTTGATGGATTTGACTAAACTATTTAAATGCAATTTTTATATTGTAGTAGCATTATACACCTACTAGGTGAGTATTGCTATTGTATTATATAAATATGTTATATAGTCCTTCATTGAACATATTTATGAATTATATTATTTGATCCATACGGTGAAGATTTGGGTGGTGAGTGCTCCTCCAACAAAAAAATTTTGATTACCTTGATGAGTGGTCTCTATGGTGATATTTTATTGGATTGGTATATAGTGATGAATTTGGTATTGATATGGCTTTAATTTATTCACAATATAGATCAGTCATATGGAGTTTCGATTGAAAACAATGTGGCCTTGATATGTTACACAAGATGTAGAAAAATGATATACCCTATAAGTGATGGTTGTTATGAAAAGGGATGAAGTTGTGTTTGAGGAGCCCATTAAACATTCTTATATTGATGTGAACTTAGGGACACCTAAAAAAGCCTATTTGGCCACATATCGGGTTTGTGGTGAGATGAATATATTTGAATTTTATTATGAAACTAGCACCTAATTCACTAATGCAATCATGATGAAATTGTGGTGATTATATTGACATATTATATGTGGGATGTAATTCCCCATTCCCACATAAAAAGAATTCTTAGGACTAGTCGCTTATGATTCCATTTTATTTATTATTATGTCATGAAACATTTTTTCATAGTGGGGTAGTGTTTCACCACATTAATTCTAGATGATGTTTGATTTATTAATACGATAAGGATGTTCCACTCAGACATTGGATTATATGCTTCATCAATTTCTTACAGAGATGAAAATGTGTTGCTGAATAGCTTGTTCTTCATATAGGGATGAGATGCACTCTAAAGATAATAAATAACATTATTTCATAACATGGTACACATATTAATATGAGTTATTAAAGTATAATATTTCACAACAATATGTTTTAATGTCTTTTATTTAACAAATTTGTTTCATTCCATGATGGGTGAGGAGACACCATCAAATTTATTGATTACCTTTTTCCAGAAAGAGTGTGGATATCCACAAGAGTTACTAGATGATATAATTTGAAAATATGTTATAGTCTTCCTTTAGCTTCAAGATGACTATATATTATCAATGAAACCCCAAAATAAGCCGAATTATTCCAGGTATATTATTTATTCCATATATTAATTGGAGTACTAATAACAATATTTTTATGTTTCCATAACATTTGGTGTATCACATGTGTATATTTTATTATTTCTCATTCTTGGAAACACAATGGTTGTTCTCTAATATTTTTTACTCACCTGGTAACTGGTATCCATTTAATTTAGAGGCCTATTATGATATCATTTATCTTAGTTAAAGGTAGTGTATCAGCCTAGTGTCTTGGAATCATGTAAGATTTCTCAGACTACACTAGAGAGTTGGATGAAGATAAGATCAATTATTTTAATATAATCAAACTAAATTGTTGTACCATTATTTTATTTTTTATATGTAATAATTTTTTTGGTCTATTGAAGTTATGCGATTACATTACACTAATTCTAAATGACTATTTTCATCAAAATAATATTTTATATATAGGTATATGTTTAATAATTCAATAAAATGTTTTTTATTATTATGGATGATGTTTTGTTATCTCATAATATTCCCCACATTGCTATAGGGTACAATCTTCCAATAGAAACACACTAGAACCCTATTAAAGATTGAAATCCATTTGTTCTTGGGGAGTCACACCATTTCTCATATGGTGACCTAGCCTGGTTATTATCTAAAGTTAACCAATGTAGAGAAATTACATTAGAGAGTTGAACTAGGAGTTTCAATCGTGTTAGATTTTAGTAGTGTTATCATTATTTTAAATTAAGATAAAATTCTAATGAATCACACCTATAATTATAATGATTAATTGAAAATAACAACAGAAAATAAAAACATAAAAACATCATTTAAAAAATATTTGAATAATAATATCTTGAATTAAATATTTATTTCAATATTTTTTCGGTATCCACAAATATTTTTAGTCAAATACACCTTTCTAAAATACCACAAGCAACACAATTCGAAAATTAAATGAAATAAATTAAAACATCCATTACATACAATACCAAGATTATTTATTTTTAGAGATTTGAATAGTTGGGAAAATTAAAAAAAAATAAAGACCAATGTAGTTTTAATCTAATGGAAAAATTCCCATTATAAAATCCGCAACGTAATCATTAATAACTCTTCAATGTCACTCATAATTTCTCATAAAACACTTATAGACACATCACCCATGTTACTTTTATTGGTAATATGATGAAATAAAAATATAGGATAATGGTTCCCTCATATTAACGGCATTGAAATACAATATTAATAAAAATTAATGATTAAAATTTGGAAATAGAGTATTATATGGGTATAATGATGATACATAATAATGTGATAACTAAAAAACATAGGTACAAAATCATGGAATAAATAAATTAATATTATAAGAATATATCATGACATTATTTTATATTTATGAATAAAGGAATACATGAGAACTATAATAAAACTATAATAAAAGTGTAAAATTACATTCATGAGTCAAAATGTTTTTACCCCACATGCAAAAAAAATTATTTATAACAAGGCATATATATCCGTCAGGGGAAAATCTCTATCACCCATTCATGAAAACAACAAAATTATTATCATAAATATATATCACATGATATTTACTCATTTAACCCACACATTAGAGGGATATATAGGACCCCACCCAATAATATTTCATAGATATGGTATATACATGATAATTTATAATTTGAAATATAATTATCTAACCATGAAGATAAAATTATTTTTATATCCCATTAATATGTAAAATATAATGACAAAAATCATAATTCATGTGATGATCTAGATAATGATATGGAATATTAATTGGTATCGAATGATACTAAATAATATTCATTTCATATAAATTTTAATGAGGTTTTTTTAATTTATAACTAAATGATAAAAGGGTAAAAAATTTATTCAATAATTTCTCGATCCAATAAATTTATGATATATTTGTTGAAACCTTTCATTAAGTGAATTGAATAATAGTTTATTCCAAAATAAGATTCATTATGTGAAAATGTATTCAAGTTCATAGTGGATTCTTATGGAAGACTAAGACATAAATATATAACTCCTTTTTTTAAAAATTATACTTCATAATTCATGTGGAGGAAAAATGAAGATGATGTCATTAAAATAATTTCCATTATGAAGAATAAAATATGTTGTTGGTTGTTGTCTTCAATTGAAGCCATTTTTTATAGTCTTCCTGGAAAATTTTATTCAAGTGTGACAATTTAAAGATCATTATAAAATCTTATATTTAAATTAAATTATTTTTTGGAAATAGGAGAATAATGTTTTCTTAAAATATTAAATTGTTAATTAGATGATTCATCAACAAAAAAATTGAAAATAGTATAATGAAGTTGTCACATAAAAAAAATAAAAAATATATAATTTTACATATTGGAGAAAATAATCAACCCAAAATCATTAAAAATTAATTATAACCTTTTAATGAAATTAAATTAATTATATGATGGCCTTATTCCATTATTTTATAGTATATGCATACATTCATGAAATAATACAGTGAATATAGAACATGAAAATGGATTTTCCTAATCAAAATGAATTGAAAATTTAATGTTCACTAATAAGAACCAAATTGAATAAATTATTTGTCAAGGTGAAATGAATAGTTTATGTGAAATGTAAAACTGTGGAATAAAACAATTATTTTTCAGGGTTATTATGAAGAATACATATTCCCTAGATTGTTTATTATTCATCCAATTATCATGATTATATGACATGATATGGAAATTAACACATAATTATAGTGAAATATATATATTATGGATAAATATTATATCAATTTTGATTAATAATTAATAACAAAACATTAATATATATACATTAGGACAATTATTTAATAATTTCTTTGGAGAAATGATACCATATCCCCTTATTTTTTGAGTGATAATTAAAATATCCCATAATGATCATTTTATACAGTACTCTTGTCAGAAATACCATACATAAAGATATTTTCATAAAATGGGAAGAGAATTATAATAATGGAATGGATCTTATTATCTGTAATGTGACATTGGGAAAGTATCAATGACACATATTCATAATATCAATATAATGGTAGAGGAAATTTTTCATTAAATTTGGAAAATTGGACCCATAATATCATAGATTATTGTAATTTTTAATATCATAAATAATGGAATTTCCCCAGATATATATTATAAAATATTAAATTATCATGAATGTGGGAAATTATGTTTCTTTAATGTGTGTTAAAACATGATGAATTTTATATTATTCCCAAAAAATCAAAATAACCCAGTTTAGGAAATATAAACAAGATTCCAGTAAATAATTTTTATAAATTCAAATATCCATGAAAATGCGTTGAAAAATTCATTGGATAATACTAAAAAAAGAAATAGATATATTTTCTGAATGCATGGACCTGAATAGAATTTTTTTATCCAAAGAGATATATAAAAATATATTTATTTATAACTATTATTTCAACATCATCTGTATTTAATGAGATGAAAATTAAAATAAAAACATTTAATATCTATAACTAAAAAGATTAAATTGAAATTATTGTGTTTCATTATATATTGATAGTAAAATTTCATCATCAAGAACATAATCATAAACAATCTTAATAAATAATGGGATTGTATAAAAATTCATTAATCACATAATTATCATATGAATAAACTCTATATAAAAGTTATATCTATAATTAAATATCTTATTCCCAATAAGTTTCTAGAGTTGCATAAGAAATTAATTTTTATATGTAGTATATATGAAATATAAAAGAAACATGTTGTTAATATGACATGTGGCCCCCTAAATTTTTGGTTATGTGAAAATCCTTTAAAATATAGTTAAAATTCTATTATATTTCTCTAACCTAATTTATAATAAATTTAAATAAATTTTATATCCATAAAATATTAATGAATTTACAAATAATATAACACATATTCCACTTTTAACATTTCAAAAACCATTTCATAATAATTCCTGGAAAACATTTTATTATAGAGTGATAACTATTTTTATTTTACTAAGACCTTCAGTTCGGTAGTTATGATCCACATATAATGATATTTATTTATATATATTTACACGTTTAATAATTTTATATATAAAAATTATATCCATTATATATATATTGAGTCTTTTAAATTATATATAAATCAAAAATAATCTTTAAAATTTAATGAGAAATTAGGATATTTTTATACAAGAATAGTTATTCAACTTTATGATGGATGGAATTGAAGAAAGGAATATCAAAATTTATTAATCAAGAATAATTATTAAATTATATATAAAATTTATAAATATTAAATGTAACGCTATGAGTATCAATGTGTATTGGAAATTTAGATAAAATCTTATATTTTTATCAAGATTGTAGTCTACATGTACACATAAGATTCATAATAATTTTCCAATGTATTGTAAGGTAATAGGTTGATATGATATTAAATTTCCATAATAATATTAATGTTACAAATAGAACATGTAAACATTGAACCCATCATAATAACCTTCCATGAAACTTGGTTATTGTAAATGAATGGTATTGCTACTTTTAGAATATAAACCTTACATAAGAACAAATGATACTCTCAATTCCCATTTGATTGAAAAAGGGTGAATAAAGGTCATTAAATTATCTTAATAATATGTAGGTTTATTTTAGATAAAAAAATATACTATATTATAAATATTATAATATATTTAATGAATATATAAGTAGATACATCTTTTAAAATGGTCAGGTAATTCAATAATATCTTCTTCAATTGCCTATTTTATATCCAATATTTATTCCCTATGAAATGGACTTATACTAGGAATATAAATAGATTATATGGATTTTTTTAATATAATTATATATGAATTGGTCTCGAAATATTACCATTGTATGTATTATAAATAGAAAATATGGGATCCATTTTATAAGTTAATATAAGGGGTCTTTGGTATTTCTTAAATAATTTAAAGTTATTAAATTATATATATATATTAATATTCATCCCAATGGATATATATTCAACCAAAAAATAGGATTTAAAATATATAAAATCAAAAAATTCAATTTTGTTAGGATAATTTTGTGTTTATAACATTATATCTTAGAATAAACCTTTCAATAAACAATATTAACCTTAATAATGGTAAATAATTTTTCTTGTTAAGGGGTTATAATTTAAATTAAATGTTTCAATTATCTCAAAAATGGAAATGGAATGATATTATAGAGTATTTAACTACCTAAATATTTCTCTATCATGTTTTGTTAAATTTTTTATGTAATTTAAAAAAATATAATATTTTTTAAATTAAAATTAATGAATTTTTCACAATATTCAAATAATTCCACATTTAACACAGTATGAAAATAGTGGGGTTTACATTCAAATAATTCAAAAATCGATAATATGTTATAGTTATGTAAAAAAATTAACAAAATAATTCATCTAAATTGAATTACGTTAAATATTTTAGATTTGATATATTTACTTCTATATTAATTGAAAATATACTATGTCTTTTTTAGATAATCATTTAGGGTAATAAATCCACAATCAAAGAAACAATTAATATTCACGATGATTAACATGATTTATTAATATTCAAATTTAGCTTAATTTCAAAACATAACCTCTTTCTATAATTATGATAAAATATTAGAGATTCTAATGTCCAGAGTATTGAATTATTCAATTTATCATTTACATAAATGAATATAAAGGCCAAATATAATAGATATGAAACAAGTGGCTATATATTCAAGATATTGATGGATATATTCATAATAAAATCATTAATAAGGGTTATTGAAGTAGTTAGTTCATTTTGTTATTATTGTTCCAATGTTTTAACCCTAATTTAAATATTTAAACATATTAATGAAGATAAATATTAACCAAGGATATTGTTCATAATGACCAAAACTATAAGAGAACTATTCAAAAAAATACGAACCTCCTAATTCAAAATATGGAATCAAATTTTCAATTTTTAAATTGTACATTAAGATGTAATTAATTTAAAATCAAAATTTATAAATAAATCAACATTTTTTAGAAAAATATAATTTTTATTATCAAAATATTTTCATTCAAGATGAAACTATAAAGTTGATTAAAATGGAAATAAAATAAAAACTCATAAAAATGAAGATACGATTTTACTTATATAACATTTTATAATAAAATTATAGTTTTCGATTTCTTGATAGAAAAATATGGATTTAAATAAAATTATGTAATGTTTAATAGATAAAAAATTATTATTTTGAGTAAATTAAAAAAAATAACTATAATATAATTTTGATAAATAAATTCTGAATAGTAATTTCCTATTATCAAATATTTTATTTAAAATTTTCAAAAATAAATTTTAATATTTTCTCAAAAAATGATGTAAAAATAATATATTAATGATAATATACTATTTAACCATATATATGAAATCATAAAAATTTGAATTCATATTTACTAAGATATAATAAACATCATTGTTTTCAATAAGATATATAAATATAAATATATATAATAATTTGGAATTTAGTAAACATTCATTTGAATTAATATCCTTAAATTTATGAAAACATTTCATAGTTCATTTACAATCCCCATTGAGTGTCATATATGATATCAAGCAGAATGGTCTTCTTTTAAAATCACACGTTTTAAAATTATATGATCCATGTAAAAATATGTTCCATTAAATTTTAACCTATACCCATTAATCAAAGTTTTGAAAATCTAATATTCTCTAAAAGAAAATACACATCAAAAAATGGGTTAATAATTATTTTATATAAAAAGATGGAATGATAATTATATTGTTCATATAGAATAACACAATACACAGTTTCAAAATAAGAAAACATTTGTAGGAATTAATAACATTAACATATATAAGAAAACTAAATCCCATGTTATAATAAAAATTAATAGATAACATGGTCAATAAAATGGTAACAAATAGAAATATATAAATTTTTTATGGGTGAAGAGAATATCCATTCATCATAAATGAATAGTAAATCATAACTATATATTTCAATATACATTTCTATAATTGATGGATTCTTTTCATGTCATAAAACAGAATAAGGGAAAATATTATTTATTAATATATTTTCCATTTCATTAACATAATTTTATTCCTAGTAGTGATGAGATCAATATTAGACTCATGTATAATTCCAAGAAATAAATATTCAATAATATGTTTATCCATGTGACACAACAATTCAATTTTAATAGAGCATAAACTACTTTAATTAATTGAAATTCATTCTATCTCTTAATATTTTTCCAATAGAAAATTATTGGCACAAGTTATATAATATGGATTACTATAATACGTTACACTCTAAATAA
Source organism: Viscum album (assembly GCA_963277665.1). NCBI lineage: Eukaryota > Viridiplantae > Streptophyta > Magnoliopsida > Santalales > Viscaceae > Viscum > Viscum album. Next base: position 636,704,514 of record OY728157.1, read on the forward strand.
ACATCAATAACACCCAATTTCAACATAATCAATTATACAAATAGTTACATTTACCTGTCTTCTAAAATATATTATTCCAAGACTAAAACTCAATGATTAGAATGATTTAATCGCATGTCCTCTAATTTTAACATAACATTTATTTGGAAATAATTTTATTCACCTATATTTTCAAAAACAAAAATGTGAATAACTTGATCCAATATTGTCCAAAATATAATAATAACTTCCCAAAATAATATAATAATAAAATAATATATTCTTCTAAAACAGAATTATACATTTATTATATAAATAAAATTATATTTTACCAAATAATAGTTCTATTTTATGTTTGAATTTATCGATCCACTGATAGGTGAAAAAATGTTGATTAATAATACATAATATTACTTTCTTATTGAAAAAATTTATAATTATTGTATGTACAAAGAGATAAAAAATGATAATAATCACCTAATATTTTCTATTATATAATATTTTCCACTAAATTAATCATCAAAAAAATAACATCCATAGAGTGGAAGATAATTGATCAAATAACCAATAATTTACATCAGTTTTTTTGTAAAAAAATGTTTCTAAATGACCTTTTATATGATTTTAATCTGTGGATATTCATCCTCATTAGCCCATGGATTACGAAATTTAATCATGTAAATTAATAACAATATAAATATAAGCAGAAATTTTAATTGAAAGTTGTTGGTAATTTTATAAAAAATAATTCAATTTAATTATAATTCCTAATTATTAAATTTTAATGTTATGTATTATCCATTATACTACTCATATCATAAGATATTTTATTATTTATAGTCAAAAAATATTGCATCCCATCTCCTAATAAATTTTTTTCATGAGGATGGCCATTTCATTAGCCATAATATATTTCTTTAACATGATATATTCAATGGGAGAAAAAAATTCAATAAGATAAATCATATAATCATGAAAGATCATTCAAAATATTTTTTAATAATTACATTATATTTTCAATCTATGATACCTTCAAATTTAGAAAATAAAAAAATTATAATGATTTATTGAATTAATTTTTAATGGTATATAAATAATGTTTCTGTCAAATAAATATTCCCTCACATGAGTTTCATACTCAGTTTGTAGTATGGACATACTCACCATGCACTAGAATAATGGTTTTGATAAAGTCAAACTACTTATTCTGAGGTTATTACCACTAAATTCATCTATTACAAAAAAACATCATATTATAACATATATACTATTATGAATTGATAAAATACAACATAATGAATTTGTACAAAATAACATTTAAACATTATACAATACTTATAATTATCTATATTGTTTCTATAAATTTTATCTGATATTAATCTCATGTGATTAATTAAGTCCTTATATGATTTCAACTATATATACTCATACATTTCATAAAAAAATTACATAATTTTATAAGAGTATTTAATACATGACATTAAACTCCATGGTATATACACAATGGTATAATGTCTTTATGGAATAGATAAATAATACCCATAATTCACGAGATATCATAAAAATATCCCATGATGTTATCTCATCATCTTTCTCTTCTTAGATATAACTTAAATAAAAAAAATTCATTGTATCGTGAGAAATGGGACTTCTGAACTGGGCATGTTTGGTGCATGGTAAGGATAAAAAAGGAGATATCAATGATCACATTACTATACCATTTTTACAAAATATAATGAGAACATGAGATAAAATTTGAAAACTAATACACAACATTTCATTGATTATAATAACGTTTGATGACATAATGAAATGTAGTGTAGAAGACATGGATTAAAAAATGGAAATTAAAATGATCCATTAGATCATGAAATTCAAAATGAACATGTAAACACATAATTTTATTATATTTTTATTATGTATAACTATAAATTGTATAACTCATTTGGGTAATGACATAGAATATATCCCATAAATAAACATTTATATATGAAACCAGGTACACAAATAACCTTCTATAAATTAAAATATTATGCATCCATAATATTATGTACATGAAAACATGTCACACATATAAAATAGTTAATTTGAATTAAAATTCATATAAAATATATTTATCTCAATAATTTCTCATCTTTACCCAATTAATTAGATGTATATATAAATTTATGTAAACATGTTACTCTTATGACCACAACCTATCAGTATGGATTCAGTGTCTTGTTTATTGCATTGGCATAGATACCAAATTTATAATCCTTATGGACTGATCAATATTTTAGTTTTGGAGAACTAAATACATACATTATACCTATTTTAAATAGGTATATTTAAAAAAAATCATATTAATGGAAAAAATATGGCATACATGAACTAATTATAATAATTCTTCATCATATTATTGGTAAAAAAATAGAAATTATTTATTAAAAAATTATCTGTAAGGCTTAAGTACAATATATGATTTCATGAATCATTAATCATAATAAATATTTCAATGTGAATATATTGTCAGAAATTGCATTAAAATTACATGACACTCATAACATGATAATTAAATATCAATATAAAAATGAAAACAACTTAAAAAAAATCAATTTAATGAATAAATGAAAATCTAAAGATTCTAATGATATTTTCATAAATAATTCTAGAAAATAATAATTATAAATGAATTGTTAATGATTTAAATTCATAATTTATGGATGAAATGATCTAATGAATCATCATTCCTATACCATAAATAACATATATAAGTTGGGTCAAATCCACAATAATAAGACTATTTAATCTGGTCAACATAGTTGTCTCGTTTGGCATATCGATACATGAAAGTGATATATAATTCTAGGCCCCAAACATCACTATATGACCAAATAATTCCATATATATATATATATAAATATATATATATTAAGTTAATAATTTCATCAATAAAACCCCTTATCAACAAATATATGTATTTTTTAAAGGACATGTATTTATCAATATTTCCCTACTTAATCAAATAAAATTAAAAGTGTAAACCATAAAAATATATTGTATATTAATCAAGATATAATAACATAAATTATATAATAATATGTATATTTAATTTATATATAATTTGTAATGATAAATAATCAAATAAAATTTATTGTTTCATGATAATGTTAACAATATCAAACAAACTGAGATTGTAAAACAACTTTTACCCAGTTTAAATATAAAAAACATATACCCAGTAATCCAAAAACTCAAACTAAATCATAAAATATGATTAATTATTATTTTATCATGATATTAAATTTAAAATGGGAATTATATGCTCTAAAAAATAAATTTGGTGCATAACAGTATAAAATTTCCCAATGAAGAGAAATTGAGATGATGTCACTTACCTCAAGATTTCCTTTAGTATATAACTATTTAACCTCAGCTATTATTATTTTATTAATTTTATTAATCTATAAAATAACCATTATAATATTTATAGTATAAGTTTTTATGCTCTTATTAGATTTTTTCACCTTTTAATAATAATATTTTTGTTTTTTCATTGTTTCAGTTGTTAATTACCTTGTTTCTTCAGCTGCTTTATATAAGGAATTTTTATAGTCATTGTACATATGATATAATTTAATTATATAATGATTTATAATAATTTAATAAATATAATATTAATTTATTATATAAAGTATTAAAATCATTTATTATTTTTGTAAATGGAAAATTAATGACATCGCATCATGGAGATGGTTGGTCATACATGTGCATGAGCACGAGTATAATTCCCTTACATAGAGAAAGTGTAAGGAAATGTGTGACAAATAAATTTTAAATTACAAGTATCACCTCAAATATAACATATATATTAGTTTTTTTATCCTTATTAAATTTCATGTACAACATAAGTGATAAATGATCACATTTCATTGTGAGGATGTTATCCTCTGTAAACAAATGAAACATTACCGTACTTTAAATATAATAGAAGATAAAAGTGCTCATGTGATATTTGAATTACATAATCCCAATAATATAAAAAATAGATTATAAATTTTTTAAATCTTTAATTATATCTATCCATGAAAAATGTTTATTTAAAATTATCTACATCAGTTCACGAGGCTATAGGAATCAATACACAGAATCGATGATTTCAGTTCCCGTTTTATGGAAGTGTAGATGGATAACTCTTATGAAATATCAAAACAATATCCAAAATTAAGGAAGAATAGTTTTTTTATTATTTGTGTTATGTTATTATTTAATTTTTAAAATACTAAATAAAATGCTATATATTTCTTCAGATAATTACCTTCTCAATGATAAACCACAAATGAATTTCATCCTAATGAAAGAAGTGGTAGAATATTTGGTGGACCAGAAGCTCGATAATATAACTAATTATGTTTGGTATAGAATATTTTATAGGGGTTCATATCCAAAAATTATATTATGAGTTATTAATTTAGGAGATAGTGTGCCCTTTCATATGTGGGGAATGGGGACCCTCTTTGTAATTACATGGTTGTCCCCCAATGTAATTTAAAATCGAAAATTCATTAACTTAAATAAATCCCTAAAATGAAAGAAAATTATATCTTGGGAAGTTTATGGTATAAGTATGGATAGAAAATAATATTTATATTAGTTTTGAAGAAATTTGTAACCCTTATCTTCATAATTTAACCCATTGTAATCACATTTTTACCTTAACCTTGGAAATTAATTTTTTCTATTTTTATTATAAATTTTCATCATATTTTTTTTGAAATTATTCAAAAATATAAATTATTAATATTTAATACATGGAATAAATTTTTTTGCAATTAAATTTATATAATTGTAGAAATATAACTTAATAGTAATCCTATTTATTCATTCATAAAAATGGTTTTCAAAGGGTTCATGTTCAATGCTTACATAGACTATGTACAATAATCCAATATAAAAAAGGTAATAATGATAAAAATTGGATTTTATGACATATAACTGAAATAATATTACTGAAAAGGAAATTTAAAATATAATTAAATTTTTTAATAATCTAAACTAAATGCATGTTTTCAATTAAAATTTAATATTTTTTACTATTCATAAAAAAATGAAGCATTTCATAAAAATATAAACAATTTGTTTTAATATAATGTAGTTATGATGATTTAAGAAAATATATTTAATTTAATCAATTTATTTTTTTAAATTCATAAAAATTAATTTTACTTTATGTGCATAAAGTTATTCAAAAACATATTTTCGAAAAAATAAATATTTTTAAGAAAAATTTCTTTTTCAAAATTGTAACGCCCCGACCCCAATTACCTAGAGTCGGTGCATTATTACATAACATGGGCATGATCACAAAAGACCAAGTCTCGAATGACCTATTAGTTTAGTAGCCTTGGAAACACTAGATACATTCGTAAACATTACATTACATCATAAAAATGAAAACTACAATAACATGGTCTCCTTAGTCCACACTCATATCCTCACTGACTATTCTTGCAAGTCAGTCATAATAAACTTCTTCACATCCTGGGAAAAATAAAACATTGAAATGGGTGAGCTCAAATGCTCCGTAAGGATAACAATATAGCGGAAAGTTTCATAAGAAAACATAAGCATTTAAGGCAATGTATAACTAAAACAAAAGCCTTATTGAACTTGAACTTCAGCATAATATGGAAAATGTAAAATAAAATAATGCCATTACTTACTCACATGGATATTCTGCTAGACGAATAATCACATGTAATATCAATAACCACTTTCATAATGAGGGAATGTATAATGCCAGACGTTCTGAAACATTTTGTCAAGGCCTCGGCCAAGACGTCTAAAATGATTAAGGCCTCGGCCAAAACCATAAATCAAATTGGGAAAGGGCCTTAGCCAATTCCATGTCTAGTTGTCTCATGAGACCTACCGATGCATCGAGGAGCTATAGCGGGCTCCACCCGTCACTTATTAAGTCCAATACATTCCTCATATGAATAGGTTTAAACATAACATAAATATTTGTATTAAAACTAGCATAATAAATGTCAACAATTTATCCATAAACTATGGATGGTATTAAAATAACACATCCGCAGTCAAATATTTCACAAAATGGTCAATGGATGTTTTGTATCATAAATCAATTTCAATTAAACTTAAAACCCATAAAAGGATTTGACATGGATGAAATCAAAGCTATTTGAGAGAAATATCTCTCTTTTTTCGAAATCATTTAAAAGTCCCATAATTATAAAATAATACATTTACATTGAAAATATTTTATATGCTTTTAAGGGAAGCTTCGACGAAGTTATAATGGCGGAAAATAGCCGCACCCGCCGTATAAGTTAAAAAAACATTCTTACCTTAAATTTGTCAAAAAGTTCAAAAAGTACATTGTTTGGAAAACTACGGTAAGATTCTTTTCAAAAAAGTATAAGGGTATAAATGACATTAACCCTTTTTCCATTTAATAGTAAAAATGTTTTGAAAGACATTTTTATGAAACATGGATGTGGATGATAACGAGGTCCCAGCAGATAATTATGTATAAACATCCTTGGATAATGAAGAGGTTGTGAAGTAAACCCTTACCTTGTACTTTTCCTTGGTTGGTTCAGGTTAACCTCCTGTATAATGGGGAAATAATTGTTATTAAATTATACAAGAATCATATACATTCATATGATATCATATATGATCTTTTAACATTGCTTTGTTAACAATATCTTAGATTTATCGTTGTTTCGGGTGTTAACTTACTCGTTTTCTTTTATATGTTTTGTTATGTAAGTCGTGTTTTTCATGGATAGGTTGTATCTTATTAATATGAAGAATGATATCATGTCCTTAAACATTATTTTTAAATCATAAAATGTTAATTATACTTGAATGGATACCACGGAGAATGAATCTCATCGCGTTCGTGGAGACGGTAGTCCGTACGTACGCACGAGCGACAATATCATTATTTTGATATTAAAATAATATATAATTGGATTTTATATCATATATACAGAATCATTATCATGTTATATTTATTATATACATGAATTATATATCATTATTATACCCATCTAAATAATAATATATTGAATAACAATTACACCACGACGTGGAGATGGTAAGCCTTACGTACGCACGTATGGTGACATGTCATTCAAATGATGGGTATAATACTGAATATGGTTGTTCCATATTTATAATAAAATCACAGTATATAGAATATACTGGAGTTGTAATTTTATAATTGAAATAATAAACAAAGAGGTAGTGGAAGAAGAAAGAAACTTGAAAGAGGGTGATGAAAACGTTACCTCTTCTTCGGGTTCTTCCTTTTTATTTGATCAAAAGGACTCCTTAGTATGGATTTATGACAAAATTAAAGCTTCTAGGATGAAGGGAGAGATGTTGGGAGAGTATTTGGGCAGAGGTTGGCCGAACCAAAAGGCTTGAAAGTGTGAATAAGGTGGTAGAGGTGAGGGCCTTTTATAAGAGGAGAGGAGGGGCTCTTTTGGAAAGATTGAAATGTTACATTATTATACAATGCTTTTCAGGTTCTAAATGTCCCACACTTATATAATTCGTGGATAAGGTGATAAGGGTTCTAAATCTACCCATCCAATAGTATTTGGACAAGTTTAAGCCTTGGATTTTATATTATCTTTTCATTTTATTAAAATCGTTAAATAATGAGGTCATCGCTGCATCATAGTGATGTCATAAATAATTTAATATATTTAATGTCTAAAAATTATAAAAAAAATACTATGATGTAGGAAATCTTTTTAGCTTTCCAATTATTATTTATAGTCAAAAATATGACTTGTATAACCCCATGTAAAAATTGTTTTAGTAAAACATTTCATGTTTGTGTCATTTTTTTACTTTAACATTAAATAAAAGGTGTTTATGTCATTTTCCAACTAATGTTGCTCCATGGGGTCCCCAAGTTGGCCCATGGATTTTCTTTTTCAGCCATTACTCATCCAATAGGGGTAGGACATGTGTAAGGGTATTTTCATATTTTTATAATATCATTTTTACCTTAAATTTCACTAATTACCTTTAATCGCGATTAATTAAACTTAAAAGTTACTATTCACCAAAAAATTATTTTAATCCCATTGACCCACATTTTACATCCTAATGAAAACCATGTATGTCGTATTTTTGAAATTAAAAACAGAGAAGTGGTAATATTTAATTTAAACGAATAATCATTTATTTAACTACCACTTAGTGGTTTCACTATTCATCAAAAATTGAAGTTTTTCAGAACAATGCCAAAATTTCTCCCTAAGCTATAATTGATATTCCGAATTCAAAAATGATTTCTATTTTACAAAATTCCAAACATATAAGTTGCATTAATTAATTTTATAATTAATTCCAGCTGTCACAACAAATAGCGTGTTTTTAAGAAACAAATATATATATCAAAAGATTGACAATTGTTTATGTCCAATTTCAAAGTGAAATTAATTATAATGACCACCATTGGATAAAATGGTAAAAATATATACTAATTATAATCTAAACCCACTAAATAGTATAATTTATCACTATAAATTATTTTGATTAAAAAATTTGTTTTTAAGTATTTTTCACTATTCATAAAAAATTAGAAGTTCTCAGAAAAATACCAAAAATTAAACATAGGCTAATTTCGATATTCCGAATACATAAATGAAGTCCATTTTGATAAATAAAAAATATAAAATTTCAAAAAGTAGGTATTACTATTCACTGCGGCTAGTTTAATTAGTTGTGGTGTTTCTTAGATCTCGAGGTTGCGTACAACACACGCTGTTGCATTATTCGAAGGGAAACGTACCACGGAAGCTTGGGGTGTTACATTCTCCCCTCCTTCAAATAATTGCATCCTCGCAATTTCTAGGGTATTACTGCATAAAAAGACTCGGGTGGTTCTTCATCATAAGTTACTCAGGTTCCCACGTTGCCTCTTCCATTTTATGATTTCTCCACAAAACCTTTACCAGACGAGTCGTCCGGTTTCTCAGCACCTGCTCCCTCACATCAAGAATTCTGATGGGCTCTTCACAATAAGATAGATCGGGTTCTAGTTCTAATTCCTCATAGTTAAGTACATGTGTTGGGTTGGGCATGTATTTTCTCAATAGCGATATGTGGAAAACATCGTGAACTTTGGAGATATTTTGCGGCATTTCCAAACGATAAGCTACAGCCCCAATAAGATGTAGAATTTCGAAAGGTCTGATGTACCTGGGACTCAACTTACCCTTCTTACCAAAATGTATAACTCCCTTCCATGGAGATACCTTTAGGAAAACATGATCTCCCACCTGAAATTCCAAAACCTTTCTTCTGTTATCGGCATAGCTCTTCTTCCTACTTTGAGCTGCTTTGATGTGGTTTTGGATTACCTTCACCTTTTCCATTGTTTCTTCCACTAGTTCTGGTCCCACAAGTTTTCTTTCACCAACGTCATCCCAACAGGTTGGTGTACGACATCTCTTTCCGTATAACACTTCATAAGGTGCCATCTGAATTTTTGAATGGAAGTTATTGTTATAGGAAAATTCTACCAGTGGTAAATATTGATCCCACATACCCTGAAAGTCAAGAGAGCATGATCTCAACATGTCTTCTAAGGTTTGAATAGTCCGTTCTGATTGTCCATCTATTTGAGGGTGATAGGCAGTGCTCAAAAGAAGTTCAGTATCCAAGGCCTTTTGAAGACTTTTCCAGAATATTGATGTAAAATGAGGATCACGATCAGAAACAATCGATAGGGGTACTCCATGATGTCTTACAACTTCATTAATATATAGTCTTGCTAGACGTTCAAGTGGTAGATCCTCCCGTATAGCCAGAAAATGTGCTGACTTAGTAAGACGATCAACAATGACCCATATTGCATCATTCCTTCTAGGAGTCTTTGGTAGTCCCATGACAAAGTCCATCGTAATATTATCCCATTTCCACTCAGGTATGGGAAGAGGTTGCAATACTCCACCAGGATGTTTCCTTCCAGCTTTCACTTGTTGACAAACCATACAACTCGACACAAAATCAGCAATCTCCCTCTTCATATTGTCCCACCAAAAATGTTCCTTCAAATCGATATACATTTTGTTGCTCCCAGGGTGTATAGAGAAATTGGAACTATGAGCATCATCCAGCAATTCCCTTTTTAGATCAGGTATATTGGGAACACAAAGTCTCTTCCCGAATTTCAAAATTCCATCCTAATACACAAAGTCCCTCAATCTTCCATCATTCACATCTTTAATCTTCTTCTGAAACTCTTCATCATCGGTCTAAGAACTCTTAATCCTTTCTAGTAATGATCGTTTGGCAACCATTTGAAAAAGTATTGATGTTTCACCTTCCCTAGTTATTACCATGTCCATCTTCACTAGATCCATAAAAATTGGATCCCATTCAATTATCATCACATTCAAAACTCTATGGTCTTTCCTGCTCAATGCATCTGCCACTTTTTTTGCCTTCCACGGGTGGTAATGTATCGTGCAATCATAATCCTTGAGTAGTTCAAGCCATCGCCTTTGCCTCATGTTGAGTTCTTTTTGTGAGAAAATATACTTCAAACTCTTGTGATCATTATAAATCTCACATTTTTCACCATAGAGGTAATGTCTCCATATCTTTAAAGAAAAGATCACAGCTGCTAACTCAAGATCATGAGTAGGATAGTTTTTCTCATGAATTTTTAGCTGTCGTGATGCATAGGAAAAAACCTTATCATTCTGCATAAGGACACAACCAAGTCCTTTCTTCGATGCATCACTATAAATAACAAACCCATCATTCCCCGATGGTAGAGTCAATACAGGGGTGTTGACTAATCTTCTCTTTAGTTATTCAAAACATTCTTCAGACTCTTTTGTCCAGAAAAATTTAATCCCTTTACGTGTGAGCTTTGTCAATGGGTTAGCCAATCTGGAAAAATTCTGGACGAAACGTCGATAATAACCTTCTAAACCAATAAAACTGCGTACCTTAGTTATACTTGTCGGTGCTGGCCATTCATGGATTGCCTTGGTTTTAGAAGGATCAATGGAAATTCCATCCTTAGAGACAATATGTCCAAGAAAAGAAATCTCCTGAAGCCAGAATTCACACTTGCTAAATTTCCCATATAATTCATGTCTTCTAAGAGTCTTCAGGATAATGCGTAAGTGATTTTCATGATCTTCGTGGATTTTGGAGTATACCAAGATATCATCAATAAATACCACTACAAAGTCATCAAGATATTCCTTGAGAACTCTATTCATTAGATCCATGAAAACAGAGGGTGCATTAGTCAATCCAAAAGGCATTACTGTAAACTCGTAATGCACGTACCTTGTTCGAAATGCTGTCTTTGGAACATCTTCCTTCTTCACACACAACTGATGGTATCCAGACCGAAGGTCAATCTTTGAAAAGTATTGAGCTCCATGCAGTTGGTCAAACAAATCATCAATGCGAGGTAGGGGATACTTGTTCATTATGGTTATAGCATTGATCTCCCTATAGTCGATGCACAACCTCATAGATCCATCTTTCTTCTTAACAAAAATAACAGGGGCTCTCCAAGGAGAAACACTAGGGCGAATAAATCCCTTATTACTCAATTCCTCTAGTTGTTTCTTTAGTTCAACTAATTCCACAGTGGCCATTCTATAAGGGGTCTTCGATTTGGGCCTTGATCCAGGAATTAAATCAAAGGAAAACTCAACTTCTCGTTCTGGAGGATGTCGAGGTAAATATTCCGGAAACACATCAACATATTCTCTCACAATAGGTACATCTTCTATTTGAATATTCCTTTCCTCACCCTTAGTAATTTTCTTCTCTTCCTCCCCAATAATTGAATTTAGTTGAGCTACTGGGGGTGGATCTAGATAAGAATTATGTGGTGATGATTCTTCTCTAAAGATAAGGTGTTCCTTATCATCATCATCAAGAATCGTAACCTCTTTCCTCTTACAATAAATTTTTGCATCATGGTCCGAAAGCCAATCCATACCGAGGATTATATCAAATTCAATCATGGGTATGACGATGAGATCAGCAGGTAAAGAACATTTACGGGCTCTAATGGGAACTAATCGACAAAACTTTGTTGCAACAATACTTCCCTTAGGGGTTTTGACGGACAACTCCCTTGTTAAATAAAATTGGAAATATCGAATTTTCTTAGCAAACTGGGAAGATATGAAACAATGCGATGATCCAGAATCAAATAATGAATTTTCTAAACTTGAGGAAACCATTAAATTACCTGCCACCACGTCTTTCGGAGCTTCCAACTCAGCAGTAGTGATAGCATAAGCCTGGCCCTGATCCCTCTTCCTCTTCTGAGGGAAGTTCCCCTGTCGCTTAGGACATTCATTTGCATAATCTCCCTTCTCTCTAAAATTATAGCATTCCACGTTGACAACCGCTTTCTTTCCCTTGCATTCATGAGCTTGGTGGCCTTTTTCACCACACTTGTAACATACTCCTTTTCCTTTTAGACAGGCACCAGGGTGCTTCCTACCACAATTATCACAGGGTGGAAATTCATTTCTACTCTTCTTCCTTGTTTCCTTATTTCCTTTCCCAGAGTTTTCAGTGGATCTCTTCTTATCTTTCTTTGATTTAAAGTCATAAGACTTAGAGAATTCCTTTTCCGTCTTGATAGAGCAGGAGACAATACCTTCGTATGAAGAGAAGGTTTGTGATACTAAAGCTCGACAGAGAAATGCTTTTAACCCATCAAGGAAACGATCAGTCTTACTTCTTGGGTTACGTATGTAATCTGCAGCATTCCTCGCTAACCTTGTAAAGTTAGCCTCATACTTTGCGACATTCTCATCCTCCTTCTGCATCAGACTCAGAAATTGCCTTTCCATATCCACTCGATGGTCTCGAGAAAAGTATTTTTCTAGGAACAGCTCTTTGAACTCCTGTCATTCCATGTTTGTTAATTCTTCATCTTCCTTTGTGTTTTGAATTAGTGACCACCATTGATCGGCATCTCCAGTGAGGCGGTAAACTATCATGACAACTTTCTCCCTTTCACTACTCCCCAAGGCATGGAATATTTTCTCTAAGGAATTTATCCATTTCTCAGCTACTATAGGATTTGTACTCCCATTGAAGGTTGGTGGTTGTTGCCTCATGAAACAGTCTAGAATTGATCCTCCACATTGCAGATCAGGGTGCTCCATACGAGTAAGGTTATTATTCATAACCTGCGTGAGTTGTCCCAGTATGGTGAGAAGCTGATCATCACTAGTTGTATCACTAGCTACACTATAATTATCTTGAGCAGGAGGGCAATCCCTACACGGAGTGCGTGCATTGATACAGTTCCATTCCTTCCACTAGGTGCCATTTCTAAATAATGGCATAAACTAGATTACTTTATGAATCAAAATACATAATTCCATACTTGTAAAACACTTAACATAAATTTAACTATTTATGGAAATAATCCATAGTTATAAAAAAATTTTCTTTGAAGAAGTATATACTCGTAACCCTTCATAGTGGTTTGTAATGAAAATGGGAATTATCCTAAGCATATCCCCCGGGAGTGTCGTAACCAAGAGTGCAGCAAGGCCCGTTGTTGTGCACCAGTTCCCGTTCGAGTCTAGCTCAAAGGGGTGTTTTCGGGTTTTACACCTAGGTACATCTGTGCCAGAGCCGCCTCTACCTACTCATATCCAGACATGGATGTATTGTTCGGAAAACTCACAAAATCTCTATAATACCAAAATTTTAGGAAGTTCTTCTATACTAATCCTCAATGTTCATCTTAGGTCTACGTGCTCTAATCAGAGTTTGTCTAAATCTAGCTTCCAAGGTTTGTACTAAACTTTCTCTGATACCGACTGTAACGCCCCGACCCCAGTTACCTAGAGTCGGTGCATTATTACATAACATGTGCATGATCACAAAAGATCATGTCTCGAAAGACCGATTAGTTTTGTAGCCTTGGAAACACTAGATACATTCGTAAACATTACATTACATCATAAAAATGAAAACTACAATAACATGGTCTCCTTAGTCCACACTCATATCCTCACTGACTATTCTTGTAAGACAGTCATAATACACTTCTTCACATCATGGGAAAAATAAAACATTGAAAGGGGTGAGATCAAATGCTCCGTCAGGATAAAAATATAGCAGAAACTTTCATAAGAAAACATAAGCATTTAAGGCAATGTATAACTAAAACAAAAGCCTTATTGAACAAGAACTTCAGCATAATATGGAAAAAGTAAAATAAAATAATTCCATTACTTACTCACATGTATATTCTACTAGACGAATAATCACATGTAATATCAATAACCACTTTCATAATGAGGGAATGTATAATGCCAGACATTCCGAAACATTTTGTCAAGGCTTCGGCCAAGACGTCTAAAATGATTAAGGCCTCGGCCAAAACCATAAACCAAATTGGGAAAGGGCCTCAGCCAATTCCACGTCTAGTTGTCTCATGGGACCTACCGATGCATCGAGGAGCTATAGAGGTCTCCACCCGTCACTTATTAATTCCAATACATTCTCATATGAATAGGTTTAAACATAACATAAATATTCGTATTAAAACTAGGATACGAAAAGTCAACAATTTCTCCATAAACTATGGATGGTATAAAAATAACACATCCACAGTCAAATATTTCACAAAATGTTCAATGGAAGTTTTGTATCATAAATCAATTTCAATTAAACTTAAAACCCATCAAAGGATGTTGACATGGGTGAAATCAAAGCTATTTGAGAGAAATATCTCTCTTTTTTTGAAATCATTTAAAAGTACCATAATTATAAAAATAATACATTTACGTTGAAAATATTCTTATAAGCTTGTATGGGATGCTTCGACGAAGTTATAATGGCGGAAAATAGCCGCACCTGCCGTATAAGTTAAAAAAACATTCTTACATTAAATTTGTCAAAAAGGTCAAAAGTACATTTTTTGGAAAACGACGGTAATATTTCTTTCAAAAACGTATAAGGGTATAAATGAATTTAACCCATTTTCCATTTAATAGTAAAAATGTTTTGAATGTCATTTTTAAGAAACATGGATGTGGATGATAACGAGGTCCCAGTAGATAATTATGTATAAACAACCTTGGATAATGAAGAGGTTCTGAAGTAAACCCTTTCCTTGTAATTTTCCTTGGTTGGGGTAGGTTAACCTCCAGTATAATGGTGAAATAATTGTTATTAAATTTTACAAGAATCATATACATTCATATGATATCATATATGATCTTTTAACATTACTTTGTTAACAATATCTTAGATTTATCGTTGTTTTGGGTGTTAACTTACTCGTTTTCTTTTATATGTTTTGTTATTTAAGTCATGTTTTTCATGGATAGGTTGTATCTTATTCATATCCAGAATGATATCATGTCCTTAAACATTATTTTTAAATCATCAAATGATAATTATACTTGAATGGATACGACGGAAAATGAATCTCATCGCGTTCGTGGAGACGGTAGTCCGTACGTACGCACGAGCGACAATATCATTATTTTGATATTAAAATAATATATAATTGGATAGTATATCATATATACAGAATCATTATCATGTTATATTTATTATTTACATTAATTACATATCATTATTATACCCATCTAAATAATAATATATTTAATAACAATTACACCACGACGTGGAGACGGTAAGCCGTACGTACGCACGTATGGTGACACGTCATTCAAATGATGGGTAGAATACTGAATATGGTTGTTCCATATTTATAATAACATCACAGTATATAGAAGATACATGAGTTATAATTTTAGAATTGAAATAATAAACAAAGAGGGAGTGGAAGAAGAAAGAAACTTGAAAGAGGGTGATGAAAATGTTACCTCTTCTTAGGGTTCTTCTATTTGATTTGATCAAAAGGACTTCTTAGGTTGGCTTTCTGACTAATGTAATGCTTCTAAGATGAAGGGAGGGAAGTTGGGAGAGTTTTTGGGCAGAGGTTGGCCGAACCAAAAGGCTTGAAAGTGTGAATAAGGTGGTAGAGGTGGGGGCCATTTATAAGAGGAGAGGAGGGGCTCTTTTGGAAAGATTGAAATGTTACATTATTATACAATGCTTTTCGGGTTCTAAAGGTCCCACAATTATATAATTCGTGGATAAGGTGATACGGGTTCGAAATCTACCCATCCAATAGTCTTTTTACAAGTGTCTGCCTTGGATTTTACATTATCTTTTCATTTTATTAAAATCGTTAAATAATGAGGTCATCGGTGCATCATAATGATGTCATAAATAATTTAATTTATTTAATGTCTAAAAATTATAAAAAAATACTATGATGTAGGAAATATTTTTATCTTTCCAATGAATATTTATAGTCAAAACTATGACTTGTATAACCCCATGTAAAAATTGTTTTAGTAAAACGTTTCATGTTTGTGTCATTTTTTTAATTTAACATTAAATAAAAGGTGTTTATGTCATTTTCAAACTAAAGTGGCTCCATGGGGTCCCCAAGTTGACCCATGGATTTTCTTGGTCGGCCATTACTCATCCAATAGAGTTTGGACAAGTGTAAGGGTATTTTCATATTTTTATAATATCATTTTTACCTTAAATTTCACTAATTACCTTTAATCGTGATTAATTAAACTTAAAAGTTACTATTCACCAAAAAATTATTTTAATCCCATTGAACCACATTTTACATCCTAATGAAAACCATGTATGTCGTATTTTTGAAATTCAAAACACAGAAGTGGTAATATTTCATTTAAACGAAAAATCAGTTATTTAACTACCACTTAGTGGTTTCACTATTCATCAAAAATTGATGTTTTTCAGAACAATACCAAAATTTCACCCTAAGCTATAATTGATATTCTGAATTGAAAAATGATGTCTATTTTAAAAAATTCCGAACATATAAGTTGCATTAATTAATTTTATAATTAATTCCCGTTGTCACAACAAATAACGTGTTTTTAAGAAACAATATATATATCAAAAGATTGACAATTGTTTACGCCCAATTTCAAAGTGAAATTAATTCTAATGACCACCATTGGATAAAATGGTAAAAATATATACTAATTATACTCTAAAACCACTAAATATTATAATTTATCACTATAAATTATTTTTATTAAAAAATTTGTTTTTAAGTATTTTTCACTATTCATAAAAAATTAGAAGTTCTCAGAAAAATACCAAAAATTCAACATAGGCTAATTTCGATATTCCGAATCCAAAAATGAAGTCCATTTTGATAAATAAAATTTATATAATTTCAAAAGGTAGGTATTACTATTCACAACGGCTAGTTTAATTAGTTGTGGTGTGTGTTAGAGCTCAAGGTTGCGTACAACACACGCTATTGCATTATTCGAAGGGAAACGTACCGTGGACGCATGGGGTGTTACAAAAATTAATGAAATTTATATTATAATAAATAGATAAACATAATTTTTATAATTTTATTAGTAATATAATATCCCTACTACATAGAAGAAAATTTATAATGGTGGTAATAAATTAATATTTAAAAATATTTTTTTTGTTTAACCCCGCTTTTGTTTTCCTCAAAATTTATAAATGAAATAAAATGTTTTCAAAAGAAATATCATACGGCCATGGTGACGTACATAAAACCCAAAAAAAATCAGTGTCAAAATCTTAATGATATTGCCTTCTAAATATATAATGGTTGTTTTTTTTATAACAACCTCTAGCTCCCACATTGGTTCTTCTATTTTATGATTTTTCCAAAATACCCTTACCAGTGAAGTCATTTGATTCATCAATACATTTAGTCAAGAATTTAAAATATAGATAAATTCATTATAAAAAAACTAATCAGGATTTAATTATATTTAATTATGGGTGCTAACATGCACTGGGTATGACATTAACATTTATTACAAAAAAAATGAAACACCTCATATCCCTTTTTAAGGATTGGTGGTATTAAAAAATGATAATGAATATGTCCAATTATTTTTGGGATATAAAATTAACTAATGTACATAGTTCTCAATTCACGTTTATAAAAATACCTTATAACACCTATCCATGTAGATATTTTAATGGAAAAATATATCTCAATTGGAATTCCAAATCATTCATCTAAAATTTTGAATAAACATTTTCCCTCATTTTACCTTTATTATTTTCAGTCTAAAAACATGTAAATTATTTTGTCTCTTCAATAAGTTTTGCTCCAACGATCATCTATTTACCAACATCATCCCATCATCATTGATTATGAAATCTCTTATAGTATAATCCATTATACCATGCGATTTGAATACATGAATGGAATTTTTTATAGGAAACCTATACTTGTGGTAAATAATCATCACTTATACAATAAGGTTCATATAAGAATGAACTAAACATGTCTACATTTGTATTAATCACACTTTTAGAGTATCAATTTGTTTTATGATCAAATGACGTTTTTAAATGGAGCGCAATAACATTTAATTTATAAATAATATTCTTGAATATAAATGTAAAACTTGAATCATGATCAAACCCAATAGAAAAAGGTGTTCCTTTATATTTTAAAACATCATTAATATATATAATTTTGAGGTTTTCAATAGTTAAATAATTTCTTATAACAATAAAATGTGTATATATTTTTATGTGATGAATAATGTCTCATATTATTTCATTCAATCTAGGAATAATTTGTGTCCCATAAAAATGTCCATAGTAGTTTCATAACATTTCTACTTAAAAATACTAATATGATCCATGGATCTTCTATTTTACTATTCCCAATCTATATGTTGTTGGTAAAACAATAATATAGACATGAAATCATTAAATTATAACTTTATGTTATCCAAACATATATGTTCCCCCGTATCCTTATAACTAAATAGTCTACAAGGGTGTACAATGAAATTCATTATATGCGGTCATCCAACAAGTGTCTATGTATATTAGTTACAGCTGGTACACATAATCTCTTTTCCAAATATCATATCTCAATCAACAAAATAGAATTATATTAATTTCCTGTTATTCAAAAACATTAATTTTTTTCTTGAATGTTCTCATCCTCAGATTGAGACCATTTTATATTTTTTAATAATGTTATTTCACAATAATTTTAAAGATGATTGATTTTTACCCTTCCAGAATAATTCTAATAATAATCATTACATTATACATGACCATTGGATCCCTCTAAATCATAATTTGTCTTGGAAATCACTTTTTGTTATGATTCAACGAATCCTCTACATTATTTTATTTTTTACGATGGTAGTGTATTGATAAATCATAAAACATGTGGAGTTCAATCTATTTCCATGGATTCATGTGAAGATCATTACATGGAAAGATCTGTTTTATTATTTTATGATCAATTTATATCTCACATCATTCACTATAGATATTACATATCTATATCTTCAATGCAGGGATAATATATTCGAAATCAAAACCATTGGTTTTTTATTTTTGGTCATTATTCATCAATTCCAATTATTTATATGCAAAAATTTAATCATTTTCCAATAATGACCAACCATATACCATGACAGTGAATCTGTACATATCATGGATATTTAATTTCTATAAGGCAGAAAAAAAATATGTGTATTGACTGATCTCCCGATTATATAATCAAACCATTTTCACATTACTTTTTCAAATAAACCGCAACCCCTTTACATGTAACCCGTTTCCATTGGTTATCAAATTAAGAAAAAATCTGAATGAATCAGTGATATAACCCACTAAAAATAATGAAATTATTTACATCAGTTATATTTATAGGTGGATTTCCTTCCTTTTCAACCATTTTCATCGCATGATAAACTAAGATTCCATCCTTGGAGAAAATAAATCCCACAAAAGAAATTTCTAGATGACATAAAATACACTTAGTTAACTGACCAAGTAACTATTTCTTTTAATTTGTCTGATGAATGATTCTCAAGTAATTATTATTGTTATTTTATCATTTAGTATGCACCAAAAAATAATAAAGGAATAACACATCTATAATTAACCAAGTCAGGTCGCCATTCAATCGATGCTTGTCCCCATTCATTGTAAGGCCTAAGGAGGATTCCCGATCCCCATGGGCTGGCACAAATGCATGGGTATCAAAAAAATATGTGGGAAAGATTTACATGAAATAATAAGAACATAACAACTAAAAAGAAAAATAAATTAAGACTAAAATCATTCAACAAAACATTCTTTTAAATTATGATCATATTTAATGTATACAATATGAACCAAAAACCCAAAATAAACCACAAAAACAGAAAACTAAAAATCCCACTCAACCCTCTAGTTGACATGAAGAGTGACATCTAGAATACCCCAACACCAACCTTCACGAGAAAACCTACTAACAACCCAGTCCTTCATCGCTATGCCTAATTCCACGAAATAGAATGCCAAAGGATCAATATCTATATTCAACCAAAGGTTTATATAGGGTGTTAGACAATAACACAGTAGGATGTCACAAAGATATGATTCCTGAGATAAATATTTAATGAAAAATACATTTTCATTTTTAATAAATGAATAGCAACAAAATCTTGAACATTTTAAAATAAATTATTTCAATAAAAAATCAATTTCAATGAAATAAAGATAATAAAAAAATAGACACTTACCTTTATGAAAACCCAGATGATACATTATATGTCGATGGTGAGCATAATGTAAACAAATAGCCCCAAATATGGGAGGGTCGTATAGTTACTAGGGAAAAGTTGGATCCTATAACATCGTGTCTCAGTGGGTATTGGATTAGGAATGACAATAACATTCATTATCATGTAGAATCCACTAGTAGAGAACACACCCATAACATATTGGTCACCAATAATAAGAAAAAAGTTATGTTAGCATTGTAAAAATATATCTAGCTAAGTGAAGTTGGGCCATTTCCAGTTCCGTGTCACTAGCACACTACTCCTAGTCTACCCACCTAGTCCTCAGTCTTGCAATATAGGTTCCAGCTATTCTATGTCCATGTCACATATCATATTCATAAGAATACATCATATGTGGTGCTATCTATAACCAATACCACAATTTCAGACACGAATTCTAAATTGAAAAATTATGAACACCAAAAACCATTCAAAACTCAACCTAAATAATTTACACAATCAAATAAACCAAGTTCACAATTAAAAAGAAATTTTTTCATGATTAATAAAATCCCTTGAAAATTAAATAAACAATTAATGTGAAACTCTCTACTTTACACACACTTAAGTCACAATTTATACACCCAAAACATATTTCAACACAATACAGTCTCATAAAAAAACAATATGTGTCGTTTTCCAAATAAACATGTTTTTTAAAACCCTTAATCCATTTATAGAACATTTTTGTATCGTTCTTAAAATTCAATGAATAATAAATAAATGGTTAAAAGACTATTTAAAATTAACTCACTTGTATTTACCAACTAAAAACAAACAATACATTCAAATATATGAAAACACAAACAACACCACATCAGAAACAAAATTTAAACCACTTGCATAGATGATAAACCAACTGCATGTATTATGAAAACACTAATGACTGACCAAATATATGTTTTCAGTAAGAACGCATCCATACCATATAATAATTCTTCCAAATGAGTCCAAAACATGATAAACATCATGAAATATTAATTCACACAAAAAAAATTAATCAATGAACAACATAAATTTATTAAAAAAACTAATTTAATATATTATATTTAAACTTATTACCACATACCTCTATGAAGAAATCCCAAAATTTCTATGAAAAACTCAAATGCCTGCCAATCAAACAAAAAAACTATAAATAGAACATAAATGAAGAATTGAGATAAAACTCATGATAATAGAACCCACAAAAAATAAACAATATCTAAGAAACTTATAGATGAGGAATTATGGTTACCCGGTGGGTTCTCACATTCGGTGAAGGATGACATGCTGAAGGGGGTCCTAGAGGCTACCGCATGAGGAAGGGGCCACTAGAAAGGAGTTATTTCAAAATAGGGTCATGTCGGTAGGGGGTTCTATGCTGGCTGAGGCTTCTTTAGAAGGTAGAGGGTGAGGAACATCATATCAAGGTTCGATGGGTTTTCATGGCCAATAAGCAGGGTGTGACAGAGCTCCCGAGCGCAATAGGGCTGGGCGGTGCGATGGGGCTGGCTGGTGTTCCATGGATAACTTGGTAAGGGAGGGAGGGAGCGACATGACCAGGGTAATATTGGGCGTGAGCGCCATGACACCAAGTAGAAGGGATTAGAGAATAAGAAGAGAATAAAAAAAGAAATAAGAAATTGAAATAACAACCTATAAGAAAATTTCCAAAAGATAGCTATATAAATTAAATTAACGGTAATAATAATTATGTTAATAATAATTCTATTCATAAATAAAAAACACGATAATAATGATAAAAATTATAATCATAATAATGACTTAATTAAAACAATAATAATTATACTAAAACAACAATTATTTCATTATAATAATATTAAATGATAATAATATTAATGAAATGAATAATTTAATCAAAATACTAAGAGAATTAGTAGTAATAATATTCTTAAATTGAAACATTATCATAAATAATGATATTCATGATATTCATGATAATAAATTTATTTAAACATAAATAATTATAAAAATAATAATAATAATTAACATTATTATTATTATTAAAATAATTCATTATGCTTCATATTATTTTTCTTATTTTACATTATCCTTATTTTATGATTCATTTAATTTTTATTTATTTGACTCAATCATCAAGCAAGACACATGTTAACTTGGGCAAAGCTGCTCAGCTTGAACTATGACCTCCCAGTGCGCTAGATGATGCCAATGTAAAAAAAATCGTTTTTCAGCAAAACAGAAAATCTTAAATTTGTCTGGTCCAGTACCTCAAAAAAAATTCAATTTTAGATAAAATAACAAAATTATGTTATTTCAGACATATGGGTGTCACAATTCTATCCACCATAAACCTTTCCACCTCAGGGAATCCATATCAAAACATATAAAATAGAACCAGCACCCCCTATCAACTCAAAAGGGATCCAAAAAACGACATAGAAGAAAAGAAATAACACTGCCAAAAACGAGAAAGGACCTACCAAATAAAATCCGGACACCCAAAATAGACTCCCCACTATGTGACACCCACCACAAAGATCTAATACAATTTCCATTTTATTGATCAAGGAAATGATCTTTCACATCCATATAATCCAACTGCTCACACTGAAAATACCTCATGCACTATAAACATACACCATAATACATGTCCAAAATGAAATTGTAAAACCAAACAAACCCTAATGAACACTCCCATAACCTAACACAGTTCCATGCCTATGAATAGAACCAAAAGATCGAAATCGGGAGTCCCAAATGGACTCCCATCATTAGAAACCATCTAACCCCTGAGACAAGACTGGAATACTTACACTGGGTGGCCTGAATGGACTCCCCACCATGAATAAAAGGGTAACATCAGTTTATTCTTGGGGAATTTCAGTGAGACCCACAATGGGTCTCAACACCATTAGATCCATTAAAAACAAATGAAATCAGAGACGTCTCAACAATAACCAAAAACTCCACTACATGGGGATGAATGCGAAGGGCCCAACTACCACGGCATCAAAACAACATCCAAAGACAACCAAGCTTCTTCACATCCATGGATGATAATTAATCAAAATTGAGACTGATTTACACAAACATTCCATATTTGGACCACTAAAATAAAGTATATCTAGTGGGACACAACCATTAGTACATTAAGGAAAAGACACAAACAAGCCACCTTATAGCCATAGAAAACCATACTCAACGAAACATGTCATTCAAAATAGAACTGATATAGGAAACTATTTAAAATTCATTCACCATCAACACCGATGACAAAAATAAGGCTAGGTTCCCACACACTCTTGGAGTTCCTAACCGGGAGAAAGCATCACTTCGGGACCAAATAATAGACCCCTGATGATAGAAGTATCTCATTCCTCATAGACAATAATTGAAGAATTCTTAACAGAGCTCCTCCTTTTTGTGGCACATGCAACCACGCTGAAACCAAGACAACACCAACATACACAACACACCCAAAATCCAACTACTCCCTCAACGAGAATCCACCAAAAAAGGGGATTAGATGATGCACATGCATCACCTCTTTAAATTCAACAATAAATATTAAAAGGAAAGATGAAAAATAAACACTCCCCTTTGTATAGGACAAGTGGAACTACCCATGAGGACACACCCTATGAAAATAGGGTTTCTTGGAGGATTATACAAAATCAACCCTTTCACTTAAATGAGAACTCATGCTGAAATACATCACCAAAACTGACCATTCTAGATGTTGAAAGCATTAAAAATCCATTCAAGACACTATTCGATACCAATAACTGTGATCCAACTTCAGCATTAGTTGTTGTAATTCATTTAACCATTTTCAGGTGGGACCTTCAGACATAACATTTTCAAGTATCATACCCAAGGACTCAAAAATCACAAAGAGACCAAAAATATTTTCAAATATTCCTACATCACCTAATCCACTTTGAGAGGATTTGCTTAACTGAGAAGAAAAAAATGGATAGAAATTGAACTAACAATCAAAAGGGAATGCCCTTATTTTGATTAATTTCAGGGCCATCCAATATTGAATTTTCTATGCCCTCACCTTGATCGCATGTTAACTCTTTATGGGGGTCTACACTAGAAAAGAAGGAAATCCAAAAAATGCAGTAAAAATAGTATGTTGGATAAACATAACCATAAAAACACTAGATGCACGGGAAAACAACTTAAAAGGTTGTATGAGACACCTCCCAAAAAGAACAATTTAATGATAGTTCAACCCAACATACCCGCAAAATGAAACCCAAAAAATCTTTTCAACCAAATTGGTTTTCAAAATTCAAAACAACCCACTATATGTTCTTAAATCACCAAAAAACATACCTCAAAACTATAGATCATCAAACACTCAATCCTTTCTTTTCTAAAAATACTTCTAAAATTAAAACTAGTAGGGTGGGATGCAAATTAACCAAGGGTACCTCATGGGAAACACACATGCATGCTCTCATTCCAAAAGAAAAAAATAACCTTCCACATATATCCCATTCATATGGTTACCGATGAAATTACCAAAAGTTATAATAATACTCTTTCTATTTTTTGAAAAAACAATCGACCCATACCTCCTCTTTTCAAAACCACTAGTCTCAAAATTGAACCCATTTCAATTTTTCACAAAAACCGCATTCGAAAAGCATCGACCTGTCAAATAGAACCCAGTTTGGGACCCATAATCATTTTAACAAATAACCAATTATCCAAAATCAAATTTATTTTCAAACTATGCATCTCATTTTCGAACACGTCATCCCATTCAAAACTCCTTTCATCAGTTTAAAATATTTCTATGAAAATAGAATTTTGAAAACCACCTTAAATTTATCTGTGTTTACCAAACCATCCGATTTGTAAATCCACATCTTTTGATCATTAAAATACAATATCATTTTAAGATAATATCATTTCATGAATATCCAACATTATAAAGACTTATTTAAAATAGATCATAAAACACATGATTCATCATTTTGAAAATCATGTCACTTTCACTTTAAAATAAAAAGATCATCAATTTTCAAATAGATGGTTTCAAAATGGTTTCAAAAACTCATTGAAACATAAGAAAATGAAAGAGGAATATAGTTCCAGTGGGTGACTTGGACATATGCTGGGAGGCCATAAGCTAATCACTCCACGATAACATAGAGCACGATAGGGAAATGTCTCTGTCTCTACAGGTCATGCTATGACCTGTGAGATAGATGAATCCATTGATCTTACTCCCATTTCAGTTCCCCATACAAGATTAACAAGGTGGACTAAAGACTCAAACAAAACTCAACATCTCATGGTAACTCTATTTCCACTATAGGATGTGCTTTCTATGTACCATACCCATTAGTAGAACATCGAGTTCTAACAACCATAACATTAGTCAACCATGACTCTTACACTAAAAAAGTGATCCAAAAGAACTGACCTCCTTTCATAACATTTTTTCTTGAACCAACTTGGTTCTCCATCCAGTTGATGCCTGACACAGTCAATGGAAATGCCTGAGTGGCATTCCTAATCTCCACGGGCTGGTACAAGTTACCGGGTATGAAAAATATATAATGTACTTATTTACTCAAAATAATAAGCACAACCCAACTAATTAGACAAATACATTAAAAATAAAAACATAAAACCATAAAGGCCATTAAAAAATTAACAGATTTAATGTTTTCAACATCATCCAAAAACCCAAAAAGAAACTACCGTAATGGAAAACCAAATATCCCACTCCACCAATGCACAACATCAATAGTGACATTCAAAAGGCATCGATACCAACTTGCATGACAAACCCACTAACAACCTGGTGCATCATCGCTAATCTTGATACCTTTACCTGGAATACACATGGAACAAGATCTACATACACCCAAAGGTGTATGAAGGGTGTTTTTCAAAATCTAGGTAGGATTGTACCATGAAAATATTCCATGCATACATATTCAATGACAAATACATTTTCAGGTTGAATTAATGAAAGGAAATAAAATCATGAAAATTTTAAAGAGACAGTTTAAATAAAAAACAACATCAATGAAAACAACTTAAATTAAAAACACACACATACCTTTATTAACACTCATATATTACACCATATGGAAATGGTGAGAATAATATAATCAAAGAGTATGAAATATCAGAGAGGCCTAGTTGGTAAAATTGAAAAGTGGGACCCTAAAACATCGCGTCACAGTGGGAAGTGGTATTGGAACCACAGTAACATGTTTTCTCATGCATGAGACACCTATAGAGAGCACACCCATAACATAGTAGTATTCAATCACCATCCTAGAGTTTAGTTTTAATTCAAATCATCAATCAAGATTAGTAAAACCGAGACTATTCCACTTCTGTATGACTTGAATAGTAGTCCTAGTCTTCCAACCCAGTCCCTAGGATTCCAATATTCCCTTATGATGATCTAAGTCCATGTCACATGTCATATTCAAAAAACAAATTATATGAGACCCTATTTACAACCAATACCACATTTTAGGACATAAATTACACTTTGAAATTATTAGTACACAAAACCCATTGATAACTCAATCTATATCATTTACATTGTCAAATAAACCAACTGCACAATTGAAAAGAGACAATTTCATGATTAATCAAACCACTAAAAATATTATTAATAATTTTCAAGTGAAAATCATTACTTTACACATAGCCATGTCACCACTTATATACCAACAACAAATTTCAACAAGATACGCTGTTAAACAAAATCTTAAAAAGTGACATACTCAATATAATAAATTTTTATAAAACCTTACACCATTTATAGAACACATTTATATAGTCCAGGAAATTCAATAAACCATAAATAAATGTTAATAAGAAAATTATAAGAGAAATAACTTGTATTTACCAACCAAACCCACACAACACCATCTATTTTGACCAAGAACCCAAACACCACACAAAAAACCCAATTTACAACACCGGAATAGATGAAAACCCAACTGCACAATTTATTAATACACTAAAAATAGATTAAATATAATTTTTTAGAAACAACAAACCCATACGATATGACAATTCTACCAAAAAACCCATCACATGACAAACATCAAGAAAAAAATTCCATACCAATCCAATTAATCAAAGATAATGATAAATTAATTAAACAAAAAAATTATTTTATTAAATAATATTTAAATGAAAAAACCCAAACCATAGTGTATAAATTCCCAAATTTCAATGTGAAACTAGAATTCTCTGTAATAGCAACATAGAAAAATTGTAATAGAACCTAAATGAATAATTAGGGAAAAAACACTGAAAATATTACCTCTAACAAAATAAAACCTATCCAAGAGCCCTAACGAGGAGAAACAAGGTTACCTTTTTGGTTCTCAATTGTGGTGAAGGATTAGTAGCTGCAAGGGTTAGGGGGTCCCCTGGAAGAGGAGGGGGCTCCTCCAATGGATACATGCAGAAACATGGTAATATCAGTAGGGGTTTCACGCTAGCAGAGGCCTCTCTAGAAGGGATATAGATATACAAATCATAGAAGGGTTAGATAGTGTTTTCTAGCCGAGAAGAATGGTGGGAGAGAGCTCGATGGTCTGGGAGGGATGGGTGGAGCTACTAGGCTAGCTGGAATGGGAGAGAGGGAGAGGCGTAACCTAGGTAGGAGGGGAGCTGTGTGCCATGTGACCAATGTGGAGGGAGGGTAGAACAAGAGGAAAATAAAAAAGAAAAAAAATTAACAAGAAATTTAAATAAGAACCTAAATTAAAAAATCCTAAACCAACCAAGAAAATGATAATAAAAATATTAATAATATTAATAGTAAGAATAATGATATTCTTAACATAAAACATTAACAATAATAATGATATTCATGATATTCATAATAAAGACTTATATTAAAAATTAACAAATATAATAATAATCTGATTATAATTATCTTAAATTATAATAATATTAATGAAATTAATAATTTAATCATAATCATAAGGGTAATAATAATAATATTAATAAATTGATACATTCTAAAAATTGATATTCATTATATTCCGGATAATGACTTAGTTAACATATTACCAAACACACAAACAACAACTACTACAACAACAATAATATTAATACTAACAACCATTATTTCTATTTTTAAAATATTTTTTTAAACTTAATTTTATTTACCTTGTTTTCCTATGTCCTTATTTTATTATTTATTTCATTTTTATTTATTCAAATCGAACATATGGCGGGTCACATGGTGACCCAAGCTAAGCCATGTGGGTTTGACCATGCCATGCTCGTATGATGGATGATGCCAAGGGCAAAATATTCTATTAACAAAAAACACGAAAATTTCAATTGGTCTCAGCCTAAACCATGATAAAAAAATTACAAATTCAGATAAAATAAAAAAACTAATGTTATTCAAATGACCGTGTGAAAAAACTACAAAATCATCATGATATTCCATGAAAAATATATGCAATAAATATATAAAAATAGATGTATCATTAGTATATCAATATGTAATTATAGTAAATTCATAATATCCACACCTTGTATTAAATTAATTCATTGGAATTTATTCTATATTTAGTCTCAATTGATGATACCGAGAATGATTTTTAATCTCTGAAAAATGTTGGGCTCCATGTAGTTGGTCGAATGAGTCATCAATAAGAGGAATATGATACTTTTTCAATATCAAAAAGGAATTTATCTCTCTTTACTCAATTCATTTTCTCATGTATCCATATTTATTTTTAATAAATAAAACATTAGCTCCCCATGCTGAAACACTAGGGAAAATTAATTCCCAACCACTCAATTATTCTCTCTATTTATTCAAATCCACTTATTCAAAAATAGAAAACCTAAATGGACTCTTTGATTTTTTACATAAATTTGCGCTTAAATTAAATGGAAACTAAATTTCACACTCTTTGTGATGTCTTTGTAATTCTTTATGAAATAACACGATATATTCTTATACCATAGGTAGATCATCATTTGGAAAATTAACTTCTATATACATTTTTTTTAAAATTCGTTTCTATGATCCTCATTAAATATTGCTTCTGGGGGTGGATCAAGATATGATATATATGATGAATTATATACTCTAAATATAATAAATTATTCGGGTTTCAACGAAATATTAATATCATTCTTCTGGAAATAAATTTTTATATCATATTTGGAAATTAAGTCTATATCATGGATTATATATAATTCAATCATATTTATGATAATAGGGGAAAAAATTAAATCATATTCACATTTCATCATGGGGACTACCAAAAATATACTTGTTGCAATGATACATCTCCAATGAGTTCTTATTTTCAACTCCCTTTATAAACTTAATGTGAAGTTTATAATTTCTATTAAAAATGGTTTTATGTAAATGATAGAAAGGTTTATGAATCAAATAATGAATAAGAAAAATTTTGTGGTGGGATTAAATAACCTTCCACCACATCATTGGGTACTTCCACATCTAATTTAGGGACTGAAAAGGCTTGTGATTCTCCACTTGGGCACTTATATGGCAGATTATTATTATTACAATGTCATTAGTTAGTGTAATTATATTTTTATTTTCAGATGATATACCAGAAATCATTGATTTGTTTATTCCCCTTCTATTTGTGACCTAGCTTCATGTTTTCAACACACTTGTATCAAACTCTCATTACCTTTATTCACACACCATGATGTTTCATTCCTTATTAATTACATGATGTAAAATTCTCTATCACCCTCTACTAAATTGACTCATTCACATTCTCTTGGTTCATAAATGGCCTATTATTCTCTTGATTCAAAAAAAAAATATTTGACCTAGAAAATAAATATTTTTTATGGAACATTAAACTTTTTAATCATATGAGAATAATTATTGAGAGATCAGAATACTTCATATATGTGGATTGTGACTATAAAATAAATTATCAGTCTTCAACTCTGTCTTGAATATGTAGTCTATAGAATACCAAGCTATCCTTTTATTGATAGTTTCATACTCTGTAACAAGTTATTAATATTATATTAATATTTTTAGAAAAATTATCATCATTTTAGTTCATTTCTCCTAGGGAAATAATTTTTGATGAATGACACCTACAATGTATTTCCATTCAATGATTTCTGTTTCCTTTCCTCCCTAATATTTTGGATAAATATCAATTATTTACCAACATCACCTTTGAGACAATACAAAAGAAGTGTACAATTTTACATGTCACTTCATCCAATGTAATAAATACATTCTCAAGAGAACTATTACATTGACCAATTACCATTGTATTTGTATTCCAACTAAATAATTCGGTCTTCTATAACATAAATGATCTATCATAGGTGAATTGTGTTTTGGAATATTTTTATCCATTTGGGAATGAACTTTTATCGTTACCATATTATTTTTACCTTATAAATCCATAATTTCTATAATATAATGCAACATGTATTGGATTACTTCATAGGACATCATCTACATTGTACATGAGTATTGATACCCATGTTCCTCCAGGTTCAATTTCTAACCAATATCATTAACGATATTAGATCAAAAAAATTTAATTTTAAAATCATAATTTATTATTTTAAATATAATATAAAAAATAACATAAATTTTCATATTTTCTATTTTTTTATATTAGAATTATAAATGATGGTTTTTTGGAGATATAATTGTTTTTAAATCCTTTATAATCGTTTGTAATGTGAATTTGAATCAACGTATTTATATTCTTCCGGTGTGTCAATATTGGTGCAAAATATACACTATTAAGATAAGAAATGTGATGATTCTGTCAATCCCAATGTTCCAATTTATTATTTATTAGAACTATGTAACTATATCCCCAAACCACATCAAGATATAGTATCCATAATGGTATATATGCCTATGAATGCTTATATGATTTCATCCTTAAAATAATTTAAGATCTTATCTTGTAATTATAAAAAAAATTATACCATAATGTTATTTTTATAAATATATTCTTCCCTTATGTAGTTCATATGGTTTATAATAATCCAATCTCTAATACCAAATATAATTTGCTTAAACCAAGTATATGAGTTATTTTTTCATATTTATTGCATTCAAATTGATATATTGTGTCAAAAATACAAGGTCTGGTCAATTTTGAAGTCTTATATGACCAAATACATACATGACTACCATTTCTCATATGGATATAAAATATTAATCATATAAATTGAAATTTTTTTAATCCGATAATTCATTCTATTTATTATTATACTTTTTCAAGGGAATATAAACAGAATAAGGTTTATATCAAATGCTTTATAAGGGATAAGTACAATGTATGCAATCATGAATCAATAATAATAATCAATTTATCATGGAAATTTTAAAAAACACACATTCATCTTAATTAATATGAATAATATGAAAAGATATGGTATAATCATAATAGAAAATAAAATAACTAGAAACCATTTCAATTTAGTCAATAACAAAGAATGAAATGCATCAAGAGATAATACCATAATGAAATTGTACTAATTTATAATAATATTCAAATTTTTACTAATGTAAATTCATAATTATTGTAATTCATGATCTTTGGAATAATTATAAATCAACCATCTATAACATTAACAAAGAATTTTGAAACTACAGTTTGAAAATTATTTATCTTCCCCAATTGATTTGCCTAATATATCTTGTCGATGAATCAAGTGGCCTAATATTTCTAAGAACCACATATCATTGAATGTCCTATTAAATCCCCATGTATTTAATAATCATTTTAATTCATGAATAAAATTCAATATAAAAAAATTTCTATATTTTGAAAAGGTGAAAATTTTATAAATATTTCCCAGATTAATAATATAAAAATCAATGTATAGACAATATCTAAAAAATAAATATTATTTTTTTCAATAATAATATCCTTCGTAAAATAATATTTAAATTTAATATAAAGTCAACTTATAATGAAAAATTAATACAATAAAGTAATTGTTTCATTATAATGAAAAACTCACATATGAAAATGATGTTTCACAATAACGTTCACCTATTAAGAAGTTTCATGTAAAATAATCTTGGGTGAAATAACTAATATATTATTTTTTTTCAATTATTACATGATACAGCCCTTTTTTAAAAAATATTATAATATTTTCCTTTTTTGGTGATAATTTCCTTGTTTTATCATTGGGATTTTAATATAAGTTCACGTTAACTTATATAAAATATAATAAAAATTATTTATAATATTAATAATATTATAAATAACATATTTACTCATTATATAAATAATTATAAAAATTTAATATTGTTTAATTTATAAAATGATTCACATAACTTTATGAACACAATATGTCATACATATGCATGAGTAATGGTATCATTCACATAATGACTTAAAGGGTATGGAATTTGGTGATATATTAATTGTATAGAATAAATATAATCTTATATAACACTAATTTATTATTTAATTTTATCCTTAATACATTCCATGCAATACATAATAAAAAACAATTAATATCACCTTTTGAAATGATACTCCTCTACAGACATGAGCGACATCAATATATTTTACTAGAAATAGAATGTATAATTGTTTTTGTGATATAAATTTAATTAATTATACAAATATCATAAATACCATATAAATTTGTTAAATCTGTTATTATATGCATTCATGACTGGCGATGATATAAAAACTACATTGGTTTATGAGGTGGTAGTCTACCATACTCATAATTGATGATTATGTTTCACATTAGATGGAAGTGGAGATTGATAATTATTATTCCAAAAAACAATAGCATATTATTATGTGTAAAATAATTTTCTCTATTATAATGTATTTGTTATAAAAAATATCTTATGGAAAAATTAAAATTAAAATTATAGATATTTATTATGATAACTACATTCCATCAGAGAAATATCATTTCGATCTCCACTTATGTACTATAAAGATTGTATAATATGTGGATCAAAAGATATATAATCTAGATAATGATGTTGTGAATATATTTTTAGGGTCTTGTTAATCTAATAGGATAGGTAGGTGTTAAAATGTGTGGTGCGGGAGCTCCCTTTTATAAATTGTAAATGGGAAAATTGTTGATATTTATATGAAAATATCTAATATAATCCGAACTAATAATGGAATTCTAATGAAAAATCATCCAAATGAACATAAATTCTATAATATGAATAATATTATGAAAATATGGTAAAAATATATGACTTTCGTATGTTGGTAGGTCATTTTGACAATTATATTTTCTGTTTAACTCCTTATGTAAACTGATTTTTACCTTAACCCCAATGAATAGTATTTAGAGTTTTTATTAATCATTATGATTAATAATTATGAGTGAAATATTAAATAATATAAATTAATGTTATTCAAAACATGGAATCCATTTTCCAAAATTAAATACGTAAATGTGGGACTATTGTTTTTTAAATTAAACCCAATTATGTGATAAAAATGTGCATTTTTATAGATAAATTATTTAAAACATTATAATGTTTATATATTAAAATTCAATATGAAAATGGTAAAAATAATTTAAATAATGTTAATAAAAATATAATTGACCTAATGTAAATTTAAAAAATATTTTATTTAAAAACCCCAAACCTTTTTATAGATGTCTCAGTCTCATTTACTTGTGCTATGTTTTCCCTATGTGGTGAATTTTTCACAAGGGGTTAACAGTTGGGTGTGTTTGACTGAAAAGTTTGAGAAAACTGAAGAAAGAGGGTATTGTTTGATTGTCACATGGTTTTCCAAAACTAGTTTCCCAATACTGGAAAACTATTTAATAGTGTCTAGAATGGTATTTCAGGAATAGTGTACAATTTTACTAAAGCCTTACCCCCTTGAAAAGGTGCATGGTTCAGGAAAATAGTTATGGGAAACTGTTCTCATCATGTAGTAAACAACATGTAGATTTTTAATTCCACCAATAATTTATTTCAAAATTTCATGAGCACGCGGTTTAATCCCAAATCTACCCACAATAAACATTAATGATACGTTCAATTTTTTTGTGCACAACACAATGATTCCAAGCCATTCATACCACAATTCTTTATAATTTTATTATCATATTGATCTTTGGAACCACATCTAGTAAGGGAATATTATCTCGTGTTATTTCTCTTATATTTCATGTTCTTATTCCATTATTTGAAGGTTGTTCTTTTGAATTTTTGGTTATATCTAGGATAAAATTTGTATGTATCTAGGAATCATGGACTATATTTATAATTATGGGATCCTAATTTGTTCAATATTTGATTTAGGTTATATATCAGGATCTTTAGCTAAATAATTATTTCATTCAAATTGGGGATTTATATTGGGTGATCATTTTCCAAACAATTGAGGTATGTTTCCCATATTTTAAATCCAAATGTCATGATATAAATTACATGTTTGTAATGGTATAATTTCTATTATATTTTTATCAATAGAGTTCTTGATCGACTTATTTAATATTGTGAATTAAATAATTGAAGAGATGTGAAATTCGGTGTTTTCGAAGTATTGATTTAGATATTTAAGTGTTGAAATAATTATTACATATTAATTTCATGTATTTGAGTTTAATAATTTTTGAATTAATTTCAATATTTTCAAATACATTAATTTTGATAATTAATTTTTTAAATAATTATGAGAAATTGAGATTTTTGGTTTTGGATAAATAATTTTTTAAATAATTATGATATATTAAGATTAATTACTTTAAAAAACATAATTTTTAAATGAATTATCTCATACTGATAATTTTAGTGTGAGATAATTAATTGTTGAATTAATTTTGACCAATTGAGATATGTTATTTTAAATAATTAATTATTTAATTAATAATGCAAAATTGAGATTGCATATTTGTGATAATTAATTGATGAATTAATTATGAGATATTAAGATTGAATATTTGAGATAAATAATCATAATATAACTTATCAGATATTCAGATTTATTAAATATAATTAATTATTGTATTTTTTATGTTATATTGAGATCAATGATTTGAGATAATAAATTTTTGAATTAATTATGATATATTGATATATATAATTTGACATAGTTAATTGTAGGATTAATTATGAGATATTGAGATTGATTTTGGAATAAATAATTGTGAAATTGATTATGAGATGTTGATATTTGAGAATTGTGATAATTAATTTTTTAATTAATTATGGGAAATCGAATTCATGAATGTTGAGTAATTAATTGATAAGTAAATTAATGTGGTTTATGTACTTAATCATTATGGAAATTTATTAAAGGTAATTATATGATTAACATAGTGTCGAATTAATAATGATGTTTATGTAGATAATTAGATGATTAATTAATTATGTGTTGGTGAATCAGAATTTAGAGACAAGTGTATTCTGGATATTGAAATTCAAAAAAAATGATTTTTTTCTCAGGTGGTTATGATGGGTGAAATATATATTTTACCATAGATGATTGTCTCAAAAACAATTTACCACTCGGATTGTCTGGGAATAGGACGTTTAAGATTCGACAAGAGTTTTGGAGAATTCTGAGCAGTTGGAGTTTTGGCTAAATATTTAATATTTTATTAATTAAATATGAGATTAGTCTTCTGATTTTAAATGATTGAATCTCTTAAATAGAGCTTCATGTTGAGATTATGGCTACTCATTTGAGTCCGGAATGGGGGGTGGGTTCTTATGTGATGTATAAACTCCCTTTAGGCACTAGAACACGAGATGTGGTTTAAACAGGTAATTATTTATTTAATTAATTAAAGGATTAAAAGAGTCCTCCCCCTTGAGAATTCACATGCATGTCAGGAGGGGAAGGGATTCTCCCTTGTTCATGATGAATGGATCAAAAGGAAGAGGTGGATGAGAATCCACCTGGCCTCATCCTTAGTGTAGATCAGGACTTGATCGAAGGGTAGTTGCTTACATGAAAATATTTAAACCCAATTCTTCCACATTTACTCCACAAGGTAAGACTACATTGAGTTTTATACCCCAAATCCAAATATATTATACTTTTCAATGTTTTAATTCCTTTTTATGACTATTATTGACCCCATGGGGTCGATTTGTGTTTTTTTTTGAAAAATTACGAGATTCAAGGGAGTTTCATGGATCTTCTGATCCGAAACCATGAAAACATGGTGTTTGGTGAAATTAACACACATAGCGTGTTCTTTCCATTTTGGGAAGATGTAAATTTCGGATGTACATTCCATGTACTGAATGTACACCCCACGTAGTAGTACATGTCTATGTGCCTGGCCTTCTGGAAAATAACACGAGATGTTTGCTTTTCAAAAGAATATGTCATGTACATTATGTATACGTTGTGTAGTTTTACACTAGTAGACCCCATCTCCTCCTGTACATGTAAAATTTCAGGGCCAGAAGGAGGGATGAGAGTACACAACATGTTGTCTAATGTACACCCCATGTACTCGAAAGTACATTCCATGTACATTTTCCCTCTTAGAGGTTTTGGATATTTTTTTCCCTATTCGTCAGAATTGGGAATGAGAGTAGTTTATTCTAATACTTTTTTCATGAATATAGTAGTGGTGTGAACATACTGACATATAGAGTTCATCTAAATGGTGAGTTAGAAAAAAACAATTATAAGCAGTATTTCTTTGAGGTTTGGTTTTCGAACCCTATTGTGGCTTTGATTTTGAGAGGGGAGACCCAAGTAAGGGTTGTGAGATCGTTTTTTGATATGATTTGATCATACCATGGTGATTTTAATGATTTTTCTTGTGTTCTCCCATAGAATATGATTTTATTAGTATATATTGTATGATCAAGGATATCCTTGCAAACTCTGGGAAGTGACTCGAGGTTAGAGTTTTTGTGGTATTGATCCATGATTTGAGGACCCCAATTAGACGGAGCATTTAGAGATAGTTTGACACTATGTATTTGTTGTTATAGAGTTGTTTTGTTGTACTGCTAAGTTGATTATGATGTACTCTTGATGATTCCATTTGGAGGAAACATTTTTGGTTAAGTGATAATTGGTGGTTGTGGTTGAATTTTGAGAATTCATATCTCACATGGGATTGATTATTGATGCATTTGTAGCATGATATTGATCATGAGTTTGTTGGAGGCCATTTGGGGATACATGATGATTTTTCCATTTTTGTGGATTGGCTCAAGAGTTGGTTGTTACCGAGTTTTAGGGAGGATTAATTTTCATGAGTTCTATTTCTGAGTATCCAATATGGAATGGCATAGCAAATATGTGGATCCAGAGGTTCATGTCTGGGAATGATTGATACGAAGACCCTGGGAGGGTTCATGTCATTATGTTGTTCGGTTATGTGCATTCCATGGGACCCTAGATCTTTTATGTATTGATGGGATAAGTGTTTTTTTGTTTATATAGACCTATAGATGTCAATTTTTATGTTTTAGTTTGTTGAGTTTGAGACCTATATTACCCATGGGAAATTTTGATATTGATGGTTAATGTGTTTTGTATAGCGGTTGTTTTGGTATGGATGTTCATGATAGAGAGGGAAGGATAGATGATCCTCTAGTATGGTCCGGGATAATTGTGATTGAGATTATTAGATTGAGGCTCTAGGTTGATTTTGATAGTTGATTATGGTTTGAGTGTTGGACTGACATTTTGGGAATACGATGATATAATATCGAGTGTATTGTGTGAAATCACATATGTGAGGTTTGGTTCTGGACTAATGTGTGGGAAAAAAATGAATACTACTGGGAGGGTTATAAACTGAGGCTCTACACATTGATAGTGTACTTCATGGATAGTTCATTGGACTGAGGCTCTCGGAATGAATAGAATTTCATGTGAAATTATGAGGTTAGACTAATTCTCCTTTTCCATGGGTTTAGGTTAGACATATGATTTGGGGCCCATCGATGTTATTGTTGCTGTACTATGGTTCCGAGCACATAAAATATACTACTGAGTGTGGGTCAGACTGAGTTTGTGGAAACAGATAATATAATTTGGTGATAGTGCTCCAGACTAAGGCTACATAACTTAGTGGTTTGCCAACTTGGATGGATGGTGGACTAATAATATATATCCAAGGATAAGATTCCAAACTGATGCTCCTAGAATAGTTTATTATATATTGGTGGTTATGAATTAATATTAATGCTCCAGGAATGCTTGATTTGATATGTGTAGATAATTTTCCAGACTGATGTTCCAGGCATGGTATTTTTGATACATGTTCTTAATAGGAGAGAATGATGGTCCAGGCATGGTTTGTTTGATATTAATGGTTTATAGGCTGGAATGATACATTTTTCACTATGGTTGTGGTTCTTGAGAAAGTTTTCAGACTGGAGGATTGGGTTTGGTAGTACTATTATGTTGCAACATGAAAAGATGAGTCAATGATCCATGTATAGAACATTGTCTAGTTATGAATTCACGGTAGGAGATGACTTAGAAAATTATACTAGGAGAAATGACTATCATAGGATGGGTACTTGGTATAGTCTAGCTTGTTATACTTACCATGGTTATGGAGCCTGCATGATGTTTGGGGTACACGGTTCATGAGATGAGTTCATAGATATTCCATCATTGGGAAAACCAAGTATAGTCGATTGTGATCTCAGACCTATAAATCGATGCTATTCTTTTCATTTTGTATATAGGCTAGCCTGAGAATATTTCATCACCATGGACTTACAGAATCAGTTTATAAGTTATCTGTTGGGTGTATCCTACAATGATTTATTTATCACCCCATATACTTATTCTCTGTGTATGTGTAAAGCCCATCTCCCTTTTTTCAGGTTGAGAATAGATGTACAATGGATAGGGCAGAAGCACTAGATTTCATGGTTGATTGTGCTGCTCATTTAGGGTCAACTAGTCAGGATGGAAAATCTTGATAGTGAATTAGAGAGTAGGAATTGGTTATGACCCATAGATGGTAGTATGGGAATTCTTATTTTATTTTTATTTTTTATTTCTTGTACAGAGGATCTGCCATGTGGGCCATCGTCATAGTTTGTATGACATTGTTGATCAGGAATTTGTTGTTTTTTAAATTTAAGACAACATGTTTAGTATAGTTTATTTCTTCTTCATATTTATCTATTTTTAATGTGTTTGGTTATTTACTCCTCATCGTGTACTATGAAATGAGGTTACAGTCTCCTCATAGTTTCTCTTTTAGACCCCTACTGTTAGTCGGAGGCCTTTTGAATATGAGGATACATGCTTGGGGCCTTGCGACGAACTGGATTGGAGCACCGGTTTGGTGGCTACTGGGATGGGACATTAGAAAGAGGAATTAGATGAGTAACTTTTCTATTAGTTCACTATTTGGGGTTTCGTAGTAATGAGATATATGAATGTGTTGGAGCATTCATAAGATACTAGGCTAGTTCATTGCAATCATCTATTCTGATTGGAAGTCCATGTTTCTATGGACTGGGATTGATGGTCTAGGTTTGAGATGTTATAGTAGTATATGATTTTCTCTTTGATAAAAACACATTTTTTTTGGATTTTATGGTTTATGGTGAATTTTAGGCCCTTGGTTCATTAGAATGAGACATTTGAGTTGGTATTGAATATTTTCCTATATAGGAAAGAGGCATTTCATACATCATGAAAGTCATGTAGTATCCCCACATTCTTGGCTGGATTGTGTGTGATTTTACAAATTTTCATCTGATGGTTGGTTTTTTGGACTTACGGGAAGATTCTCAGTGGAGGGGACATTAGTGTGGTTTGTTGTTGGTTAGTGTAGTTACCATGGTGGGTAAATATGGTATAATATTAGGGTTGTGGGACCCATTAAATGGTTTTCATTGAGGTTGGAATTATTTATGGGTATTCCAAGGATTAGTCTGATGTGTAGATGCTCAGAGAGGATGGACACCCAAGTGGGTGGAAGTTCATTGGTGTGTGACACCATTATGCTGTTGGGCCCTAAATACATATTTTTGGTCTTGTTGTTCTTTTATTATGATGAGAAATGTTCTTTTGGATGGACCTTGATCTGTGACCTTCTATATGTTGTCTTAGACCTAGGTTTTTGGACTTATTGTGGTGATATGAGACTTGATCGAAAGGGCTAGGTGGGA
The DNA here is from genome assembly GCA_963277665.1 of Viscum album. NCBI lineage: Eukaryota > Viridiplantae > Streptophyta > Magnoliopsida > Santalales > Viscaceae > Viscum > Viscum album. The sequence continues at coordinate 636,745,281 of OY728157.1, forward strand.
GAGCATAGTGACCTTTTTAACGTGACACCAGAGCAGTTAGTCATATATTCTTGACTTTTTAGCATGACCGATAAGATTATTTGACTGATATTGGAGAACCTTTAGGTGTGTGAGGAACATATGGGTGTTCTAGACTCTTTATATTGGTGCACGATGGGTTCAGTAGGGTTTGATGTATATGCATGATGGAAAATGATTGTTTTTAGAAGGTGTGATTGGGTACTGGTGTCTATTCATAGTTGTTTCTTTAGAGAGGGCCGATTAATTTAGGAACCATTCCCAATAAATGGATATGAATGGAAGTTAATCCTAGTGTCTTTAGGTTTGATTGAGGGAACAAAAATTGATCGTGTTTTCTTGGTTATTTCTTGGGAGATGATTTTTCTAAGAAATAGATCGTGGTAGTTAGAGAAGGTTTTTTGTCTATATTACACAAGGGGTGTGTCATAGTTTTTGGGTAAAGTAATAATTCTAAATGGAATCATCTATGATGCACTTTATCATATGGTTTTTGTATTAGACGTTACTCGAGCATACGTCAGAGGTGCTATAGTTATTCTTGTGTCCTTGAATGGGTTTTGAAATTATTACGGGTGTGAGGAGAGGCTTCCATGCATGGTGAATGGATGCCTTATGATAGAATTTCAATGTTTTGAATGGATGAAATTTTTATGGTATTCATCGATGACATATTAGTATACTCTCAGTTTAGAGATGACCATGCCCAATATATTAACATCGTCCTATGTATGCTAAGAGATCACTAGATTTATGCCATTCTATATAGACATTTCCTTGGGATGATAAGGGGCCACCTACAATGTTTTCCTCGTGGAGTGGTGTCTTTGAAACCATATGATGGGGAGATAACTATCAATTTTTGTGTCTAAGGTAACTTCAATGGGCTAGATATCGAAAAATATTGTCAGTGTTGTTCCCATATTTTGAGGATGGTCAATTGTATCTATTGGTATTGTTCATCTGGTGGGAGGGAAATAACTATGTCCATCTATAGGATTCGGTTTTTATGACATTTTATAGGGAAAATGTTGTTGGATTGTGATGATATGATAAGGTTACACCTTTTTGTGGAGTGCCATATTGGGAATGATAGTGTACCCTAGAGTCGGTTGGGTTGATGATTTAGTAAGGGTCGTGTTGAGAGAGTTGCGGATTTCCAAGACAATGATTAAAAAGAATCCTCTATGATAGGAACCATTTTTTAATAGATTTCATATATTTGAATTGTGTTATATGACTGGGATCACAATGATTTTTTTATTGATTTATAAGGATGATCATCTGTATCGTGTTTGATATGTATGCCTAGGAAATATCCTATAGGGGTTTTAATTATTGAAACCTGGGGATTTTCCTTTTTGGGTTGTATTCCCTTTCATTAGATTTATTTTGACTATTCTAATTGGAATATTTTTGCAGAATAAAACATGTTGTTCTCATTTTAATGACTAATTAGGTTATGGTTGTGTGGTTGGAAGACTACTGAGGCTTCTATGGGATAAGAGGGTTTATGGTAGAGAGGATGTAGAGACTAATGTTTTCTAGATTTTGAAATTTGAGAAGAAATTTAATATTTTGTTATATGGTTCTAATGAGGGGTTAGATATTTATTTTAACATAGACTATTGTGTTAAAAAATATTTTGACTACTCAGTTGGTCTCAAAATAGTTTTTTACCATAAGATGGAAGTTTTGATGAATTTCGATCAGTTGGAGTTTTGGCCAAATATTTAATATTTTATTAATTAATTTTTAAATTAGCTAGGTGGTTTTGGTTGGTTTTATCTCTTGAACAGAGCATCAAATATTTATTCTCCCTCTTCGGTTGAGTCTGGAATGTGGTGTATTTCTTAGATGTGGAATAAACTCCATTCGGGTATCAGTAATTGAGACATGTGTTAAATGGGTAATTAATTAATTAATTAATTTTTTAAAAGTTTCACCCCACCATTTGACGTTTCATATGAAAAATAAGAGGTGATGGAATTCTCCCTTGATCACGATGGAGAGATCAAAGTGGGAAGGAGGAGGAGATGCTTTTTGAATTCATCCTTTTCATAGATCGGCACCAAATTGAGGTGTAACAACTTCTGTGAAGTGATTTAAATCCAAATCATCAGCGTTTACACCAAAAGATAGGGCGATTTTGAGTATTATACCAAAATAACCATATAATAGTCATTTTAATATTTTATTACATTATTATGACTTTTAGGGAACCCATGGTGTTCGGTCTGTGCTTTTTGGGGGAAATGTGGGTATTGAGGGAGTTGCAAGGGTTTTGCATTCAGAAATCCCAACAACATAGAATATACTTCTATGAACACACGTACTGTGTTCTTACTTTTTGGGAAGATGTAATTTTTTAAGTACACACCATGTACAGATAGTTAAATCTATGTTTTAGTATATGACCATGTCAAAAAAAACATTGGATGTTTTTTTGGAAAGTGCACACCATGATTTTTTTGTACACAACATTTAGTTTTACAGAAGAAGCCTCGTGTTTGTTTGGCCATGTAAATTTAAAAGGTGACTAAGAGGGATGATAGTATACATGATGTACTCTAAAGTACATAACATGAACATTCACAACACATACTTTGTTGGTGTCTTGTTCCCTGGATGTCTGAATTGGGTGTGTGATTAGTCCATTCTTATAATTTTTACACAAACATCAGAATGGTTGGATCAATTTGACATATAGAGTTCATATAAAAGTTTTTTTAGAAATATTTTTCTATAAGGAGTGTTTCCTTGATGTTTTGAATTAGAACCCTTTTGTGGGTTGGGTTTTTAGCTTGGAGACCCTAGTGAGGTCAGTGAGCTCAGTGTTTGATATGAATTGAGTGTACCATGGTGTTTGGAATGATGATTCCTGGGTGAATTACAAGGGATTTTATTTGAGTATTATCTATGGGATAATCTAGGTTGTCCTTGATAATAAGGCTATTGACATGGGGTTGGATATGTTTATTTTTGGATCATATATTTGAGGAATCCATGTCGATAGAGACTTTAGAGGATGGTTTACACAATAGAATTATGGGTATGAAAGTGTGTCATTATATTGTTGATTTATTTTTGAGGTACTCTTTGTGATTCCCCTGGAGGATAGGTTTCTGTATATTTTATCATTTTATGTTCTTCTTGACGTTTTAGAATGCTTGTGTGGCATGGGATTAATTTTTAGATGCCTTGGTGGTATGTTATTGGTCATGGATCAGTTGTCAGCCATTAGGGGTTAAGTCAAGATGTTTATTGTGTTAGGTATCAGCTGGAATGTTTTTGGTTAACATGGTTTATGGAGGATTTATTTTTTTGTGTTCTAGTTCTGCGGATACAAGAGGGGATGGATAAACTTATATGTGGATCGAGAAGTTAATTTGCGGGCCCGATATATAACATGACCCTAAGAGGGTTATTCAGATTAAGTTGTTCAGTTATGGGTGTTCCTTGGTACCCAAAATAATATATGTGACAATGGGATAGATGTTACTAGTTGAATTGGATATATTGATAAATATTGTTTTATTTTTGTTCGTTGAGGTTGAGAGATGTATTACCCACGGGGAAATTTTCTATGGATGGGTAGTTTTTTTTATGGAAAATGGTTTTTATGGTAAGGATTTGATGATAGAGAGAAATGGAAAGATAATCCCTGAGTATGGTTCTAGATTTCCATGATTGAGATTATTGGATTGATTATATGTGTTGATGTTGATAATTTTTTATTGTTTGAGTGTTGGACTGAAATTCTAAGAACACTAAGTTATAATGTTGGGTACCATTGTGTGATATCACATATGTGTGTTATTGTGCTTGACTATGGTATCGAACACCATATACACATTACTGAGAGGGTTCTTGACTGAGGCGCTAGACACTAGTAGTTTACATAATTCATAGTGCACCGGACTAAGGCATTGGTAAATGATAGAAAGTGATGTGGAATAAGTTGGTTGGCCTGATTTTCATACTACATGGGATTGGGTCAGACTGATGCTCTAGGCCCCATTGATGTTATGGTTTCAAGACTGAGATTCTGAGAAATAAAATTATAATACTAAGAGGGTGTCATAATAAGTCTCTAGAAGCTAGTAGTATACTTCTGTGATAGTTCTCTAGACCGAGGCACACAACATTGATGTTTTACCATCTATAATGGATGTTAGACTGATTCTCTACATCCATGGTTGTTATGTTCGACAGACTATCCAAGAATGGATGATTAGATATGTGTGGTTAAAATACATGATTGATGCTCAAGTCATAGTTGATTTTATATGTGTGGTTAATATGTTGAACCGGTACTATAGAAATGTGTGATCTGATATATGTCGATATGATGTTGAAGTGACATTCTAGGCATTTTTGATTTGATTGATATGGTTTACCGTATGGAATGATACCTTGTGAACTATTGTTGTGGTGAATGAGATAAATATGAGACTGAATGTATGCTTTTGGTAGAAATTTTGTGTGGTAATTGGAAAATATATTTCAAGGGTCCATGTATGTGACAATGTCCACATGTGAGGTCATGTTAGGGGATAACATATACTAGTAACTTTTTTTAAATGGTTATCATAGGATGAGTACCCTATATAGTCACGTTGGTTTTAGGTACCATGGGTATGGATCCCACTAGTTTTTTGGGGTTAATAGTCCTTGAGATGAGTTGAGAAATATTCTGGAATTTGTTGAAGTATGTATGGTCGATTCAGCTCGTGGACCTATTAATTGATGGTTATAATTTATATTTTTTGTACTATTTTATATAGCCTATGATTGACATATTTCATGTGCATGATCTCATAGAATCATTTTATATGTTCACCTATGGGGGTGGACTAGTAACATATATTTCTCAGACCATGTATGTACACCTCAGTGTGGGTACAGACCTTTTATCTATTTTTAGATTCAGCACAGATGCACAATGGATACGGAGGAATCCCTAAATTCAATGTTTTAGTGGGATTCGCTTGTGGACTCGCTTGTTTGGGTTGGATTATCTTGATATGATATTGGAGAGAGGGTATGTGTTAGTCTCCAGAGTAGGATGTATGGCTAGTTGTATTAACTATTCAGTTTTTATTTCTTGTATATGGTATCATCCTAGTTGGTTATCATGTTTTTATGTATGAAATGGTTTTTGAGGCTTTTACTATAGTTTCAATTCATTAAATCATGTTTGGTTTAGTTTATTTCTTATTATTATTTGTCGGTTATGTAAGACTTCGGTTATTTATTCCTGGTTGTGCACTCTAATATGGGCGTATTTTCTCCTCATAGTTTCACGATTCGACCCACACTTCTAGTCAGTAGCCTCTAGAGAACGTTTAGGTGTTGTTGAGGTCTTATAGAAAATAGGATCTGAGCACCAGTCTAGTGGCTATTGAGTCAGAACATTACCAGAAACATGGTCATTCATTCATTTATTTTGAAATCATGAATGGTCACATGGAAATTCAATAGTGATATCATTAATGATAATATGGTCATTCAATTGTGAAATTATGAGTGATAACAGGGTCAATCAATTATCAAATTATGAATGGTAACATAGGAATTCCATCATCAAATATGAATGGTAACATAGGAATTAAATTATAATTAAATAACGGTAACAATGGAATTGAGAGTTATAATATCCCTTGGGAATAGATCATACACGATCATGGGCCAAAACCAGTTTTGATATATGGGTTTCCATTGGAACATGATGGTTCATGTGTTTAAGTAATGTTTAATTGATAATGTGATAACTATTTACTTAGGGATTTTATTGACATATTTAGACAAAAAAATTCAATCTTATTGACTTGTTATTATTTTAGACACAGTTTGGTGTGTCTTACTCAATTGTACTCACACCCTACTCGGGTGGTCGGATTGGTACCTAGTCACATTTCATGGCTATACGATACGACAATGGAAATTCCCTATGATAAATGATTGAGTTGGGATAGAACATGGGTGAGGAAATCTGATGTGGGTTGGGACTTGATTATGAATGTTTTAGTTTCATTACTTCATTTCATTTTTAAACATGACACATACATTATCATTTAATATTTACTATTCTATTTGATATTTCTTTTCATATTTCGGCCATGTTGTGGTACTGGTGTTTTCCTCGTTATGAATGTATGTAATTGAGATTTTTTATTTAGATCTACTAGTTAATATTTTGATAACGATAGTATGTTCTCCCCATGAATAATATTGTTCCCTCACTACTAGTCGACAGCCTATTGAATATTGGGAGGTATTCATGATGACATGTGACCAACCAGCTCAGGGCTTTAACGTGTGGCACCCAGGTAGGGATATTACAAATTTGGATAATAAGAAATTTATTTTATTTTTATTTTTTCATAATATGTTGGTATTGTTTAAAAAACACTAATAAGGGTTTGGTGTTAGTTAAGAAATCATTCATGGGAGTAGTTTACCCATGTATGAGGGGGAACCCATATACCATATGTGGAATTGTTATTATTATTAATTTTTGTTACCGTTTATTATTATTTCTACTCGGGTGATGAACTGTTTGTGTGATGTTGTTATTGTTTCATGGATTTTTCAAGATTGGAATCGTGGACTTGTATGACACAAGATTTGAGTTTTTATTTATCAATCATGTCACTCGATATTATTTTCTACATGCATCAATTTAGGAATTCATAGAAAAATTACTTATTGGTAATTCATTTAACATGAACTATTTTTCCATTACAAAAAAAGTTATCTAAAAATTTTGGATGAAAGGAAATTGAGAAATAATTTAAAATGATGGATGACTAGAAGAAATTCCTGGATAAATGATAAAAATTTGAATATTGAGAATTATTTTACAATGTGATCGACCATGAACTATATGAAGAATGGTAAATCATGTTTTTGGGGACTTAGTATTGACCATATGATAGGGTTTGGTGAAATTAATTGTTATTACTTGTTCAGTTTCACATATACAAATTATCCTTTTGTTATATTTACTTTTTCATATGTTTTTAATTATAGAGATATACCATCATGAAGATGCTTTTTTAGAGGATTACTTGAGGATATAGCTGTAGATTATCAACTACTAAAAGAACCTAAGGAACCATTAGTGCATGCTAAAGAAGTAGGAGATAATATTCAAGAGAACTTATCTCACTTCGTGAAATTCAAGTAAAAGGACCCAGAGCGTGTTTTGAGGAAAATGTCGGACTTGAAATAGGTATTCCAGTTAAAGAATCCTCAAATGTTGACATTAGAGGTTTGACCCTAGGGAGCCTAGTTCTTGACTAGGTCCATAAAGACTATTGTTGAATATTTAGATACTCATACTAATTGGAAGGTAATGATGGATACATAAATGATATGAGGATCAGTGAAGGGCTATTGGGATGTTAAGGATCAAACTAGATAGGCATATGGAATGTAATGGAAGGACTTATCATTTATGTTCTATGATACCATCTATACATTGATTTTGAGGATGGATAGAGCTTTAGAGTTCATGAGGTTGAATCAAGGGAGTATGTCAGGGATGGACTATGTTGGATTATTTAAAAACATGAAACTATTTTTTTGGTGCAGTTTTGGGATGAAATAAATATGTCTGAGAATTTCTAGGATGTAGAAAAATATGATATTATATACAATCTTAAAATATTTTTCTCAATGATGTTTATTAATGATGTGGATATGGATCTTATAGATGATGGGATACTAAGGGAGGATTCCAGTTTAGGACTACTAGTTTCTATTGGAAGATCATAAGTTATGCCTTATGAGAGTAGGAAGAATATTTACTAGGTTGTTAGTCAATGGAATAGTAGGAAATTGGCTAGGGGGGTGGGTCAGTCACTCCGGATGATACCCAAATTCGATGCCTATAGTGTAGTATGTAGGTCGACAATCATAGATATTATGCCAGACTAAAAGTAGATTGTAGGTATTGTAGAAATATGTGGTTTATATCGATGTTATATAGGACCTAATGATAGATGGTTAGTAAAGGTATTGCTAGGACGAATCAGAGTGTAGGGAGGTGATATTCTACATCTTATCATGGTCGATGTTAGAGTTATACTAGCATTTGTGGTAGTGGTAGTGGATGTGTAGAATCTATTAATGAGTGTACATACAATCATGGTAGTTTAGGTTAGGGGTGTAGGATTGCATCATAGGAACATGGGAAAGGATAGTTGAATTTTGTGAAGCATACACTTTTGGACAAGGAGGTTGAACCATAGATTTTTAGTTGTATTATTATCAAGGATTATATATTATCTACTACCTTATATGATATTAATCCCTCTCATTCCTTTATTTATTCACAACATATTAATAGTTTGATCTGGGAAGTGGAGTTCGTTAGTGGGGTGTTGATGATAGATAGACATCAGTTACCATGGTTGAGGGAAATCCATTTTTTCAAGGGTTGTTATCTCAAGTAACGAGAGTATCACTTTATGTGGTATCTTTACATCCTTGGAATGTCCGGATTTGACAAAAGTTTGGTTATGGATACTCTAGTAGAATACCAATCCCATATAGATTTTTACTAGAGGAGAGTAACCTTTATGACTCCTAGGAATGACATTTAAATTCATCATGGATATTGGGATATCCAGATAGGTCAAGAAAGGCCAGTTACATAGGAACATGGAGATCTCACAACCCATGTTTCTAGAAAATTTCTAGACGATGGAAATCTATTATAGGATTTTCTCCATATTTATTGGTCTAATTTAAGGATGTGTTTTCTAAAGACATTTAATTATTCCACCTGAGAGAGATGTGTAATTTATTATTGAGCTCATGTTGGGGGATAATCTAGTTAATATTATATCATACATATAGGAACAGAGTGAGAATAAATATGTCAAGACTCATATAGATAATATGGAGGAGAAGGTATTTATCCACCCAAGTATGTCTCTTTGGGGAAAATCAATGTTGTTTTAAAAAAAGTATAACTAGACTCTACATGTATGTGCCAATTACGAGAAGATAAACTAGATGATAGTGAAGAACCAATGCCCTCTTCCACATATCAATGATCTATTTGTCAAATTGAGAGGATCCAGAGTATTTTTTAAGATATACTAGATAGTTGGTTAACATCAGTTGACTTTTCAGATTTTAGATATACTGAGGGATTATTTTAGAATCATGAATGGACTTTTTGAGTTCTCTATAATGATATTTGGGTTGATGAATACACCAACGTTATTTATGGACTTGATGAAAATTATCATTCAGGCGTACATTTGTCAATTTGTTGTTGTGTCTATGGATGAAATTATTGTGTACCCAAAGATGAATGATGATCTAGACCAATATATTGAAATCATCTTGCATACATTAATAGAGAATTTTCATATAAGGCAATCTATCTAAATTCCCATTTTGGATTAATTAGGTAAACTTATTAAGTAACATAATCTCAACGTACTGTGTTTAAGTAGACATATATAATGTTTAGAATGTCGTTTGTCGAAAAAAACCCATTAACATATCGGATAATAATATATTGATGGGGTTTGAAGGTTACTGTTAGAGATTCATACATAACATTACGATTTGGCATCACCATTTTGTTGCTTGACCATAGATGGAATAAAGATTCACTAGTCATTAGAATGTGAAATTTCATTTTGGTATCTAGGGAAGGGATTGACACTAGCCATGGTCTTTGTCTTACATGATATAGGTAAGGAGTATATAGTGTATTGTGACACTTATATAATATGTATTGGATTAGTTTTGATGTTGGGAGGCCAAGTTATTTTTTACGGGTCTTGGTATTTGATTCCACATGAATAGACTTAAACTATATATGACCTCAAGTTGGCATCTATTGTTTATGAATTGATGAGTTTGTGAAACTATATATTGGGTGAGATGTTTGTTGTGTATACAGATTATAAGAGGTTAAATTATAAATTCTCCCAATGATATTAGAACCTCCAATAGTTTATATGTGGTTAGTATATTCAATAATTTTATTTTGAGAAATAATATATCCACAGGAATGGAAACTAAGTTGTTGATTCATTTAGAATGAAAAATCATTCACATGCAGTTCATGAGTCAACTACTAAGTTAATGATGATGACTTTATAGGCTGAAATGCATGTTTTGGTCCAAGAGTGTCGGGAAAATATGACTCTCATATATGTATCAGTGGATTATATTCCTTCAAATATGATTAGGGATATGATTTATGATGGTCTTTAGAACATTAACTTAATATAAATCCTTAAAGGATGAGATACACCTATGGATTTGTCCATATGTGATGCTGAGATCATCAATATAAGTAATATGGTTGTTGTGCTTATGATCCTGCAAGAGTAGCTGCTTTGTGGGATTCATTCCTTGAAGTGGGTGGTACATCCTTTTGGGATTAAAATGTAATGTGACTTATGATAAAAATTTTGGTGGATGATCATTAAAAAAGTAATAGAAAGGTTTGTGACACATTGCTACTCTTTTCAATAGGTGATTTCCAAGCATGAACGACCTTGTGGTTTTCTATATGTTTTTTTAATTTTAGAATTGAAATGAGATGTTCTAACAATTGATTTTAGGTTTTCTATCTTGAGGAATCCTTTAAAGAATTATATTATTTGGGTTATAGTAGAAATACTAATGATGGTATCAATCTTCTTTTCTATAAGGTAGAACTTTTCACCATAAAAGCTATGATATTTCAATGATAGGGAGATAGTTTGTTTGCACAGGGTTCCATTGGAATCATTTCTACATTTTGAATCACAATATACTTCTCCCTTCTAGACAGTATTACAATATGTGCTTGGAAAAAATTAGTTTTATAGAGTATGGAAATCCAAGAATAAAAAATGAGTAGTTGGAGGGTATTATATAGGTTGTTAATTTTATGCTACAATAATTTTTTCTAGACATTGGTGTGTATTGGGAGATGAAAATGGATCTATTAGTGTTTCCTATAATAGATGTTATTTGTTAACCCTCATATGGGACAATATGAGTCTCTTTGTAGGACATGAGATCAACTCTATGATAGATAGATGTAGGTGAGTCAGAGTTGTTGGGACCAAGTCTTGCACATGAGATGTTTTTGTATGTTCTTCTTATTTGGAAATGTATGGATATGAAACGGTGAAGAAAAAAATAATATTCTGTTAGATTTAGGTTAACCATAGAGTTTTAAAATTTAGTCATGTATTTCATTTGGTTTAAACTATATTGGTTCACCGCATGATTTGTTGATTGGTAATGATGGTGCCTAGGTTTGATGGACAGTTTGAGGGTGTTTGGAGAATTGGGGTAGTGGTGTGACAATTGGATATTTAAAAATATATACAGTTTGTTTCAGGTTGTTTTTCATGTGTCAAATCATCAATTGTATCACCTATACCATTCTCATGTGATTTATGTGCATGATGATGATCTTGAGATAGATGTGTCCTTTGAGAAGCATCTGATACATGTGTTGCATTACATTGATGTGGTGTGGTGGGGAAAGACCAAGTTGATAGATCATTTATCATTGAAACATGGTTTGGTTATGAAGGAAACGTGGGCAAGAGAAATGGAAATGAGGGATCATTGGAAAAATCTTTTGGACTTGAAATCTTATAGATAATTAAGAGTATAGATTGATTACAAGATGATATAATGTTGGGAAATTTGAAGACCCAATAAATTTCTAGGGATTTATTGGGCTTGTTAATATGATTGTTTTCGACTTGTGCTATGTATATTCCTTTTGGGAATTAATTTGGGGTGTGTTTTGGTGAATTTTTTTAGAATAATGACATAAATAGGGCAGTGAATGTGTGCCACACAGTTTTCCCAAACTGTGAGCCCTGACCCATCCACCCATGAAACCTTCTATATTTTGGGACCAAGTTGGAGGGAGAAAGAAGTTTGTAGAGATAAATTTTACAGAGTATTGTATTTTTTTGTCAAATAAGACAAATCAATTCACGTTGTAAAGGACATGAAACGAGATGAAGCTTGGCGGATATGTATTTCAAAAATATAATAAGTTAGGAGAACATCTGATGCAAGCCTTATGAAGGAAAGGGGGAGAAAGGATGATGCAAGTCATATAATGTTTTGATTGCAATAAATGATACTACTATAAGATAGGGAAGTTTTTGTACATCCCATTGTAACATTGACGATGCTAAATATGATCTATCAAAGGATATATATCATGATAGTGGAGTTATTAATGAAAGCTGAACAATTTTTATTTGATGTAGTAAAGAAATAAATGATGTTTTTCGTGCAAGATGTGTATCGAGATTAGGAGCACAAAAAATGAAAATGGCATGAGGTGCGTGAAAAATTGGAGCATTGCGCGAAATATGATGTCACACGAAAGAGTTTTTTCACGCACGAAGGTGGTTTTATGCAAGGATTGGGGTCTTTTGTGTGGAGATAAAAAGGACTATAAATACAAGTTGACCCCCTCTCATTTGTAAAATTCTCGACACATTGAATAAATCCATAGCTCTTGTGATTGTATAATTATACGCTAAGTGAGTTGTGTGAAAATAAAAGAGTTTGCACAAAAATAGGACAGCTGTGCGAAAAAAGAAAAAGTTGCACGAAAAAGAGAAGTTGTACGAAAAGAGAAAAGTTGTGTGAAAAGAGAAAAAGTTTCACGAAAACGGGAAGTTGCGTGGAAAACATTTTCATGCTAAAATGGAATTTTTAAGTGAAAGCCATTTGAATTGTGTGCAGGGTATCCTAATGGTTGTGCGAAAAATTTGGTGTCTTCGCACATATTCAGTTGTGCACAAGTGAGTTCTTACCAGCTTATGGGTTGAAAAGTGAAGACTTGTACTTTAGAGAATACAACTGTTCAATTGTAAAGAAGCACTGAAATACTATAATTTCTTATTTATACTAAGATGGTGCACACACGCTTGCATATTGTTTTCCAAGTGCTACACGAGTGTAAGGGTATATCATAATCAGTGTATTCCACATCAAAGGATTTTTTTCAAGTGGATTGTGTGGTACTGGATTATTTCCATACCATACTAAGGACTTAGTTACTCTTGTTGAGTAGTGAAACTTGTAAATATTGTGTTCATATGGATGTGTGTGTTCAGTAGGGAAGACACTTTTTATCAGGAGGCGAAGGTTGATTCAATTAGAAGGAAACACAAAAATTAAAAGATATCACGGATTCACACCTCCCTGTCTCAGTGATACTTGGATCCTATGTGGGAACATCAGGATATATAGTTTTTTCTTGGATAATATATATTTTCGAAAACTGTTTACCCTAAAAATGTGTTTTTGATAATGGATTGTGCACAAAAGATTGATGATGGTTTAGATTTTTTCATTCAAGGCATGATTTAAGGTCAGAACATCGAAAAAGGGCAATGATATACAATGCGTGAAAAATTGGGCAGAGTGAGCGAAAAAAGAGAAATGAAGTTTTTTCGTGCAAGTGGTGTTTCGAGATGAGAAGCTCAAAAAATGGAAAAGGCATGAGGAGCATGAAAAATTAGATCATTGAACGAAATATGATGTCACGCGAATGAGTTTTTATGCGCACGAAGGGGGTTTTACGCGCGGAATGGTGTATTTCACGTGGAGTTAAAAAGGCTTATAAATACGAGGTGACCCCCTGTCATTGTAAAATGCTCGAAACTTTGAAGAAATCTTGAGCTCTAGTGTGTGTAAAATTATACTCTAAGTGAGTTTCTTGAAAAGAAAGTAGTTTGTGCCAAAAGAGGACAACTGTGCGAAAAAAAAGAAAAAGTTTTCAGAAAAAGGGAAGTTGTTCGAAAAGAGAAAAGTTGTGAGAAAAGAGAAAAAGTTGTGCTAAAACAGAAAGTGGAAAGAAAATGTTTTTCACACCAAAAGGGAATTATTACGTGCAAGTCATTGGAATTGCGCTCAAGGTATCATGATGGTTGTGTGAAAAAATTGGGGCTTTGCGCATATTCCATTGTGCATATGTGAGTTCTTACCATCTTATGGGTAAAAAAGTGAAGACTTGTTCTTTAGAGAATACAAATATTCAATTGTAAAGAAGCACTGAAATACTGCAATTTTTTATTTGTGCTAAGAGGGTGCACACCCGCTTGCGGATTGTTTTCAAAGTGCTTCCTGAGAGTAAGGGTATATCCTACTCATTGTATTCCACATCAAAGTATTGGTTTCTATTGGATTATGTGGTACTAGATTATTTTCGTACCATACAAAGGACGTAGCTAGCCTTTTTGAGCAGTGAACCCTGTAAATCTTGTTTTCCTGTGGTTGTGTATGTTTAGAAGGGAAGACACTCTTTAGTAGGAGGAGAAGGTAGTTTTAATTAGAAGGAAACATAAAAAGAAAAAGATATCATTGATTCACCCCCTAACCCTCTCAGTGATATGTGGATCCTAATTAGGAACTTCAATTGGTATCAGAGGGAAGGCACCCTTAGTTTATTCTTTTCTGATGTGTTTGATGAGAAGTTGTGATGGAGAATCTAAATTGTGTGCATAGTAAGGGGATTCCGAATTTTTATGAAATTATTTATCATATCTGGAAAGATAGAATGATGCCATATCTTATGTCTCTTGGGTATGAAGTTCTTGAGACAACAAATGATGGATTTCGTACTATTGATGACAAGGTTCCTCTTACACATGTTTATAAAAAGAATCTTGAGAATGATGGAAGAGCTGAAAATGAGTTACTCTCATCTCTTTCTGAGAGTGAGTTTTTAAGAGTGAAAGGTATGGCTATAGCTAAAGGAATATAGGATAAGTAGAAAAATATCTTTAATGAAAATACAAAAGTGGAGAAGGAAAAACTAAAAATCTGGAGGATGAACTATGAAGACTTGAAAATGAGAAAATTTTAATTTGTTGGGGACTTATTTACTAGGATAAATGACATTTTCATTACAATCAGATATCTGGGTGAAAAGTTAGAAGATTATATAGTTGTTGAAAAGATAATAAGAATTATTCCCGAGAAATTTGATGCTAAAGTTTCATCACTGGAAGACAGAGATCCTGAAACATTATCTCTTGATGATTTTCCTAGCACTCTCATAACTTATGAAATGATAAGGGAGAAGACTATGAAGAGAAAATCAAAAGCTGATAGAGAAATTTATTTCAAGGATGCAAATAAAGAGAAGTTGAAGAAATTTTTTATTGAAGTTAAAGCTGGTGAATCTTACTCTGAAAATGAGCTATGTCAAAATTTTGATGAAATACTCTCCTTGTTTTCTAAAAATGTAAAAAAAGGCATAGTGGAATACAAAGGGAAACTCTATTTGAAATGTTTTGAATGTGGAGTTGTTTCTCACTTTGCGTCTAATTGACCTCAAAATGGGAAAGATGAAGACAGTGATGAAGAAGACAGAAGACCAATAAGGTCATGGAAGAAACATGATATAAAATATACATATTCTTGAAGAGGTAAAGATAAAGAGTTATTAAAATAAAAAAAAAGAAACTTATTTTCAAAAATTAAAGAAGATGATTCTAGTGAGACTTGATCTAAAAAATCTATTGCTGAGAAATCTAGGGAGAGTACATTTTTGCAATAGTGAATAATGATGATTATGAGAGCAGTAGTACTGAAGAAGAAGAAACTCAACTTTAATAGTATCTAAAGAAGAGCTGAAATAATGTTTGAGAAAGCTCAGAAGTCTTGATAAGGAAAACAAGAAGTTGATAAAATAAAATTCCACTTTAAATAATGACTAAATTTCTCATGATGAGAAAATCAACATGGAAAACGAGATAGATGATATGAACAATTCTCTTGAGAATGAATAGAATTTCATTGATCATCTTGACATAAAGCTAATGGAAAAAGAAGTAGAGCTAGAACTTGTCCAACAAAAACATTATCTAGCTAAAGAAATGAATGTTAGTTTCAGACAATCTGTCTCAGAAGTTGGTGAATTTTCCAGTAAATACGAACCAAATGATGATATACAAAATTTATCTTCAAAGGTTGAAAGGAAATATGGAAATAGTTCTCATAAGAACAGGGCTTAAAATACCATGTATGTGGCCAAAGTCAGCAATGCGGAAAATCATAAGTTCATAAAAATCTCGAGTAAAGAAACAATTATATTATCTCTTATACTGATAAATCTAAGACGAAGAAGAGAATTACAAATGAATACATAAAGATTCAAGGTCAGAATAGTTCTATTAAGAAGGTCATTGATAAGCGTTCTCACAACTCCGGTCAGTATTGATGTTTTAGAGGAAAATATTCATTCTATGGTTACTACTAGTATTGTAGTGGATTTGGGAACATGGGAAATACGCGTTGCTTCAACCAACATCATTACAACTATTCGACATGTTTTGAAAGACACGGTTTGAGGTGGAGTCAATACATTCAAAATATAAAGTCTCTAAATGAATTTTAGAATATATTTGAGAAATAAGGTGTGAATGTTGAGAATTGGTTCCAACCACTGGACACTATTTGTAAAATATGTGACCGACATGGAAATCTTACTAAGGGTTTCCTAAGTGTGTTACCAGAGAAATAAAAGTTTATTAATAATACTCAAACACCAGAGTTTTTAAAAGCTAAAATGGACAAGTTTGATAAGTCTGAAAAGAAAGAGTGCATGGTTGTCTGGCCAGAACACATTTACTTGGCTATGAAATTGGAGGAAGAACAACAGAAAGTGGAAGAAAAGGAAGAAAAAAAGATCTCATAGTCGAAATTGCTTTGAAAGCTACAAAATGAGAACATCCATGGATTATCAATAGTGTGTGTTCCTCTCATATGAATGGAGAATTTAAGCTGCTGAAAAATTTTAAACACTTCAAAGAAGGAACGGTGAAATTTGGAAATGATAAATTTCTAAAGATCATAGGTGTTGGATCAGCCCTCATTGGAAATGAAAAGATGAAATCTGGGAAAACATTATATGTCTATGGGCTCAAAGATAACATACATAGTGTGTCACAACTCTGTGATGATGGAAACAATGTTATCTTCAGAAAATATGGATTTTTTTGAAACATGATAATGATAGAAATATAGTTACAAGAGGCCAATGTACAAGAGGAAATTTGTTCCAAGTTGGTGATGTGCAGAACACTTGTTACAAGGGTATGGAGGATTAAAATTAGTTATGGCATAAAAGGCTGGGAAAAATGTGTTAGTGAAAGATGCGCAAGTTATCAAAGAGAGATAGTGTCTGAGATATACCTGACTTATCAAGAAGAATAGATTGGTGATGCACTATTTGTGAAAAAGGGAAGATTACAAACTCTTTGTATAAGAGAGCTGAAATTCATTCAAAAAACTCTTGGAACTTATACATTCTAATATATGTGGAACACTGGGGAAGAAATAAAAAAATGGATATAAGTAATTCATTTCTTAAATTAATGACTTTGCACACAATACATCTATTATGTGCATGAGACATAAGTAAGATGCTCTGAAAATGTTTAAGAGTTTCAGAAGGAAAGAAGAGAAGGAATGTGAGTATTCAGTGAAAAAGTTTAGAATTGATAATGGTGGAGAGTATAACAATGACTAGGTTGATAGTTAACTTGAGGACAAAGGAATTATGCATTTGTTCAGTTAACCACAAACACCTCAACAAAATGTGGTTACTCAAATAAATAATCAAAGTCTAGTGGAAATGGGCAGAACTATTTTAATTGTACATAGTATTTCTCTTTATTATTGGTGGAAAGCCATGATCACTACTGTGTAAATTCATAACCAATGTTTCTATATTCCAAACTCAGATATGACTCCATATTAAATGTTCTATGTAAAAACTCAATGACTGAAAAACTAAAGTGTTTTTGGGAGTCCATGCATTATAAAGAAGACAGGTGGAAACATTGGGAAATTTGGGAAAAGAGGATATGATGGAATTTTGCATGACTATGCTCCAAAAGGAATATGATATTGATGTCTCAACACAGAAACAAGATGAATTATTGATTCTCATTATTTAAAAGTTTTTCAAAATACTGAGAAAGAAAAGAATTCATATGTTGATGTGCAAGTTGAGCAGGATAGAGAATATTTTGTTAACAATTCTGATATTGCTGCAGACTGTGTTAATCCTACTAAAGAAGAGGAATTCGACTCATAAATCTTGATTGATGAGGTTGTTGTTAATATAACTAATATTATGTTGAGGAAACTAGTGGAGGCTCAGAATATTATTGGAGATAAAAATCATAGGATTCAAAGTAGAAGAATAATGAATGTTATATCACATACTTCTTTTTATTGAAATGTTGAACCAAATGATGTAAATGAAGCATTTGAGCATCTAGAATGGGTTCATTATATGAATTAAGAGCTCTATCAGATAGAGAATAATAATAAATTGGATCTTGTACCCAATCCATAAAACAAGAACATTACTGTAACAATGTGGGTATACCGGAACAAGTTGAATGAATAATGCAATGTAATAAGAAAAAAAGAAATATTGGTTTGAAAAGGGTATTCAAAAATTGAAGGTATTGATTTT
The DNA here is from genome assembly GCA_963277665.1 of Viscum album. Classification (NCBI taxonomy): domain Eukaryota; kingdom Viridiplantae; phylum Streptophyta; class Magnoliopsida; order Santalales; family Viscaceae; genus Viscum; species Viscum album. The sequence goes on from OY728157.1 coordinate 636,763,804, forward strand.
GATGAAACCTTAGCTCTGGTTGCAATATTAGAAACAATAATAATCCTTCATTCCATTGCTGCACAATGAGGATACAGAATCTTTCAAATCGATGTTAAATCTGTATTCTTCAATGGTGACCTTCTTGAGGAAGTTTACATTGATCATCCTTGTGGATTTGTTATTGAAAAGGATGAAAGATATGTGTGCCGGTTGAATAAGGCTTTGTATGAGCTAAAATAGGCTCTAGGGAATGGTATTCTAAATTTAATACTTTCTAGAAGAAGACGAATTTTAAGAAAGGTAGATTTGATAGAAATCATTACATCAAGGAGTGTCAGGAGTTTTCAATGATCGTTATTGTTTATGTAAATGACATTATCTTTTTTGGGAAGGATGAAAAATCATGTGAATGATTATCTGAGGAGCTGAATAATTTATTTGAGATGTCCATGCTGGGTGAAATGAAATAATTTCTTGGGCTACAAATCTCACAGGCAATGAATCGTGTCTTTTTATCTCATGAAAAGTATGGTAAAAATATTTTGAAGAAGTTAGTCATGGAAAATTCAAAACCAGTGTCCACACCTATTTCGGTGGGAACCAAGTATTCTAAATATGGAGAAGGAAAGGATGTTGATCAGAAAGTGTTTTGAAAGATGATTGGATGTATGTTGTATTTGACTTCCTCAAGACCCGACATCGTCTATGATGTCACTTTATGTGCAAGATTTCAGAGTGCTCCTATAGAATCACATCTGATTTCTGGGAAAAGAATTATCAAATATATCAAAGGCACAACAAATTTCTAAATTAGGTATGATGGACCAAGAAATATTGATCTATTCTAGTATTCTGATTCTGATTGGGCCGGAAATGTTGATGATTGAAGATCCACATCAGGTTGAGTTTTATTTCTAGGGAAAACATGTGTTAGTTGGCATATGAAGAAATAGAATAAATTAAATCTTATAATAGCTGAAGTTGAGTATGTTGTTACTACTCAAGAAACAACTCAGCTAATGTGGATGAAGACTCAGCTAAAAGATCCACTTGTTGAAGTAAAGCTACCATTTCTCTTGGGTTGTGATCATCAGAGTGCAATCAATTTTACTAGAAATCCAATTTAATATTCTCGAAAAAAAATACATTTATATAAAGTACCGCTTCATCAAAGAGCAGGTGGAGAAGAATGAATTGAGGATGGAGTACATTCCTACATCTGAACAAGTTGTTGATATATTCACAAAACCATTACTGAAGGAACCATTTGCAAAATCGATGTTGAACATGGGTGTCCAACCTTCTTATCATCAAGGTTAAGGTATGTGTCCCTATACCCTCTCTCATATTACCTTTGCATAATTCTTTAAAGGGGATAATTGTTTCATAAATCGATCTATATGGAATCATGTATAAAGGGGGAGTTGTGGGTAAGATGTGAATCCCGCATGTATGTGTGTGAACTATTCTAACTGTTTGTTGTAGTGGTTATAGGTAACAATGTTTTTGTATTCCAGAAAGGTTGAAGACGTGAAGAATGTATAAGTAGAAGCTTGAACGATGTTCTGATGAAGGGTGAGGAGATATGATCATGATATTTTATAGTCACCTCTTTTGGACAGCATGGTTTTAACTGTCAATAATTCTTGTTTCATACAATGAGATAGCTCACATAGGCTTAGAATTGCTGATAAGTAATCTATTCCACAAGGTTACAATGTTTACTGATTTTTTAATCTTGGTTGACAGAAAAATACAAAGGTAGAGATTGTTGGGACCAAGTAGGATGGAGGAGGATGTTTGAAGAGATAGCTTTTACAGAGTATTGCCTTTTGTTGTCAAATTAGATAAATCAATTCACGTTGTAAAGGACTTGAAACCATAAGATGCATTGTGGATATGTATTTCACAAATATCATAATTTTGGAGAACTTGTGATGAAAGCCTTATGAAGGACAGGGGTAGAAATGATGATGCCAGTCATATACAGTTTGGATTGGAAGAAATGATGCTACTAGAAGATAGGATTGTTTTAGTACATCCCGTTGTAACTCTGACGATGCTAAATATGATCTATCAGAGGATATATATCATGATATTGTAGTTCATAATTAATTCTAAAGAATGGTTATGGGAAGTAGTAATGAAATAAATTACCAAGGAATGGACAATTTGGAGGTGGAACAAATGAACACTTTATGGTGGCACCGATTTCTAGTGTTTGCAATATTTTAGAGCCTGAAAATAGGGAGATGAACAAATGTGTTTTTGATAATGGATGTTGCATGCAAGATTGAAGATGGTTTATATTGTTACACACAAGGCCTGACTTAACGTCAGAACATCAAAAAATGGAAAAGGGGTAGACTGCACAAAAAATTTGGCAGAGTGCGTGAAAAAAATAAAGGTTGCACGAAATATTTGAGGGATACACGAAATATCAGTGGGTTGCACGAAAAAAATAATGGGCTACAAAAAAAATAAAGTGGTGTGAAAAATAGAGAAATGATGTTTTTAGTGCAAGAGGTGTTTCGATATTAGAAGCTCTAAAATGACAAAGGCATGATGTGCGCGAAAAATTGGATCATTCCATGAAATATTATGTCACGTGAACAGGGTTTTTACGCACATGAAGGGGGTTTTACATGCGGATTGGTGTTTTTCGTGCAGTGTTAAAAAGGCTTATAAATTCGAGGTGACCCCCTCTCATTGTAAAATGAATGAAACTTAGAAGAAATCTCCAGCTCTGGTGCTCGTAAAATTATATGCTAAGTGAGTTGTGCGAAAAGAAAGGAGTTTTCACGAAAATAGGACAGTTGTGCGAAAAAAAAGGTGCGCAAAAAAGAGAAGTTGTGCGAAAAGAGAAAAAGTTATGAGAAAATCTGAAGTTACATGAAAAATATTTTCTTGCCAGAAGAGAATTTTTAGTTGCAAGCCAGTTGAATTGTGTGCTAGGTATCATAAAAGCTGCTTGAAAAATTTGTGTTCTTTGCACATATTCAGTTGTGTGTATGTGAGTTCTTACCAGCTTATGGGTAGGAATGTGAATACTTCTACTTCATAGAATACAACTGTTCAATTGTAAACAAGCACTGAAATACTTTAATTTTCTATTTATGCTATGAGGGTGCACACGTGCTTGCAGATTGTTTTCCGAGTGCTACATGAGTGTAAGGGTATATCCTACTCATTGTATTCCACATCATAGGATTGTTTTCTAGTGGATTGTGCAGTACTAGATTATTTCCATAACATACCAAGGATGTAGCTACTCTTGTTGAGTAGTGAGCCTTGTAAATCTTGTGTTCTTGTGGTTGTATGTGTTCAGCAAGGAAGACACTCTTTAATAGGAGGTGAAGGTTGTTTCAGTTAGAAGGAATCACAAAAAATAATAGATATCACTAATTCACCCCCTACCTCTCTCATTGATACTTTTATCCTAACTGGGAACATCAGGATATATAGTTTTTTCTTGGATAATATATAGTTTTTCAAACCATTTACCCTACAATGAGAAACTGTGATAACCCCTATAAGTGGAAGAAATTCGGCAGATAGTTTGCGTGAATCATGCATCCTTAATAGCAAACTATGTGTGGGTTTTCAATTCACTCAAAAATTTATTTAAAAATTTCTCATCACCCATTTTAATTATAAATCCACATCCATTCAACCCCAAAATCAGTTTGATGATTTTTTATCCCTCTGTAAACATTTCTATCCATTATGAACTCTAATCATTGGGATTTGAAGCCTGAATTAAGGATTTACACCTCTCCCAATAAGAGGATCTCCTCTCCTATAGTTTCCCTTACGTTTCACACTATTCTCCCATACATTAAACAATGTTCTTCCATATTTTTAGATAGATATATATCAATTATTTGATATATATCTATGGACCATCGATATATGTATACAATTAAGGGATCATGATTTTTTCAATCATGGATTTGGGTTTTAGATATGGATCTCAAGCTACATTGTTATTCTATTTAAATTGGGGATTTTTATTGGGCAGTCATTCGTTGAGGAATTGAGGATGGTGGTCTATAATTCTAATCCCAATGCCTTGATTTAACTTAAATGCTTGTAATTTTATAATTTCTATGGGATTTTATAAATTTATTTTTGTATTGAATTAATTAATATGGTGAATTAATTAATCAATGATATGAAAAATTTGGGATTTTGGGATTATAGATGATGATGAATTTTTTTTAATTAATTATGAGTTATTTAAAATGTTTTTTTATATTATTTATTGTCGAGTTAATTATTAGATATCGTGATAGTTTATTTTCGAAAATTAATTATAGAATTAATTATGAGATATTGAAATTTTTGTTTTTAGATAATCAATTATTCAATTAATTATTATATATTGAGATATATGACTTGAGATAATTAATTAATTAATAAATTATTTTATATTGAGATTATTGATTTCAGATAATAAATAGTTTAATTAATTATGAGATATTGAGATAAATGATTTCTTATAATTCATTGTTGAAAAAATTATGAGATATTGATATTTTTTATTTGAGATAATTAATTACTGAATGAATTAATAGATATTAAGATAGTAGATTTTTGGATAAATAATTGTATAATCAAATATGATATATTGGGACTATTTATTTGAGATAATTAATTTTGGAACTAATTATGTGATATTGAGATAGATGATTTGAGATGATTAATTTTTGAATTAATTATGAGAAATTTAAATATATGGTTTTATATAATGAATTATAAATTTAATTTTAATTTATTCATTTTGTTTATTTTAAATATTAATTGTTGTCTTAATTATGATATATTCAGATTTTAGAATTGAGATTATTAATTACGGAATTAATTATGAGATATTGAATTGGTGGATGTTGACAAATTAATAGATGAATTAATTAATGTTATTGATGTTCTTAATTTATTGATAATTTTATTAACAATAATTTTATGACTAACTAATAGTGGGATTAATATTGAAATTTATGTGAATAATCAATTTTTTAATTAATTATGTGTTGGTGAATGGTAGCACAGACATTGAGTCATGTATTTTGATATTTTGAATGGTAAAATTTCCATTAAATTGTGTAATTATGATAGGAATCATGGAAACGAAAATGTGAAATTATGAATGGTAATGACTTCAATTAATTTTAATATAATGAATAGTAACATGCTTATTCAATTGTGAAATTATAATTGGTAACATGGTAATTAAATTGTGAAACAATAATGGTTTCCATGGATATTCAAGTATGAAATATGAATGGAAACATGGAAATTCGAGTATGAATTAAATAATTGTGACAATGGAATTTTGAGTTATGATATCAAGTGGAATAGTTTATAATCCAACACGAGCTAATGATAGTATTTAGATATGGGTTTTCATGGGAACTTGGTGGTTTGTGTGGTTAAATGACAATTAATTGATAATGTGATTACTGTTTACTTATTCATATTATTTATTTCTTTATACAACCAACACAATATTAATGATTGAATGTTGTTTGAGAAAATATTTTTTCTGGCATACTGAGTAGTTTTCACACCCTACATGGGTTTCCAAATTGGTACATGAATTGATATCAGGGATACATGAAAGGATAAGGTAAAAGTACCAATGATATATTTGTTTCACTGAAATGGAGCATGCATGAGGGAATCATATGTGATTTTGGACCTTCAAGGAAATTTTTAGAGTTTTTGCATTGGAGTAAAATTTTGGAACATTCCACATATTATAGCATTGCATATATCTAGTTATTTTTGATATTTTATTTAAAATATTAGTCATCTTTTTATACTGGTATTGTCATGGGTATGAATATATGTCAATTTTTAATGATTATTAACTTCCACATGTATTTTAATTCTATTATGAGGGTATAGTTTCCCCAAGAGTGACATTATTCCATATCTTCTAGTTGGAAGTCTCTAGCGTATAGGTATGTACACTTGAAATCTTGTGACCGACCGATTTGAGGAATCATCATGTCACACCAATGTTCGTACATTTAAATATTATAATAGAACTTCATAAATAATTTAATGTGAGAGGTTGTTTTCAATTGAAAATCATTATTTTTTAATATTCATACAAAAATAATCATTTTAGAAAAAAAATAAAAAATTAATTATAATATAATTTGGACATGATGATTTCAAAAATGATGTTAATTTTATAAAATTAATTTTTTTAAATGGGAATAAATTATTTTTATATTATTTCGATGAAGAGAGAATGAATTTTATTTTAGAAAAAATACATTTTATGTAGAAAAGTTTTCTTTTTCATTTAAATTATTATTATATTATATCTAATAAATATAAAACCATAATTTTAAAAAATTATATATTACTATTCATATCCTCTAGCAAAATCAAGATGTTATATTATTCATGAATAAATAATTTTTTAATAATCTATATTCATTTATATTTGATGTTGCGGGTTTTATATGATATTTGTGAAATAAAATTTATTCTAAAAGAAATATATTATAAAATCTTGTGGTGTTACAGTTAAATAGTAATAATCAATTCATATGTGTTCCAAAAGATATTAAATCATTCATCATAAGTCATAAACCATGTAAAAAATGGGATTCATTAACATCGCATTTTCATAATATTAAACCGTCTGGTAAAGAAGAAGGATGGTGTTATCAGATCATATCTCTAGTGTATCATTAGTTACATAAATAATGAAATCTTTCATTAAAAATTATTCTAAAAGTTTTTTGTGTAAAATACTAATTTTGGAATTAAAATAAATTCAATAATATATTTAAACATATAATGTATTTGGGATAATATTTCTTTAAAAATAACATTGAAATAATAAAAATAACCTTTAATTCATTATTCTACCTTGATGGTGGGGGACTTTTTTTATGCTGGGTATGTTAAAATAATTATTCCATTCATTGTTTTCATGAAAATTCAATCGTACCTCATTCAAAAAATGGCATTATGACTAACATTAAAAAAAATAAATGGTCAAACATGGATGGAAATGAAGTTAAATAACAATTTAGAATTGTGAACTCTTTATTGAAAGTATTTTTAAAACCCACAAGCATGGTAGAGAAAATATTTATAATTGAAGATTGAAAAAATGTCAAATTTACTAAAAAACATTCATTAGGACTCTTGAGTAATTTAAATGTATAAAATGAAAATAATAAACTAACAGAATCTATATAAATAATAATTTAAAAATAAAACACATGAGTTACATGATATTTATATACTAAAATTTAATCATAATAACATACTGAAAAATAATATTGATAAAAAAAGATATGTTATCATAAATCACTTGCATATTTGTTAAAAATTTGAATAAAAACATCATACTATATATTAGGATATTTTTATTTTTCAATTTCCAATAATTTCTTAACAAGTTTTATAAAATAAATATATGGGTATTATATACCACACATAAGAGAAAAATGTTATGAATAACGTGCATGTCTCTAATAAATGTATGTGAGAGGAAAATAAATTAACACAAGTTAGAAATTCATAAAATATTCTCTATCCTAATTCACAAATCATAGGTTTATTATAATTCTATTTATGATTAATATAAATTATTATAACCTCATCTATGAACCACATAAAACATTTCAACAACCATTAATTAATAAATTTTCATAAAATTTTCTATTTGTAGTGTAATTTGGTTCATTATTCATTAGACCTTCAGTTCTATTTATCCAATAATCATTCCATTTTATTCATAATTATAATCATGGTATAAATAATATTTATAAGAATTATATATATATATAGATTCATATATTAATTATATAGGTAGATAAATTTATGACATCATTCATGGATACGGTATGGAATACTTTTAGAGGAACGATGTTTACACTCTTTGGTGCATTGAATAAAAGAATGTTTGGTAAATATTATCCATAAAATCAATTGTTATATAATATATAAATTAAATATTCATCACATTTATCTTTATTATAATATATATAGATCATAAATGAAAAAAAATCGCAATGGTTCATGGAGGTGGTTTTCACATAAAAGAATGAGTGAAACTATCATTTTACATATAATTGAATTTTAAGTAGCTATATATGATATTATAATTTAAAAATTATAATTTTTAATAAATATTATATAAAAATATTAAATTAATCATGGTATCCATCCTTTAATTAATGTGATGGATAATTAATTGTATCAATACATTGAGGTAGTAAGCAGTACAAATGCTTGAGCGATACATTCACTTTCCATTTAATGGAAAATATGATGAAAAATCATAATGAAATTTAATTATATTTATCATAATGAACTAATTATTTTATATGTTTACCAATATTTATAGGATATACCTAACGATAAAAATTTCATGATGTTAGGTAAGATGATTTCCTCTTCTTCGGTAGGGATCCACTTGATTCCCCCTAAAGACCGTTGAAATTGTATTTCAAGAAGACTATAAGATCTAAAAGTTTGAATGGGACCTTCAAAAAGTAATAGTTATGGGATTAACTAAGATGTATGACTCATAGTTGTGTCAATAAAAGATGTGATGGGTTCCCTTTTAAAACTATGGAGAGGGGTATGCATGGAATTTCATAAAATATTAATATTTAATAAATTTATTCCCCAACATAAATTCATCCAAATTTATTTATATAAAATAATATATTATCCATTGGATGAAATAAAATCATCTAGTAATATTTTTATTGGTTAATGTTGTTTTTTTAAATTTATATTTCTATTTATCCCTTTGTTTATAAATTTTAACCTTACATGTGGTAATGAAATTTTCCCCCAAAGGGGTTTAAATATTAATTATAATGCAATGATTCACTCATAAATATTCACGGGATAATTTATATTAGAGTATGAATTCTTTATAATGGATTTAATATTTTTAAAATAATTTAATATATTATTATTTCTTAAAAAAATCATTAATGATATTTTTGGCATTGATCATTAAATTTGACATTGAAAACCGCACGAAAAAAGGAATTAGAATAAAAATGTATCACACGTCTTTATTATATCATAATTAGGAAAATAACTATTGGAAGAAAATAATTAATTCATATTGGGTAACATATAATATTTTAAAAATCATTTTTTTAGATTTTTTATTAATTTGTAAAATACTTTTTCGTGTCTCATAAGATTTTACGGTAATTTTCTAAATATGTAAAAAAAATTACTCTGATAAATAAAATTAATTTTTAATTAAAATAATAACTTTTCTTAAAAATAGCATATTCTTACAGTTATTGTAAAATATTGTATATATTAATGTCATGAGTGTGAAATTTTTCAATTTATAATTTACTTGAATTATTATGAAGGCCATAACATATAAAATATAGAACCATGTGTAAATATATTTGACACATGGATGGAAATTTACAAAATAAATACAAAAATAGGATAAATAAGTGATTTATAGAAATTTATATTCAATTTTGTAATTTTTTTTAAATATTTTACCAATTTAGCGTTATAGTGGATACATATATAACAAATTTTATTATTCATATTCTTCAAAATGGAACTAATAAAAAATTTGGACCTCCAAATTTTATATTTTGATTTATTTTTTGGGTTTTATTTCATGAATTTCAAGAAAAAATTCATATTGAATTATACATTATATAATGGAAAAAGCGTTTTTAAGAAATTTTCTTTTCTAAGTATAACGACTTTTTGTTCAAAATTCAACCATTAATTTAATTTTAATGAAAATAATTAGATTTTTCATACTAAAAAAATAAATTTTACATTTAATAAATTTTTTAATAAAATTTTACAATGATAATTCATTTAAAAATTTAATTTTTTATAAAAAAATTTAATTTTCACAAATCATTGATAAATCAATAATTTCAAAAAAAATTAAAAATTAATTATAATTTTTTAATAAATAATGATTTCAAAAATTATTTTAATATTCCCAAATAAATATTATAAATATATTAAAATATAATTATATTTTTTTTTGCAAAAAAATAAAAATCATATTCAAAGGAATATATATTTTAATAATAATATGAATTTTCTAAAAAAATAAATAATTATTTTGTTATTATTAATCAATGGTTTTTTATTATGTAAAATGGATATATATATATTTCATAATTTAGTTATTCATATTCATATCCTCAAATTAATTGTCATCTTTATTCAGTAATATTTGATGGTTCCATTAGTTTCATGGTTTCATGTCATATAATCTATCAAACATAATGTTATTATATTAAACTCATATAGTGTCGCAATAAGAGTTGGTTAAATTTATTATAAAAATCGCTTTAAATTGAGATCATTAATTAAATATAAAAATAAATTAACATAATATATTTCATGAAATATGATCTCAAATAGGAAGTATATAAACTGTATAAAAATGATTATGCACAATATTATACATGTCTTTATGAAATAAATATGAAAATAATAAACCCACACAGTCTTGGTATCCATTGAATAGATGTCCATTTTATGGTAGAAAATGATATGGGTATTCAAACAACATGAATTACATGAATATGGTAAATGGAATTCATTGGAAATTTATCTCACCATATTAATGACATCATAAAGAACAATAAGAAATGTTTTAAAATAAATTAAATTTCATATAAAGCATCACACCTTAATTCCTCATGTTTACTAATTTTCATGAATATACTATATGAAAAACATAAGTAACATTAGCACTTTTTAAATAACTATTTATGAATATAAACATTTATAAATATCATTTATCAGTATGATCTACATTAATATTACTTTTCTATTATCTATTTTCAATATCATGGTTATGTAATAGTAAAATCCTATACTCAAACAATACGGAGCTGGTAGTAAGATTATGTAATTTCTACATAATTTAATAGTTTATGAATAATATAATAACTTATAATTATTTTATGATTATATATATACATATAATACACATTAAATTAGATGATATGGCATGAAAAAAGTACAAAAAATGGTTATCACATCTATCATGGCCCTAAAAATTTTAAAATATCATCCCCTAGGGTTTAATGGGAAAAGGGAAAAAATAAGTTTTTGATGATATTACCATTAAAGAGTTGTATAAAATGGAATATTTTATAAAATACACAAGGAATATAGTATATAGAAAGAATAAATAAACAATAATTACGCATAATTAAAAAAGAAGGAAATATATATGCATTGCATTAAATGAAAACATTGATAACAATAATAATACATATCAAAAATAATGAATTCATATTGTATGGAATAAAAACACATTATCAAGAATCATACTCTATTATAGCATTTTGTATACACTATAACATAACTTGTTTTATCTTCTGACACATGTTAGTTCATTAAGAGGGTATATCATTCTGGGCCCCATCCTTAACCTGATCAAGTAGAATATAATAAGAAGAATATTCATTATTATCATTCATTCCATTTCATGATTAAATTCATGTTAAGAAACATGGATATAATATTTTGATAAATGCATATAATATATACATCTACATTCAATTAAATAATTTTGATGTCTTGGGGAAAACACTTAATAAACCTGTAAGTCATGGGGTATCATGCAAGAATGTGGATATACCATTTTCCATGAAATATTATAGAGAGTGTAAAATTAATTTGTGGGTTAATACATGTAATATTATAATTGTGTTGAAAATTTTTTATTGGTAGGAGACCAATGAAATGGTATGAAAAATAATTCATCATTTTTCATTCAGATGTGAGAATATTCAAAATCATATCCTCATGGAGTGTCTCAATAGGTGTGTATTCATGTGCCTTCTCATCATCCATTATGTTAAATATTGATTCAATTCTCAACACAGTATTTTATTGGGGACTACCCATTATATAATCTCTTCAAAATCAATACCCACATCAAGTTTCAATATAGGGATGTATTTCTATGTAAATTACAGACACATTTACATTAATAATCATAATCTGTTATTTTCAAAATATAAAATTATACACATTAATCAAAATTATTAAATATAAGGAATAAAAATGTAGACATTTAATTTCAATAAATTTATTTTTAATTATAGAATTTTTTTTAGAATTTTAAATGAACGAGCCACAAATAAGGAAAATAGTAGTTGATCATAAAAAGTGTCCCAAATATTTATATGTAGATAAGAATAATCCAACATATAGATTTGGTAAATATTAAGTCACAACCACATAATATAATGGAATGAAAAATGATATCAAAATACCATAGATGAATTCATTTACTAAAATAACAAATCAAATAGTAATTATATACACAACATATTGAGAATTTGGTGCATAATATAGAACATGTTATGATGAGATAAATTTGTGATGGGAAACCCATACCTTATGTCCTATTATCCATGAATATATATTAACCTCCTATATACTACTCATAGAAATCATAATTAAACGATTTAAAACATTAATTATATAAATGTTCATCTATAATCTTAATAAAAATTATATTTCTATATGAATTATTATGAATTTTATGATTGATGGTTATAATTTTGATGATTTGTACTGTATATAAGATAGTTATTTTCATATAAATTTATATTCAAAATTTAGTAATTAGTGTTTCAACAATGTTATTTTATGATGTTTTAATAATTAAAAAATTTATCTATCGTCCCATTCAATTTCATCATCATATTGATCATTAAAATTCTTTTATCATGATTCGTTCCACTGAGGCCCATTCCGTGACTACCCTATGCCCGTATTCCATATGCTAGGGGATGGCCACTAGCTCTAGAAAAGGAATTTCCCTAAAATGGGAAAGCATTGCCTCAAAACCTGTACATACACAGACATGGTATATTGTGCACATGTAAAACACAATAGAAGAAGAATGGTGCAACCACAGCTAACAACCACCACATAGTGTAAATATATGTACTGAAGAAAAGAGGCCAGAATAAAGCCCCAATAAAATGGAAATACAGAAAAATAGGAAAACATCCCATGAGGTCTTCTTCCAAGGATCCTACTTGAAGGGTATGTACTTCTTTTCATTGCATCTCTCCAGATCGAATGGTCACCCCAATACATCATCAAGTCCTAGCTTCTCGAGACACTGTCGAAGCTACATATCGTCCGCACAAGACACAATAAGGTGCGGGTGATGTTAGTACAAGGGTGAGTATAACAATACCCAGTATGGACTCTGAGAACATTGAAGGTATCTCAAGAATTCAACAAAGTAAAAACCTCAAGAATGACCTCAATCACAATGAACAAATAAAGAGACAACTCACACTAGTTTTAACCTAAGAACAGATGTACAAATTTTTATTCTTGAAAATGTATCATCTTAATATTTAATGAGACATTGTTTCTAACCCACATAGGATCGATCGGTGCTTGTCCACACTGGATCACTCGGTGATGATCCACAAGGGATTGCTCAGTGGTGATCCACACATGATCGCTCGGTGATGATCCACATAGGATCCCTCAATGCTGATCCACATAGGATCTCTATTTATTCTTCACATCTCAGCCAACAATAATATTCCCACACAAAGCACGCATGATGCCAGGTGGATGTGCTCCTCAAGCCATCAGTCGTATTTCTACCGGAAAAAATCCCACAATGATGTAACCCGATCAACTTCCCTTTCATATTATTTCTCATGAAATAGACAATGAGTTAACCAGACACTTGGTCTATAATTTTTAGGCAATTTACCTTTTATGGATGGTTCGATTAGGGTAATATCCAACCTGGAAAAACTCCAACTTTCTCTGAAACTCGTGAAGAGTATCTTAAAAGGACTGCCTCTTCCTAAGGGTTTCGGTGCCAAAGACGATTCTTCTAATGGGCATCTGGTTTAAGTGGTATGCCCAATTAAGTGTAATAGGTCCAAAAGGGGTTCGGGTCCAGTCTGACCTGACCTGACCTATTCTAGTTTGACCCAATCTGATTTGGGTCGAACCGATTCAAATCTGGCCCAAATCAAGTTGACATGGCCTACTAGGCCCGGCCTGACCCAGATCGGTTTGAACTGGCCTGCTGGACATGCCTGACCAATCTCGCCCACCTGGCAGAATGTCCCACCAGGCTCACCACAGCTCGCAGTTGCGGGCTGACTCCCTTAACTCGGGACGCGAAATAGCCCCATCCAACATATACATAGGCAGTAAGGTCCACCGGCCACATCTCCCGCATCAACCTACACGGTGGGTTGACTTATTCACTTGGTGCCATGAAGGCGCCATAGGATTCCAGCACCATGGCCCGTCGTGGTTGCGGCTTCCTTCGCCCATGCACACTGTCGGGGTGTGCCTCCTTCAAAGATGTGACCCGTCATGGACGCAACTTCCACCACCTTGGTGCAATGCTGGGGCTCGCCACCACTAGCACCGTGGTCCATTGCGACAATGGCTTCCACTACCCAGGCCCGCCATTGTGTCATGCCTCTTTCAGCATCGTGACCCGTCTGAGCCGTGGATTCTTTCGCCCAGGCGCGATTCATCTAGCATCGTGGCATGCCGTAGTCACATCTTCCACTGTCCAGGCTCGCCGACGGGGTGAGCCTCTTACTCTAGCCTTTAGTTGGGCTGGTGGCCCGTCTCTTTTCTACAGGTCATGCGGCCGGCTCCACTGCATACCACCTTACCATTTGGATTCCCACAAGAAACACAAACAATTAAAAAAACAACGGAGGGTCTGGGCCTTGTTCATTTGACCATCTCCCTCCATGTTAGCATTAACATGGATAGTATTTGAAGTAATGTACAAGTCTTAATTAGACAATGACACCCCCTACCTTCAGTTTGTTGGAAGGCTTTGCAGAAGAAGATGCAGTGTACACATCCGATGTTTTTTGTTGGCATTCTTCGATGCCCTTCATTCCCCCATAGACTGTTTCTTGATCAGGTTCTTCATCAAAGTGGAATGTCACACACTCTTCGTCATAGCATCCTCTCATAGCTCTCCCAAAAACAAAGTCCAAGATCCTATTAAATATATGGTGAGGTAGAGATTAATGCATCGCACAGTTAATAAGGTTTATTAATTAGTTTAATTAATGAACCTCTTAACTCTCTCAACAATGTGGTTATATAGCCCATTATTTATCCCAACATTACAGTTAAAAAACATAAGAATCAAGGCATTAAATGGTTTGACGTTGAAATGTTGTCCCACTACCTTTTGTCAACTTGTTTAAAAATGAGAAATAAAATAACCTTTATTTATTTTACTATTTTTTTATAATGTCCATGAAAATTACTTTTTCATATGTCCCTTGCATGTCATTGTTAAGCTTTCCTTAACCGAATCTCGGCATAACAGATTCAATGATTCCCTCGGATTCATATTCTAATCACTATTTAAAATTATAGAAAATGATTCATGAATGTTTACTAAATGTATCTTAAAAAAGACAAAAAAACTATTCTGGGATCTCCGGGACACTGAATAACATTCTGTTAATTTTTCCAGACTCGTAATAATCCAAAATAATTTAAAAAAATTATAGAATTTTAATATCATTAAATTCGCCCCACAGTATGGATTTTTGTACCCAATAGAAACAACCAAACTAGGGAAACAAATGGAGTTACTAAGCATACATATAATCCTATCGTTCCCATGTGCTCTCTTAGAGGATCTCGTGCTTCTACAAAACTCTCTCCAGAGGAATCAACCACCCATGAAGGACCCGCTCCTATCGATCCACAATCTCCACCAAGAACTCTGAAAATGTCACGCCATCATCATTGTCCTGCTCTCCTTGGTCTATAATGTGAGATGAATCATGCATGTACATCTTCAACTGTGACAGATGGAAAACATCATGAACTCGCGGAATCTGTGGGGGAAGGGCTAGATGGGATGTCACCTCAACTAATCTATTGAGGATCTGGAACAGTGTGATGAACCTTGGAGATAGCTTGTCGCCCCAGCCATATCTCCTCAATCCTCATATGGGCGAGACCCGTATAAAGACATAATCTCCTTCCTCAAACTCCAAGTGTCTTTGTCACATATCGGCATAAGAAATTTGTCGGCTCTGTGCAGTGTTCATGTTCTCTTGTATGGTCTACACCTTCAAAGTGGTATCTTTTACAAACTCAGGACCCATAAGTGCTGAATCCCCTTTGTATTTCTAGAATAGAGATGATATGCATGATCACCTGTACAGGGCCTCAAATAGAGCCACACTAATGGTGATGTCATAACTATTATTTTATGCAAACTCTACCAGTGGAAGGTGGTTCTCCCACCTGCGGCCAAAATCTAAGACAAAATAATGATGAATGTCCTCGAGTGTCTTTATGGTTTTCTCCATCTGATTATCTATTTGTTGATGAAAGGAGGTTCTTAAGATTAGCTGAGTCTCTAAATCCTCATGTAATCCCTTCCCCAAGAGGGATGTAAAATGAGCACCGCAATCTGTGATGAGCATCGATGGCACCTCTTGAAGCTGTAAAATCTCTTGTACATAATGGAATTCCAATCCATATACTGATCCATTCTCCCATATGGGTAGAAAGTGGGACGAATTTGTTAGTTATTCAATGATCACCCAGATGGAATCGTGGCCTCGAAAAATATGTGGTATCCCTGTCAGGAAGTCTATAAAGACACCATCCCACTTCCATTCTGGCACATCAAGTGGTTGAGCTTAGCCTATTTGTACTCGATGCTTCACCTTCACTTTCTATCAAGTGAGGCATCGTGATATGAAATCTGCCATGAATTTCTTCTCTATGTCCACGTGTACTGACACTGGAGGTCCTGGTACATCTTCGCCACTCCAAGATATACCACCACCAGGGATTTGTGGAACTCTATCATTTCATCCTCTCGTAATGTCATTGGTACCATGGTGTGTCCCCTGAAGAGATAGACTTGATCCCCACTATCATAAAATCCTCTAAGAGACTATCCTATGGTTTTCTGTGCACGTCAGGCCTCACATTCAATGTCCCCAAGATGTTCCTCCCGAACTCATTGAAGGAGTGGGGGAGGGATAGTCATAGACTGGAGGTGAGCTACTCCATATCTATCCATGAAGGATATCTGCGATGCAGATAGCTATTATGTCTCCTCACTCAGTAATTGTAGACCAGACATCCTGCTGAGTGTGTATGCTACTATGTTCCACATCCCAGTAGGGTAGACTATCTCAAAGTCATAGTCCAGGAGGAACTACAACCATCGCCACTATCTCTGGTCCAGGTCCTTATGTGAGAAGATATACCTGAGACTCTTGTGATCAGAGTAAACAGTAAACCGTTCACCCATCATGTAGTGATGACATTAATGTATATCATAAAGAGATTTTTATTATTAAAATCTCGATCGTAAATTATAATGAAAAAAATATTCAACATACTTAACATTATATGTATATAATTTCCATTTCCAATGGAATGGAACAAAAATATTCATTATATATAAACCATTGGAATTTTATTTTCAATATAGTATAATGTATCATCCACCCCCTCACCCGTGTAACCAATGAATATATTTTCATTCTCACATACATGACATATATAGATAATACCAATGCAATGGTTTTTATTATTTAAACAATGAAATTTATAGCATATTGAATATCAATATCTTTTAGGTAGGTAAAAATTACCGAAAACAAATACTGTCAAATAATTTTCTATATATTGATGGAATAAATCAAAGTATGTTGACTAAATCCAAATGTTTTTATGAATGATGTAATATTATTCTCTAAAAGAACTTATTTATTTTGAATTGGTTTAAAATGTGGTAGTTACATCAAGAGGGCTTAAAACCCATTGTAATTAGTCACACATTGGAGACAATAAAATAAGATGTTATATGATTATGATATTTGGGAGTAAATTGTAACACCACGAACTCATTAACCATGGTCAATATAGTATGATATTTTTATTTAATTAATATGCTACTACAAATATTTCTGTCATGACATGAGACACTACCAACATTTAAAAAACTAATGCGAACGATTTTAATGAATGTCCCATGGAGATGTGATCCAACTAATACATTGTTATTGTTAATTAACTCTGATTATTCAAGATATCAGATAAAGAACTCCCAAAGTAGATATAATTATTTTTTTAATGATGAATTTAAAAGAATTAAATGAATGATGTACATGACTCATCAATATAATTCAATAATCATGTCCAAATGGTTCAAGATTCCCATTGTTAATCGAACATGTTTTGTTTGAAAAATACACATATTTAATAATGGGATTAAATATTAAAAAAATCAATTTCCCTTTTTCTATTCATAAATATGAAATTATACTTAGTTTTGTTTTCCAAAACTCTATAAAAAAGTTTATTTGATGAATGTATCAATAGTTTCCATTTTGATATTGCTAGAACTATTCTATATCTTAATAATACTTCACATTAAAGCAGGACATGGGAAACTATAACAATTAAAAATATTCAAAAAAATAAAAATTGAGGTCTATTTTGTAGAGGAAAAGGTTTGAAAAAATATTTTTAGGATATATCTAATATAAATCACATAATATTGTTAATATTACTTTACATGATCATGTAAAAATTTAATTATGGTCAAATATCATTTTTCAAAAAAAAATGGTTACATTATATTTTAATGTATTAAATAATATAGTATTATATAAATTTTTCATAGATGAAAAAAGAATTTTAAAATTGGATTTGATGGCGTAAAAAAATGGAAATTAATGATTTATTCAAAAATATAGTCAAGACATAAACTGTGGATAATGCTATCATTTTTAACCAAATAATTTTCTTGAATATAAAAAAATATACTATTTTTATTGATTTTTATTATTAAATGTATCAGGACAATTTATGATAGCCTCAGGAAAATATAAACTATTTATAAAACCATATTTTAATGATAATCCCACTAGATATGAGAATCAGGGATTATAAATAAGATGAAAAAATCTCACCCTTTAACACCTTCGTTTGTGTTCAAATAGTGATCCCAACATAATGATAATGGTTTATAGGATATATAATATATTGAAACTAAAATCTAATGTCTAAATTGAATCAAAATTTATGACACATGGAAAATAATTCCTAGTGTAATTGAAAAGAACATACTTTGAACATATTTTATATTTTGGAAAAAAAATCTAGAAACATGTGTATTTTTTCTGAATATTGAAGAAAATATTTGAAATTGTTATTTAAAAATTAATAAAAGAGAGTTTGATTATTTATTTGACCATATTACAAGATTATAGACATTGAAAATTATTCATTCCATTATATTTTAATTATATTAAAAATTAATTCAATTTGAGGTAAAATATTAATTTGGGGATAGTGATGTGAATGAATATATTTTGATGAAAAAAATTTAACAAATTTATCCCTTTTAATGAAGATATAAAATTATTAAAATAATTGAAATATATATATATATATATTGACTCTAAAAATGTCGTTTATATTTATATTAGAAACTGGATGAATATTCAATTAGTACCAAATTCAGAAATAGAAATTTGGACACTCACATGTTTGTGATGAAGAAAAATAACATGTCACTGATTATGATAATATATGATGATGTTATAAATTATTCCTATTTTAATGAAAATTGATTTGATTTTTTCCACAAACCTAGAAAATAATTTTTTTTATTTTTCTTTTACATTAATTCCTTCTTCCTTTCAAAATAAACCCAAAATTTTGGTTGCCTTTTTATATTGATAAAATATTATTCCAATGATTTATAATGATTATTTTCATGAATTAAATATTATATTCATTTAAAACAATTGAATATTTCTAAAAATTGAGTAATAATGATGAAAATGAATATCTCAATAACACTAAAATAAAAACAATTAATGGTATACATTTTTTGTAAAATAGTCTCTTGTTCATTGTTATATTCTTTTTTATATCTCTCTTATTAAAATCAATTAAATACATAGGAGTCACACATAGTGGATGATTATATAATTTTATTATATATCAAATATAAAAACACTATTGAAAACTATATCAGAAGATATGTTAGTTTTAAGAAATGAGATTTCATGTTACATATATTGATTGTCCTACTAATTAAAGAAGATACAAATATTAGTCATTATTATTTATTGGTGGAATATGTGTCTAATGGAATTTCGTGAAACAATATAATTCAAGAAAATTTCATATTAAATAATAAAATTCTAAATTTGATTATATTTAATATATTTTTTATATTTTGTTCCAAAAAATGATATCCATTTTCTTGATGAGTATCCAATTATTTTTGAAAATAAAAACATAATGTGAAAAAAAATTATTCTAAGATATTGTGTAACATAATATATAAAATCACATATACATACAATACAATTTCTTAATTGAATTTTTCAATAATGTTGCATTTATTCTTTAATTTGTTCCATAAATTTAGTATATTAGGAATATTTCTAAAAAATAATCTAATATAAGACATTTGGGAAGATGGAATCACAAATGGTGAGTATCTTATTACCCCACATTATAGAGAAGTATTTTTGAAATGTCACCAAATATTTATTTATGTTTTCATTGATAAAAAAGGGGGAAATAACAATATTAAAAATATATCATTGATAAATAATTGTTTAATATATTTGACTATTTGTTGGTAATGATTAATTGAAATTTGTAAGAAACATTGTTGAAAAAGTGTTTTCAGTCATTATCAATTGTTGAAAATCTACATTGTTAAATTTTATTTCAGAAGTAATTTCTTTTATTTTCTTGAATTATTCAGATCACATTTAATATTCCTTTTTTACTATAAGATAATTTCATTGAGATGAATTAATTATTATCATTTCAAAATCTATTTAATTTATTTAAATAAGGATGATGAAAATATATATTCACATTTTAGTTCCACTAATTTAAGATGGAGAAATTTTTGAAGAAGGGTATTAAAAATAGATGGAATTGAAATTTGTTGTATATAAAAAAATACAATGGGGGTTAATGATTATCTTATTAAGGATGATATTTAATTTTTATCAACACATATGATTGAGTGGCAATGAATTTTTGGAAGTTGATGTGATGAATGAAATTGTATGAAATGTTATTGAAAATGGTTTAAATTTATTTATAATATTTTTTGACTTATTGTAATAAGGAATAAGTTTATATTAGTTATTATTAGTATTTTCATAAATTATACAATAGGAGTGTGTAATATGATTTTTGAAATTATCAATGTTATATAGTATTATAACTAGGATTATAAATATCACTATGATGATATGTAATATATCCCAAAAATGTGTCAGAGTATACATAATTTTTTTTATTATATTTAATATCAACTTTGATGACTCACATATTTAGATTGATAATTTTTCATAATATATATGTTTATCTATAGTGAAAAAAATATCTAATTAAATCATGTTCAAAAATGAATTATAATAATGATATTTAAATGTTACTAGATGTATTTAATGGATGAAGATAATTTATAATTGGGTCATATAAGAAAAATATTTATTACTTGGTTAAATAAATTGATAAAATAGGTGATATATACTAGTATTTTATGTTTAAATATCATTAATTTTGATGAATAAATAATGATTAAAATTAAAGTTTGGGTATGGATTTGAATGTAATATTATTATATGAGTCAAATAATTCATGAATATGATAATTTAAAGATATATTTTACATGTGTGAATGTAGATGTCTTGAATTGGTATGATTCTTATGATGAATTTATTGGAAAGAATCTTTGGTTAATGGAATTTCAAATATATATATTTTTTCATAAATATATTCAACATTGAAAAAATGTGATTATCAAATTGGTATATGTTATTAAAATATTATTATCAGAGTGGATAATGTAAAAATATAGAAATTAATTACCTTTGTGTTTAACAGTGGTGATTATGACTATTTGGTTAGATATGGAGTATTAATAAAATGGTGCAGTGTTTGTGAATGAAAATAATGGCAATAAGTCGGTGAAAAGAACCATTATTGTACAATAAACATTCATTTGTAAATACTACGACTAAGGTAACCCAAATTTATTTCAATAGAGTAGGAGAGGAATGAGATATTTTATTCATAAAAATTTGATGTATTTTAGTATTTATGGGAATCATTCCATAAGATTATAATTCATTACTATTTTACATTGTAATGATTTGGTTATATTTTGATATGGGTTGTTGAAGTTCTAAATGATTTCAAAGACATTCGATTGGGTATACAGTTGTCTGGATAATAATAGATGAGTTTATTGGTCTCTAATAATATCCATTCTACACTATTGAGCTATTTATCATTATTTGAGGAAATCGTTAAATATATTGAATTTGGTTTGTTTAAATTCATCACCATATGATTTTGAAGATATTAGTACTCAAAAATACCTATATAATTAATTTTTAGAGAATTTATCTTTTATCCATATAATTAATCCCTTGTAGTTTAGGCCAACTATTATGTGGTATCGTAACACTATATAATGGTTTCAAGTGCAAGTTTTAATAGATTAAAATATTAGTTATTATTACAAATGAACCCTCTTAATTAAAAACAATGATAATGAAAATCCTATGATGATTAGAGTGTTCAAAATAGATTCCCTAATTATTTGATATGTAATAGTTTTTATCATTATAATATACACACCAATAAAATAAATTATTAGAAAGATAAGTAAATAAATATGATTTTATTTTAAAGGAATTAAAGAATAATTATCTTGTAGAAACATGTAAAATATATCATAATAGTAATAAATAAAAACACTATTTACAAAAGTTAATCCTATAATTAAATATTAAGAGTTAATGAAGTATGAAATTCTAACAAAAATTTTCTAGAGTTTTAATACCCACAATAAAGGTAATTATTTTCATATATAAAAAACAATTGATTTGATGAAAAAAATGAATTCATATTCCAAAAATCCTATAATACCAAAACCTGACAGATCGATACCATCTATGTCTTCCTTAAACAAAAAGTCCCTCAATACAAAGATAAGTGTTTGACAAGTTCTCCTAGAACCTAATTCCCTGATTCGATGGATTATATACAACAGTATTATTATCCCCTTAAGACCTCAGTATAACCTCTATCGGACATAGTTAATATTAAATGAAAATGTTCTATGGAATTTACAAGCCTCATAAACAATCCTTATAAATACATCTACCTCAAATATTACAATGATTAGGAATGAGATGTTTATAGATATCGATCAACACCTTTTTTGAGTTGAGAAATGAATCAACACCAATATCGTCAATTGTAAACCCACTTATAGTAAATTAAATAAGGGTTTTATATTTTAGTTAGTTGAAAGAGATTTAGAAAACAATCATTATGACTGCACATAAAGATCAGGATTTTGATATTGTCGACTTATCTTGATCTATATTTAACAGTACGAAAAATATTTTTATCACTATTAAAATACATAAAACGTATTCTATTTTTTATAACATTTTCAATTTATCCAGATTATAATCATCTTACAATCTAATGGACTATATTATAATTTTCAAAATGATAAAATGATAAAAAAATAATGAGATTCATCGGTATTAATGTTAGTCTATTGATTATTTCCTCGATCACACTAATAGATGGGGAAATAATATATCAAAAGTATATAACTGTAGATGAACCAATGTATAGGACACAAATTATATTTAATTGGTCTGAATGAATAATATATGTTAATATATGTTACTTAGTATAAGCATTTCTTTTATTTTAATAAAATAATATTTCTACACAGACAAACTAAAACCCATGGGATATAAAAATTTTATAAAATATATTTATTGGAATATTTTTGTGACTTAAAAACATAAGGGAAGTAATATTAGAAATTATATCATTCAACATAGAAAATTTCATCCTTTAATAAAGAAAAAAAACAAGACATAAAATTAAATGGAACATCATTAAAATACATAATACCCTTTTTATTTTAAAACATAAAAAAGAATCCAAATATAAATTTTCTGATTGCTTATTTTAACTCCACAAAAGTCTAAGACATCCTTATGATCCAATAGAAATTAATACATCAGAATCTCCCATTATTGAAAATCCATATAAGGAAATATTCAACCATTTTTTATAAAATCTCTCCCTAAGTTTCTTCATTTAAAAAAACTCACTCGTTGTAGAAATTGTCCTAATAATTCCCCACCTTTGGGATTAATGAAAAATTTAATGTAATATATATTCTAATGAAATGATCTAATATATTAATATTTGAAAAAGATGAGTTTTAATATGTTTCCGTAGATAATACCATATAGAATATTCATCGAAGTGAAATTATAAATAATTCACATAAAAAAATTGTATAACAACACAATCAAACCAATTTCATTCAAAATGTATCATTTCATCAACAATTTATATAAAATATTTCCTTGTTTCATATATAAAATGTTAATAACCACCATTATCTTCATTAGATTTTTTCGGATATCCCTTTTTCCTTAGTTACTAAGGAGTAATTCATTATCATCCCCTCCTCCAAGACTAATAATATCTCATTCTAATCATTGAGATTTTCATAATTCGTAGTGATCATCATATTTTGTAAAATTAAACTGAACAAGTCATATTCAAATGACCAGAACATAAATTTTCTACCTCAAACATGAAAACCTTTTCATTCTGAATTCTGTCATTGTCACCCAAATTTTTAGTCATGTATTTTAACATTTAAAAAATATAAATAAAAATCAGTTGAAAACGTGTCAAATGATTCAACATACTCAACATATAGTTTATTTACATAAAATATATAATCATCATGATCCTTAAATTCATTATCAACTGTTATCATCCGTATCACTATCTGGTTAAAAATTCTATTATGGGCCTTCAATTTACCTTAGAATGTTTTTATTTCTTCCTCATTTATGATGAATTTATATATTAACAACATCATCTATTTTATTTTTTTATTCAGGGGTTTTATAATTTGTAATCATATGGTTTAAATTTAAGAACATTACGGCATCACATCACATACATGTTTTATATTTTTGGAAAATGTAGTCATTGATATTTTTATCCAATGCAGACTAAGTGTCAGATAACTCTAATGGAATATCTGAAACATAAGTTCTATAATGACCTACATCTGTATTTTTTGAATTATCCCCTATCATCTTAATTAATATTAAGAATATAAACATCTCTATCAATTTTATCCTTATTCAATGATTTTATTTTTGAATGATGATATTCAAATTATCCATTTGAGGATGATCCAAATTCTTTAAAAACATATAACTCTGTATTTTTTTTATTTCCAGGATAACATAGATGATGTATAGGATGTATCTTTTGAAAAATTGATTTTTATTTATATCATACTCAGTTTTTATTTCTGTTTCTTCATAAAATTTTTACACTTATTACTCTAATTCCATTTCAAACTATTCCACAGTTCTAAGAACCCCATTCCCAATTATTTTAATAATATATTCGTATATTAGGTTTTCAATTTTTTATTCATCATTAGACTTGATTATACCTTATTTTAGTTTATCTTTATCGTTATCACCTATAGTTTGAATTACTAAAGGGTAAAATAATGTTTCTATACAGGTTAAACTACAAATGGATTTCGTAGATGTTCTTGGGGAACAGTTCCAGAACATGAACCCATTTATACGTATGTTAATGGAGAATCATATAAAACCAAATGATCTATTTCACTTTCTACTCCCTTTAGTATCCTTTATTCTCTTACTTCCTCTACCCCCATTTTCTTTTCTTTCTTTTTTCTTTTCAGTATCATCCATCTCAATAGTAATCTGAATCATAAGTGCTAAGGCCTCAGACATATCAAACCTGAAAAATTCATCAACATGATTATTATAAATCTATTTTTCAATTACTCTTTTGAAATCAGAATCTAACATTTTTATTTTGTTTGTTTTTAACATCAGCTAGTGAAGATTCACCTTTCCAATTTTCTTTGCGATCACCATTCTAATTTACTAGTTCAGTTTTAGATGCATCACATTCTATTCTATCCACAAAAATTTAAATTTTATTAAATTAATATAATCATTATTCCCATATTTTTTTACCTAATAAAAAAAATCCCATATAATATTATTTATTATTTATCTAGAAAACATCCATGTAATATAATGTAATTTTATTTATTGGACTAGTTAACATTGAGATCATAAATGCCATTTTTTCCTTTAGAATTGATGAAACTGAGAGGGAAAAAACAATACCATGTTTATTTCTCTAAGAATTATTAAAAAAACTAAAAAAACCTCATGAAACAAAAGGGAACCACTATTTAATTTACTCAATATTAAGTAACTTTTAATTAGAAGGGTCCCCAATCATGCATCAGGAGTGGAATGTAAATATATTATTACTTTATAAAATTATTCGAATAAAGGTTATTCTTCCTTTGACATCTCAAAACTAGAAATCATATGTATAGTGTAATGTGAATGTAATTTTCTTCACCCTAAAAGGTTATATTAACTATCTAGGTGAAGAGTTGATAATAATGTCTAAAAATTTCACTGAAAAGGTAAAAATAAAAAAACCATAATCATCTTCAAAAAGAAACTCTAAAAATGCATGAAACATACTAAAAATACCAGGATCATGACATTTGAAATCCATTTTTT
Source organism: Viscum album (assembly GCA_963277665.1). Taxonomy (NCBI): domain Eukaryota; kingdom Viridiplantae; phylum Streptophyta; class Magnoliopsida; order Santalales; family Viscaceae; genus Viscum; species Viscum album. Next base: position 636,790,512 of record OY728157.1, read on the forward strand.
GACTCATTTTATTTACCCACATCGAAATGAAATAAATTTCATTTGAACAGAATCATATTAAATATAAAATTCACAATCTATTAGTTTCCATGTGATGATATTACTTTTTTAAAAATATTGAATATTTTCCGTCATAGTGAATCTGGTGCAATAATTCCGAAGAATAAATGAGTCATACAAAGAATTAAATCTGGTGATGAGAGTCGATGTTGTAATATATAAAAACTAATGTGGGACATTGGGTGACCTAATATTATATTGTTGTAGGTGTAATGGTTAAAATTACATTAAATTAAAAATCTCATATTATAAACAAATTACTAGTATAAAACTGAGATTTAATCTGTAAATTATTAATATATAATCTGTAAATGTTAATATATTTTATGGAAAATGTGTCAGTGGGAGTAAAATATAATATCATTTGAAATTTTTTTTTTAAATTTAATAAAATTTGAAAACAAAAAGGATAAAATATAGTAATTAATAAGTCTATAAACTAAAACAAGGGTTCTTTTCAGATTATATGTTTTCTACGAATTAATAATTTGTTCTTCAGGGTTTTTTTGAAATAAATTTATTATGAATTTGAAAAAAATTAAATCTTTTGATTAATTTTGTATCAATTTTCATTTATGGAAATATTTTGAATCCATTAATCTATTTAAAATACTTTTTCATGGATTTTATATATGAAATATGAATCAGGAAATTTTAAAAAATATAGTATGAATATTTTAATGTTAAAAAATCATCATTATTATTGAAAAATAATTTTTTTAGTAAAAATAATATTTTATAAAAATAATTGTTTTAGAAAACTAAATCATTTTTACTCCCATTGTCAGACGAAGTAAATTAATGTATATTGATTGATAATAATGATGTATTTTTGAAAAATCAATTGATTTTGATCATTCTGAGATACAATTTACATTAATTAAATCTCTAAGAACTAAGGTGTTTTGTAAAAATATTAAAAAAAATTAAGAATAAAAATGAAATGTATAATATATCTCTATTTACTTTGTATTTATGAAGGAATTGGTGTCCCATATCCATGTATATAGAATGTGAGTGATGTGACATATTTTTAGTTAATGAAACGTAACTACTAGTGTAAAAAAATTGTGAATCAAATCTCATTATTAGGGAGACTGTGTTTCATCCTTGACATTTAAGAACAAAAACATTCCACAAACACATATTTGGATTTAATAGTGGAATGATCCACTGAGTGCTGTTAGTTATAAGACCATGAAACTAAACATTCTCTTATAAAATTAAATATGACATATATAATTCTCTTATATTATCTACATCACCCAATGTCATCATCATAGAAATAATTTAATTAAAAAATCATAATTATAAAAAAACCAAAAATCCATATTCCCTTATTGTAATAATAAATTCACTTAAAAATTAATATTAGAACCCTTAAAATTGACATGATATATATAACATAAGAAAAAAAAACAATATATTTGATTAATTAGCTATTAATTAATGTAAGATTCCAATCATATATCTAAAAATAGATTAATAAACTGGTTTCCTAGTATCATCAATATCTAATGTATTTGTGTATTAGAAAGGTCTGTGAGTATTTTTTTTGTTATTTTTAAAAAATTTCATATGTTTATATTATATACTCTTATTTAGAGATAAAAATGTTTCCTCTTATTTTCATGGAAATTTTAAAATCTATAATATATGTTAACTCTCTCATTCAACTGATTTCAATCATTGATTTCACGAGATCTATAAAGAAATTTTTTTTAACTATTTATTTATAGGAAATATAATGAAATATATATTTGTACAAAGAAAATATTTTTAAAAACAAATCTAATAATAGGGGTTGAATACACATCATCCTAAAAAATTATCTTGCTATAGAAATGTTGTTAACCAATCATACATGGCACTATAAGTTTGTTTATGTAAATTTTATTCCATAGAATGGTTAAAAACATATTCTGGTGAAATTTATTTTCAAAACCTGGGAGTTTCTCTAAAAAAACCACATGGTGAACATATCAATTAAGGAATTGTAATGTTAAAAACATTTGGAATCATTTTAAATAAAAGTCTTTTTATATTCAATAGGTATACAGATTACATGTAGTCTAGCTAACATTGAATAAGTTTGATCAAAATATATTCCATCTTTTTTTTATAATCCTTAACAACAAGACAATCATTATTTTAAACTTTTATTCCTTTTTATTTAATTTATTCAAAGAAAACTCATTTAAATACAGTATATATGTATCATTAGGTAATTCAAAAAATTTCAATACATTATTTATTTCAAACTCATTCAGTTTATCATGAATCTCTTCTTACCAAACCCAATCAACTAAATCCATATCTTGTTTTTTAGGATCAAAATTATTAGAAAAATCCCGAGGATCATCTTAATTTCTAAAATTACTTCTAGATCTATAAAATAGATTTATATCCCCTATAAGGACCCGACCTAAGTTGCCAGAGCCATTTCCTTATTTAATTACATTGGAAAATGAACAAGGAATATGAATCATGAATGACATAGTATATTAGTATAATTGCATACAATATTCATACAAAAGTTTATCATTACAACATGAAATGAAAAAAAACATAGGAATTCCTTCTACAACATCCATAACTCCTAGGTTATTTAACCATCTCAATCATAATAATCATCTTTATGACCTTAGAAAATGAAACATAAAAATGGGGTGAAATCAAACTCATAGTAATTATAATAAATACAGTGTAAGATATCATAAATATAATCATTAGGCATGTCGAAAAATAGAAAACTTATTCCTTTAACAAAAAACCTGAACATATTATGGAAGAAATAAGAGGTAAATAAGTAATTCCATAGTAAAAAAATAATCAAAACTATTATACTTGTAGAATAATGACATGAACCATCAATAATATTTTCATAATGAAGGAATTCATGATGCAAGACATCATATCCATACTGTCAAGGCCTTGTTCCAGGACCACAAATAACCATTTTGTCAAGGCATTGGGCTTAGACTGTAGTTTATCTCATGAGACCTATCGATTCACCGAGGGAATATAGAGGTCCCAAACTAGTATTAAATATGTCAAATTCACATCTCAAATGAATGGGGATATGAATAAACAACATATACATTGATATTTAAACAAATATATGAAATGTAAATTACATTCCATGAACATTAAGCATAAACACAAACCATTCAGAGTAAATTGTGGAATGGTTTTATGAATGCACATCCACACAAAAAAAATTAATCACAAACCATTAAAATAAAAAAATTATAAGATACCATACAATATTAATCTCAACAACACATAATAATCAACAAGCGTGTTGAAATAAATGAAGTTACTCTAATAAAACCATCGAGTTATTCTTGAGATAAATATTGTTTTACTTTAAAAAGAATAGATCTTTTGAAAAAACATATGTATAAATTAATAAGTGAAGTATGAAAATATTTTCATAATAATATTATATATTATAAAAAGATGATGGTTTTCAAAAACATATTATATGTTACCCATGAAAATAGGGATGAATTTGAGAAATTTCCTTGAAACATGATTGTTTATCGGGAACGATTTTTGAAAGATTTTTTTAGAACTTATAACACCTCATAAAAAAAGATGTTATTCTGGTTAGAACACATATATAGAACATTAACATAGAAATTAATAGGAGTAAATATTAATTAATAATAATTTAATTGAGTTATGTAGATAATGAATGTAACTCGAATGAAAATGGAGGTTCGTGTATTAAGCATATACTATAAGTCTGAATGTGTTCCCCACATGAACATAAGGTTCTAGAATATGAAATTAGATTAATTAATAACTTAATTGAGAAACTATTAGAGATGATTTTATTTTATCATAAATTTATTATGTTCACTATTTAATTATTGATATGATATAATATTGAATTCTATTGTTCCGGAGTGTTTGTTTCCTTGGTTTTCTAGATCAGTATATTAGTTTATGATTATGGATGTTGATGTGTTAAGAATGTAATTCTCAAGAATTTAAATTATATATTATTTATGAAAATCGATAACTACTATTGTTTATTTATATCATTTTTACCTGATATATGGATGAATCATGGGATTAAATATTAATGATAATGACTTAGATTATTTAGTGGTATTTGGATTATTATGTAATATTTAAGTCATATACATTAATTATATGTACATATACTGGTTCATGAATATTAAGTAGGTTAAAATACGTATTTTATACTCTAGTTCAACCATAAAAATTTTTCCATGACCAGTAATGAAGGAGAAATTGAAGATCAAAGCATCGTCATTCACGAATGTTGAAAATTGGAAACTCACGAACAATGATTTCATTTATAAAAGAGAGAGAGAGTAAGAAGATTGATAATTATTATTAAATTAACATGTTATAATTCTAGTATATATATGATACTAGAGTTATAAGTATCTATTGTACATATGAGGTTATTAGAGAATATGAAAATAAAATTAATTGTAACTAAACTAAAAGAAAAAAGAAATATGTTTTTCTCTTGAAATGACCTCATTGAGAACCTCCTTAAGAGAATGGTTTTTGGTCTTTTAGCAAGACCTAGGGATCCTGAACGTGGGTAGTGACTAGTAAAAAGTATTTGTGAAGAACATTAAGGAGATTAAAATCTAAGAGGACTGAAGAGAAGAGGGGGTGGGGTGTGGGAGTTATAGCAGACCAGAGGAGGGTTTATCATTATTTTTCTAATTATTTTATTATTTTTCCAAAGACATCCAACAGTATTTATTCTTGCGAAAAAAAAATTATAATCAATGTATGAGAGTTTAAACCAATATTCATTTATATCCACCCTGACTCAAGTGTGATGCATAGATTCACTTATTTAACATATTTTGTAAATTATCGAACTTGAATATTCACAAAAAATTCATGTATTTTAGAAAAATTAAAAAAACTCACGCTAACCATTTTCGATGTGTAAAATTCAAAAATGAACTCAAATTTTATTGAAATAATATTATAAATATGATTAATTTAATTTTAATATATAATAAATATTGAAAAAATAATAATAATTTATATCACATTGATAAAAAAAAATAAGATCACAACCTTAAAATAATATGATTCACTATTCATAAGGGTCTTATTACTATCCATATTACTATTCATAAGGGTATGATACTATTCAGAAAAAATTAAATTTTCATTATCACACTCCAAATATCTTAATGACCACATCTGTGTATGTAAGGTTTTCTAAATTCAAATCACATAGGTAGAAAAAATGTTTTTACAGGAAATGTTCTAAGCATGTGGTGTTTTATAGAGAATTTTTGTTTCATAAAATAAACATTAAATTTATTTTATAAATGTTGCGGTGTTCCATTATATTCCCCTTAGAAAAATATCATCCTTGAAATTACCAAAATGTTGTCCCACAAAAATATTTCGGTAGTTCTTAAGAAAAATCTTCTTAGTCTCCCATGTTGCTTCTTGGAATCTATAATTTTTCCGAAGTATATTTACAATTTGATTTCTCTAATTTCCCAACAACTGTTCTTTAGTGTCCAGAATCATGATAGGCTCTTCAATGTATGATTGGTTAGGATGAAATTCTATACCATCAAAAGTGAGGCCATGTGATGGGTCTGGAATGTACTCTCTCAGCAATGAGACAAGGAAAAAATAGTGAACATAAAATGTCTCCGGGGAATATCCAAATGATATGTAATAGCACTAATTATCTCTAGAATATCAAAATTGACTATGTATCTAGTGCTCAGTTTTGATTTCTTCCCAAATTTTACAACACCGTTCATTGAAGTTAATTTTATGAAAACATAATCCCCCACATGAAATTCCGAATATTTCCTTGGATTATCAACATAGTTTTTTATTCTTTAAGCTTATTGCACAGGTCCTTGAATAGTAATTACCATCTCTATTGTTTCCTACTCAAGGTACGGTCCCATTAGCATCCCTTCACGAGCTTCATCAAAACATTTCTATGTATGACCTCTCTTTCCGTCCAATTCCTCATATGGTGAAATTTAAATATGTGAATGGAATCTATTATTGAAGGAAAAATCCACCAAGGGTAAATACTGATACAATATACCATTAATGTAGAGAGAGCATGATATCAACATGTTTTATAATGTTTGGGTAATCATTTTTGATTTCCCATCATCTTGTGGGTGGTTAGAATTAATCCAATGAAGCTATATATTCTATGATTTCTAAATAAATTTCTATAATTTCTACATAATTCATGGATCATGATGAAAAACAATTGAGAGAGTTGTTCCATGAAGTCTCAAAACATCATTGATATAGATTCTTTCTAGGTTCTCCATTAGAAAATACTCTTTTATAGAAAGGAACTGTGCATATTTTGTATGTAGATCCACAATTACCTATATTGCATCATTATTTCTTAGAGGTTTGGGTAATCCATTGTTAAATTACATGGTGATGTTATCCCATTTCTATATAGATATAGTAGATGATGAATGAATCCTCTAGGATGTACTCGTTTGGCCTTCACTTATTGACAGACTAGACATCATGATACATAATCATAAATTTCCCTCTTCATGTTATCCCATAAGAAACGTTCTTTCAAATATCAATTAATTTTATTACTTTTTTGGGTGAATAGTGAATTTTGAGCTATGAGAATCATCCAATGAATCCCTTTTCTACTCGGGTAGAGAAGGAACACATAGCCTCTTCCCATGTTTCAGAACACCATCTTCATATGTGAATTCATCCAACTTCCCATCATTCACAACATCAATTTCCTTTTTAATATTATCGTCATCATACTGTAAAGCATTAATTCATTCTAATAAAGATGGTTGGGAATATATTTGAAAAAGTACTGATATTTTACCTTTTTTGATAATTTCCATATCCATACTCACTAGATCCATGTACAAAGGATCCTTATCAATCCTCGTTTTGTTGAGAACTCCATGATCCTTCCAGTTCAATGCATCAACAACCTTGTATTCCATTCATGGGTGGTAGTGTATAGAACAAACATAATAATTGAGTAGTTGAAGTCATCATCATTGGATCATGTTGAGTTCCTTCTGTGAGAATATATACATAAGACTATTATTATCGGTATATACTCACATTTTTTACCATAGATATAATGTCTATATATCATCAAGGAAAATATTTCAGATATTAACTCATGATAATTTGTAGGGTTGTTTTGTTCTAGAATTTTTTACTACCTTGGTGAATATATAATAACTCTATATTTCTGCATATGGATACAACAAATTCCTTTCTTTGATGCATCAATATAGATCACAAAACATTCTTTCCCCATGGTATAGTTCAGGTCAGAGCATTCCCTAATATCCTCTTTAATTTACAAAAGTAATAAATTCCTTCTATAGGGAACATATCCACTGCATAGCTACAAATGTGGGTTTTAGTACCATTGAATGATGGAGGCTGCTGTTTCATAAAGATATATAACATACCTCCCCAAAATTCTGGATTTGAAAACTCTATATGGGTAATTTTATTATTCATAACTTCAGTCAGTTGTCCTAGTATAGTTATTATCTCCTCAACACCAGTCACAGTACCAAATAAAACATCATTATCTTTCATTAAAGGGATATCCCTACAAGGGACACATGGGTTCATGAAATTTCCATTCCTTCCAATAGACATCATTTCTAAAAAATTGCACACAATATATTAAGCTATGAATAATAATTTATTATCTAAATGTAGAAAAATACATAGAATAAATTAAAATTCTATAAATTTCTAATCTCATTATCCTAAACATGGATTCTTTTAATAAAATTTACATTTAAATCCATCATAATGTCTTGTAATAAAAATTTGAATTATCCGATGAATCTCCAATAGGAGTGTCAAATTAGATCTTTAATAATGCCTATTATCATGTACAATGATACCTCGGGTCAAGCTCGATAGTCCTTGTCAGAGTTTTCACTCTTACATACATCTCGGACAGAACCATGTCCACTTGTAGTATAGATAAAAGGATGTATTTTCCATAAAGATCATCATAATATATTTATTTCCAAAATATACAGGATGTTATTGTATTCATAGTCATCATATACTATATTAGGGGTTAGTTCCATAATCTATGTTCTCCAAATATAGTTTCCATCTTTTCTTCTAAACTTCCTCTAATACCAATTGTATGGACCCGACCATGGTTGCTCGGAGTTGTTGACGTATTTAATTAAATTAGATTTTAAACAAGGAATATACATCTAATATGACTGAGATGTTTAGTATCGTTAGAAACAATATACATACAATTGTATTTCATTACAACCTGAAATTAAAAACAACATATTAATTCCTTTGAAAACATCCACAACACCTATGTTATTTCAGCATGTCATTCATAATAAAAGTAATTACGACCCATAAAATTGAAACATAAGAAAGGGTTGAGATCAAATTCCCAGTAAGGAAATAAATATATCATAAGATATCATATACATAAACATCATTCATGTTGAATAACTATAAATATATTCCTCTAACAAAAACAATGACACATTTTTTCTAGAATAAGAGGTGAATAAATGATCACTTAGTAAAACATAGTCATGATTATTCTACTAGTAAAATAACCACATAAAAGAAACTATTTTCATAATTAGTTAATTAATATTGTTGTACATCATAACCATATCATCAAGGTCTCGTACAAAAACCATAAATAATCATTTTGTCAAGGCCTAGTGCCAAGACCGTAGCTTGTCTCATAAGACTTATTGATGCACTGAGGGCCCATAATAGGACCCACATGACAATTAATATGTTCAAAATTTTCCTCAAATGAATTTGGATAAACAAAACCAACATATAAATTTATATTTAAACTAATATATGAAATGAAAATAACTTTTTTCGAACATTAAGCAAAAACACTAACAATTCAGAGTAAATTGGTGAATGGTTTGGAGATAGCATATCCACAGCCAATCTTATCCCAAAAAGATAAATTAAATATGGTAGATGATAAGAAATAATATTAATACCACTGATAAATAATGATAAATAATATTATTTAAATAGATGAAGATACACTTATAAAATATTCCTGAAATTCTTGAGATAAATACTCATTTATATTGAATAGAAGAGTATTTTGGAAAAATATTTGAATAAAACCCAATGTGAAGTAAGATAATTCTTTTTATAATAAAATGATTTATTTTATAATGATAATGGGTTCAAAAAAACAGAATATAGAGTTCCATTAAAAAAAGGTGCAAATCATTTAAGAATTCCCTTGAAAAGAGTTTGTTTATCGAGAATGATTTTTTGAATGATCCTTTTAAATAATATAAATCCCTATAAATAATGGTTTGATTATGGTTGGAACACATATATAGAACATCCACATAGAAATTATGAGGAGTACATATGAATGAATAATAATTTAATTGGGGTATGTAGATTATAAAAGTAACCCGAATTAAAATGGAGGTTAAGGTAGAAAACCCTTACCTTTAGTCCGAAAGAGTTTTGCTCTTGTACATAAGGTCCTGAAATATGAAATTAGTCTTATTATAAACATAATTAAAAAGATATTAGATATTTATTTAGTTTAACATAATAATATTACATTCATTATATCTAATTTGATAAGTTATAAGATTGAATTTTGGCATTCTGGAGTGTTTGTTTCCTTGGTTTTCATGATCTGTATATTTGTTTATGAGTATGGATGTTCATGTGGAAGGGATGTAATCCACCAGAATTAAAACTATATATCTTTTATGAAGATTCATAAGTGTTAATGTTTATATATATCATTTTTTACATGGTGTGAGGACTGAACATTTGATGAAATATAAATGACAATCACATATATTATTTAGGAGCATTTGCATTATTTTGAACTATTCTTTCCATATAAATTAATACAATGTACATATATTGGTTCTTGAATATTATGTAGCTTATAATAAATATTTTATAGTCTAGATAAAGCATAAAAATTGTTTCATGACCAGTAATGATGGATAAAATGAAGAAAGAAACTCCATCATTCACAATGGTTGTAAATTTTTACCTCATAGACAATGGTTTCATTTAAAAAAGGTAGAGAGTGTAAGAAGATTGACAATGGTTATTACATTAACATGGTATAAATCCATTATATAACTGAAACTGGAGTTTTAAGGATCAATTGGATATAGGAGGTTAGGTGAGAATAGTGAAATAAGATAAATTGAAATGAATCTTAATGAAAAAGAATGATGTTTTACCTCATGAAATATCCTCCTTGCGAACCTCTTTAAAGGGAGTGTTTTTAGTCTTCTAGCATGGATAAGAGCTCTTGGACGTTGGGAGTGACTAGGGAAGGGTATTTGGGAATAACATTGAGTAGAATAAAGTCTTTTAGAAATGAATAAAATAGGGGGTGGGGGTTGTAGTGCAGGACAGGAGGGTTTTCCAATTATTTTACTCGTTATTTTATTATATTTCCAATGAAATCCAATAGTATTAATTATTATGAAAAAAATAGTAATAAGTGAATATAATAATGAAACATTGGTAATTTACATCAACCATGACTCAATAATTATGATTTAATTCATTTATTTTACAAATTCTGTAAATTATCGAATTTCACTATTCACTATAAATTCAATAATTTCAAAAAATTCTCCAAAATACACTCAACCCATTTATTGAAATGTATAATTAAAAATTAAACTAAATTTTTCTACATTTTTTTCCTAAATATGAAAATTTTAAATTTTAAATAAAGTAATAATTTATTTGAAAAATAACTATTTTAAAACTAAACTTCATTTTATATCACATGGAAAAATTAATCATGATCATAACCTTAAGACATTATGATTAAATATTCAGAAGGGTCACATTAATTATAATATTACTACTCATTAGGGTCTGTTACTATTCTCCGAAAATTAGGGTTGTCTTATCAGACGATAAATATCTTATTGAACCCACCCATGTATGTCACGTTTTTGGAATTCAAATCACAGAGGTGGAAATTTATTTTTACTACCTAGATTATAACAATGTGGTGTTTTTTAGAGACTTAGTGTTTCATGAATTAAATATTAACATTACTTAAGAAACCATGGTGTGTTACATCCTTAATGATATTATATCTAGGATGATTCTAATGAAAAAACTAACCTCATGGATTTTCAAAACATTATTCTTCAATAATAGGATACAAACATTCACGATGAATATCAATAAAAATATATTTTTGAGATGTTTTTTAAGGAGATTAATGTTATAATAAATGATGACAATTAGTTTTAGAGAATAAATACAATAATTTAGGATGTGTATTGTTGATAAAATAACTAATTTTTATAATTAATAATTGAATTTTATATTTCCTAAGTAGTACTTATAATTTTATAGTATAATTTATATTTTTTACATGTTTTGGAAATACTTATAAATAACCCTTCACCATATTTTGGATTAAATTTATTGAAGTTTTATGTTTTATTGAGAATCAATACTTTTTCCTCTATTACCATATAATTAAAAAAAATTGTTGTTTTATAATAATTCACAATTATTAATGATTTTTATTAACAAATTTTATAATAAAAAAAGATTAATATCATGATATGTAATACTAACTGTTTCATCCAAAAACAATTTAGTAACTATTTATTCACTTAACATGGTTCTTGTAATATCTTGGAAAATCTATTTATTCGTTCAACTAATCAATTTTTTTATGTAGTTATGGGATCCTAAATGTTATGTATAATATAATTATTTAAAATTATTTTTAAAATTTGAATGTAAACATTCTCCACCATGATAAATATGAATAGTTATAAATGATATTTGTTTCTCATTTTTAACATGAGATATAAAAATTAAAAAAATAATGAATTCATATTTCATAGCTTGAAAATTGACCATGAATATCTCATGCAATAAATAACTAAGTCATATACTTATTGGTTTCAACTGATAATTCTAGTTTTCTTATGACCAAATAATTCATTGTGTAAATACTATAAAGCACTATAATTTGAGCCTTCTCCTATAGACTAAAATCATACATTTTTTTGCTTATCAATTTTTGATGATTATTGAATTTTGAAGAATCCAACCCAATATCTAGAAGACCCTTATCTATTCATTTAATAGAATAAATAACTATAGTTATATGGTTAATGTGTCCAAATCCCAAATTAAATATCAAATATTTGTCTTCCATTATAATAAGAAATGTAAGATCTGGTCTCGTAAGGTATTATATTTTCAATGAATAAATATTCTCATGAAAATTATCCAGGATGATTAAATTCATATTTAGAACTATAAAAAATATATTTATCATTCTTATTGTTCAAATGATAACCATATTCTGATGATTGAATTTTTACAATATGGTTGATGTTAAAAAATTCAAAAAATTAAATTAATTATTTTCCATGAATAAAAATATAACCACCATCAATAATTTTAACATTTTCATTATCTTCGAAAGATAATTTTATATATTTCATCCTTATAAGTTTAATAAAAAATTTACATAGATATTTATTAAAAAACAGAATTTAATTTACTATAATCGTTTCGGTACCGTATTTATATTCATGAAACAATTATATCATAACTTCAAAATATAAATCATTATGTGTCCGGTATTTTCAGAATGTATGATATTGGGTTTTTAATTTTCTTCAGCATCTTTGTTTTTGGAAAATTTAATTTCAATTGAAAAAAAATTATTACTTAATATCTAAAAATTATTTATAGAAAAGAATTTCATCTAGTGTCCACCAGTTTGAAATTTTGTATTATTAGTTAAATCATTGGAAAAATGTTGTTGTCACTAAAATCATGTTTTCTTTTAGAAAAATTGATTCCAAAAATATTTCTACATGTTCTAATTTTATTGTACATTAAAACAATAATTTCTATTATATAAGTAATCTTATAAAAGCATTAATCAAACAAAAAAATTTATATATTAATTTTTTAACTAAAATTTTTCCTATGTTGTATTCTCATTTGAACTATTTTTTACAATGTCTATTTGAAAACTAGTTTACTCAAAAATATTTATCTCAAGACCATTATAAATAATTTTTTTCTCAATTAGACATATAATTTTCCATAGAATAATTTTATATTTATTTATTAAGAGAGGTACTTCATGGATATTAATTAATATGATTTTCTTGATTATTATTATTTTTTTAGAATCATTACATTTGTAAAGACCTGGAAATTTCAAGGAAATTTTTTTCTAAATTTTCTTTGGAATTTTACAAGAACGCAATTTCTGACGGCGCCTGATTCCGAGGACCGGTGTGCCCGGAATCATTTTCCGAAGTTTTGCTCGGGTACGTTCAGTGAACGAACGAGTGGGAATTCATCTCTTTTGAACCGTTGCTCGGAACTGAAATCTGAGGGCACCGATGAACTCGCAACGCTGGTAATTGCTTAAGGGGACCTTTACCGCAGTTGCGTTTGCTCAGGAGGAGAAGTTAAAATTTGTGGGTTATATATGAAATGAATAAAATTGTGGAACAATTTTATTTTTGTATCTAAGTGGCTATATCCTACATGGGTAAGTTGGGGTGGGGCACCTAACTTCCCATGTGAGTATAATAGTGAGGTGGGGCCCACATGAGCCCCAACCTTACAACTTCCCATAACTCTCATTACCTTTCCCTCCCTCGTTAATTTGTAACTCTCAAAAAACCCCTCTTTAACACTCCGAACATTTAAGAGGACCTTCTCTCTCCCTCTCTTAACTCTTTCCAACATACACAAATTAATTAATTGAACCTACTCAATTAATTAATTAAGTGTTTTGAGTTTTGAGATTTGAAATGGCTTGTATTAATAAAATAATGAGGGTATCTTATTATTTTATTTTGGGAGGGCTCTTGTTGTGCTAAGGAAGATTGGGAGAGAATTATTGTGAAGAAGAAGAGGACTTCCTTCTCGACGAAGAACGACATATTCTTCGACGAAGAACGCTGGTTCCACGAAGAACGATCGACATGCCATCTTTTCTCTTCTCCGCGACAAGTGAGGAGACGCCGTATCAGACGCACTCCGACGTCACCTACGAATTGTTTCTTCGCAACGCCGTTTTCCACGACGCCCGACGTGCGACATGAATTATCAAGGTAGGGGAATTTTATTTTGGTGGTCTCTTATCTTTTGAGAAAAGAACGACGAGCGCAGAGCAACCAAATCCAGGTTGATCCACGGATCGTTCGTTCATGCGGATTGATGTTGAGGATTATTTTTTTTGTCCGTGAATTATTTCTTGTCGTACGTCAACCCCTATTAGATGGTCACTTGCTATCATTATAACAGGAGGAGGTCGGACCGCACGAACACGACCGACCCTCCTCCCCCCTTGTTGTATGAATTTGTTGCGGCACAGGAATGGCGGTGCGGTGCCGTTGCACAGCGCGGAAATTATGAGGAAGGGCTAAGAAGCGTGGCGCCGTCGCGCCGCGCCGATGAAGTTGAACAAGACACGGCGTCGTCACGCCGTGCCGGAAAACGACAAACGAAGTCGCACGGGCGTTGTGGGATCTTTGCAGCGAAGGTCGTGTCCCGGGATGATGACTGGCGAAGTCCGCAGGCGAATCGGACCACCGGAGCGCGTCCGGTGGTCCGCGGAAGCCCCTACCGGCGCGCCACACTGGTGTGGCGGCGGTGCCCAGAGCGCCGCCAGAAGAATCCATTGCGGCTGAAGCCACGGCGGCAGGGTGCGGTCCCGCGACCGCGTGAGACCGGAGGGGAGCGGCGGGATGCGGCCGGCTGCCGCGTCCGCTGGCACGGGCAGCCCCACGCGGGCCCGCGGCTCTTCACGCTGGGGCAGCGCCCCCCCCCCCCCCCCCCCCCCGCACGGTTCGGCCGTTCGGCCGAACCCCCGGCCGAGGCGGGCCGGGCCGCGCCCAGCCGTGCCGGGCCGCGCCGGCCGGGTCGAACCCGTACTCGGGGTGGGTCGACCCGGTTCGGGCCGACCCCGGGGGTCTAGGGCCGGGTCGGTCCGGGCCCGAAACCCCCATTTTCGGACCCCTCAGGGTCTTTCTCCCATATCGTAAGCTATAGACCTCCGATCGATGCACTGTCAGCAGCGATGCGATCCTTGGATCGAGACAGCCGTTTCGGTATATCGCACTCAAGGTTTTGGAATACTTTGGGTTCGGCAGGGTTGGTTCGAATACGAAACCAACCGGGCCCTCGGAGTGGAAACGCTTATATCATGAGCTCCGGACATCTGATTGTCGTGCCGTCGACTTTGATGGATTCCTCTAAGTGAGAAGGATCTTTTGGCTTACTCCACTCAAGGTTCGGATGCCGTCGGAGTGTTGTCGGGTTGGTTCGCTCATGAAACCAACCGGGCCCCTAGAATGAAAAAGCCAATAACTCACAGATCGGGCGTCCGATTGACGCACCATATGTCTCGTTGATTTCCTCTTGATGAGACTGATCTTTTGGCATACTTCGCCCATGTTTTGGTTGCTATTGGATAGTGGCCGGGTTGGATTGTACCCGAAATCCAACCGGGCCCTTGGAACGGAAAAGATATTATCTTTCAGACTGGATGTTCGTTTGACGAACCGTCAGCGGCGTTGGTGATCACGTGGAGAAACGGTCCCTTTGAGTATACTCTATGAGAGTTTGGGATACAGATGAGATACAGTCGGGTTGGTTCAAACTCGAAACCAACCGGGCCCCTAGGACGAAAAGGCTAATAACTCCCAGACCAGGAATCCGATTGACGCGCCGTCTGTTGCATTAAGACCCCTATGATGAGGCGGTCCTTTGAGATTCTTCTTCGTGGGACTTTGAAATACATAGAGTATCGAACTGTAGCTCGTGGAGCGGACCCTCCCAGAGACGAGCGTGCGGATTACGGAGACCGTGTAGCCGACTTAGACCTGACGACTGCTTGACCGAATTGACATGGAGTGAGTTGACTAGCCCAGTGGACGGAGCACTACTTTATGAGGTGCAGACCCATGGAGGACGGAGCACTACCTTTGTGACAGTGCAGACCCGCGGTACTCATCCGGAGAGTACCTCTACAGGATACTAGGGGGTGTTCACTACTGTGTTTGGGTGGCTGACCTGCGGTACTCGACAGGAGGAGTACCTCATCAGTCTTAGGTTAGTGAGCAGTACCTCGGAGTCGTGACAGGACCACTATACACTCCAGAGACGGGGCTCTTCAGCTGTTATGGTTTCAATAATGAAAATCCTAGTTTTGAGTTGAGACTTTTGACCTTTCTGTTTACCTCATGATTGAGACGGGTCACTGTTGACGCCGAAAAAAAAAGTCCATAACTCTCGGAGGAAGTTTCGGAATGATGAAGCGAAGTCATATTCGGAATCAGAGGCCCGATCCAGAGGCCTGGGATGTGGTGTGCGAAATAAAGGAGGTTCCGCGCGAAAAATTGTTCTGCGTGCGTAGAATCACCGGGTTTCGCGGAATTGAGCCGATGAGGCACGAAAACCATTGAGCACCCCGGTTCTGTGCGGAGAGTTTTTGCGCGCCGTCTGCGCTCGGCGCGAAGAATTTCGCGCGCCGCCTGGATTCCATGCCAGAGGTCGCCTATAAATAGAATGTGACCCTGAACGGTTTGGGGGTTGAGGAATCTGAAGCGACTCCCGTGCGCGCAATTCGGCTCCCCCCACGCGCAAGATGACTTCCAGGTGAAACCCTCATTTCGCGCAACCTTGCCCCGGAGTTTGCCTTTGCGCGCAACTCCACCGGCTTCAGTGAATTTTCCGCCTCCCCAGTGTTCCATCCTTGCGCGCAATCCGTGTCTCGTGCGCGCAATACCCTGCCGTGCGCGCAATACCCTGTGTGTAGTTCCCTCTCCGTGCGCAATTCCTTCACTCCAATTGCGCGTCTTCCCAGTCTTTTACGCAAAAAACATCCCTTTTGCGCGCAAATCCCAGGACCCCTCACCTTGATTCCCCATGGCTTCCCCCTGCACCGGCACCTGATGACTCCCCTACAGGGCATGCGCGCCATGCGTTGTATTCCCATACGGCCTTCCAGGATCGTGCGAAGTAACCTCAATGTCCCTTGGGCCATGTTTCCTGTTGCATTTCTTTTCCTTATGCTTCTCTGCATAGGAACTCTAATGGCTATTGCTTCTTCGCATATCCACGATAACGTGGACCCCATAGTGGTTCACCCTACGGCCCCCCTTCGTGATGGCCTTGCCGATGTCTTCCCTCCCACAAGGGGTAGAGGGAGTTGGGCATGTAAGCCCTAGGGTTGTGGAGCGAACCCACGTTGTCCAAGCTGCAGGACGTTAAACTGCTAAGCACCTCGTCCTTAACACAAGACGTTAAACTGTGGTCTGACCCCGTGCTTTGCACGCAGGGTCCACCCAGCTTGGACATTTTTTAAGCCCACTCTTCTCCATTGGAATGGTATCTTCCTCACATGGAATGAGATCCTCCTTGTCGGAGTGGCGTATGTCCACGGGGGAAGGGCCACCTCAGAGCGTAAGCCCCTAGCCTCTCTTGCGGATGATTGCACCCATGCATCTCCATACTTCCCCCCTACCAAGGCCAGTGGAGTCCTTTTCCCACTGCGCTTTTTCGCACCACGGGCCTCCACCCTGGAGTAAGCCCTGACACCAAGGGCCGCTAACCAATCGTAAGACCCTATTTCCTCTTTGGGCCACTCAACGCGTAATCCCCATTCCGCTTCTCACGGACGCACCCTTCGCGACGTGATCGTCTGGTTCCTACTGCCTCTTGTTTCCCACACCGAGCATGACTCACATGGTCTTAGAGCACGCATTGACCATGACATCCTCTTATTGGCTGCCTCATAGCGTAAGCCCCATCCCAGCGAACTACGTGGACTTTGATCTCTGCTAATGCACGGTACGTAGAAAGCCTCCACGAGGTTCAAGCCCACCACTCGGTTGTCCCGACCTCTCCATGTCGGTTCCCCAACCACCTTGGACCGCCTCAGAGCGTAATCCCTAAACCCCTCATCCCACATGACGTTAAACAGTATTTCATCCCGCATGACGTTAAACTGTATTTGGTCCCGCATGATGTTAAACTGTATCCCGTCTCGCATGACGTTAAACTGTATCACGTCCCACATGACGTTAAATTGTATCGTGCCTCTTGGGTCACATTAGAGCATAATCCCCAAACCCCTCATCCCGCATGACATTAAACTGTATTCTGTCCCGCATGACATTAAATTGTATTCCTTCCCGCATGACGTTAAACGGTATCGCGTCCCGCATGACGTTAAACTGTATCCCCCCTCTTGGGAAATCTCAGAACGTAAGCCCCATGTCTCACCCCACCATCCATCATGATCCTTACCCAGGCCGGTACATCCCGGTGAGGTCATTCCACCCCATCCCACTCCATGACACCCGGGAGGTCGCCCACGTGCTGGCCCCAACATCGGTGTCCCCCCCTGGGATCCTTCAACCTGATCCGTCTCTGCAAGACATTAAACTCGCGACATACCCCGTGTTAAACATGGGAAGCTGAGGAAAACCTCAGATGGTACATATTCCCCGCATTCGATGTGGGATGCCTCGGGCTCCCGCGCCCTCAAGAAGCCCTGTGATGAGGGACCAAAGACAGACATGCTGACGACGCCCCAACGTGACCATTCTCCTCACCGAAGGTTGCTTCCCCGACAAGACCCCTTAGAGCATCTTGACGGAAGCAGCGTAATTAACTGGCATCCATATAGATATGGCACTGGGAATGAGCTTCACGAACCCATCTTAAATCTATAAGGGAGACACTGACTAGGTAATGAGCTCCGAGGAGGAATCCACGGAAGGAAGAACCCACATCCCATCATCCCAGTTTTGATCATGGAGCAGATGTATCTGAACAGGGAATGAGTGCCGCCTGCCTTTGGAAAGAGGGAATGCAGGGTAACAAGCAGCGTGTCCTCCCCACAAACGGATGCGCGTTCCCCAGCGAAAGCGTCGGAAACAAAAAATGGTGAATCTGACATGAAACTTTTCTCCTCAATAAGGGGAATGGTATCCGTCGGGGCATTGGGAGAACAACATGTCACCAGGTCCGGGTAACCCTCATCGGGACATGAACCCACCAGGGGTCGAGGTGGTCAGGACGTTGACTATTCCTTTCTACGACGTCGTCATCATGGATCCCTCTCACCGACCATGGAAGAGAGAATGACGATGGGCCTTGGTTGTTGATCTACTTTCCTGTTGATGCTAATGGTCTCATCTCCCTATTTCTAGGAATCAGATCACTACATTCGGAGCTCGATCGCCACCTGCCCACCGGCGCAGGGGTAGGGGCAGTACCGACGCGGCTACCCCACGCGGTCCCACCTATTCCATGGTCACTCCGGCTTCGACCGTCGTAGCAGCCGGGCGCTCGCACCCCCTCTCCCCGTCAGAAATCTTCCGACGGAGGGTGATCAATAACCTTGTTTGTAGGTATGATGAGGAAGGGGTCATCCCCACAAGGGGAATGGCCCGCATGGATCTAGAGGCAGTCAAGCCTCACCACCATTGCCGCCCTCGAGGGCCGCACAGGGAGCCACCGCTCCCCATGCCTATGTTCAACCACCTCGGGAACCTATCCCCGGAGTTCTTTGACACATCCCTTCCCAACGCCAATGAGGTGGGGATGTCCGGGTCCACCCGATCGGTGATCCATCATAGGGGTTAATAGCAAGAACCCCCACCAGGCTGCGTGGACGCCGCCGCCTGACTCCCCGAGCCGAGGAGCAGGCAATCTTCACGCTCGTACCACCGTTTCCGGCCCATCTGACTTGACGCCTGCGTCGGGCGCGAGCAGGAGAGAATGCCCGTCCTGGGGCACTAGCATCAGCAACCACTGTGGCCCGAGCCACTACTGACTCCTGTTACCAGATCCCCACGCATGTTGAGCAGGGGCAGCCGTGTGCCCGACTGGGATCGAAACCCCGCCCGCCCTGTAGGCAAGTTGGGTCGAATCTCCCGGTCGCGGACACTGACAATGGCCACTGCAGACCAATCTGCGATAGTGCCGCTCACCATGAGGTCTCATTCTGTTCCACCGATCTGGGAAGCCGAAAGCTTCTTTGTGACGGTTATGGTCCATGTATGACTCCTTCCAGCACCAACTGCATGGGGTATGAGGTCACTCCCCCTGCTACCGGCTGTAAGCATGGAGCCGTTGTGTATCCAGTCGCTCACTCTCATGGAGGTCCTCCCCAAGTCCCTTTCGACATCTGTCCTAGTGCTTCTCGGACCTCGTTCGTCAGTCCCCTCTGCCCCAGCTCTATTTTGGTTGGGGGACCCGATGACGGAAATCATCCTTACCCTGAGGAGCTACCCAGGGGAAAGAAGGCCGGGCATCGTCGCCGTAGGAGGAATGTCAGGGGAGTCCGGATGGAAATAAGACCAGTCTGTTTCTCAGATTCGGATGCAGAGTACGAATGGACGATGGAACCTCCCCCCCAACCTTTCGAGTTGAGGGAAGGGGTGGGGACGCGGCGCTTCAGTCTTGTACTCCCCAAATGTGTGATCTGTATGATTCCCTCCTCCCTTCGAAGGTATATCCAGGAGGACGAGGACTTGGCGTACCTCTAGGGATCAAGCCCGCAGTTGCCGCTGGCCTCCTCGGAAGCACCTACCGCCCCTGTTAGGGAGGTTGAGGAACTTTTCTGGGGACTGAAGGAAGAATCGCAAGGCGATACACCCTCAGCAAGCACTGACGCTGTGACAGGAGGCCCATTCGCTGGCCCATCCTATCGCGACGTGGATGCTAGGGCACTACAACCCCTGGAGGATGACCCAGGGATCGGTGGCCAATCGACATGTTCGCCGTATTCCCCGTCGGCCATCCCACCGCCCCGAAGGCCTTCCTCGGCGCCATTTCCAATTCCCCGACTTTCCTCGGTGGACGAGCAGGGGAGGAAAGTTCCGGACCCTGAACCGGAGCCGTGGATCTTCTGGACCGTTCTTGCAGCGGGCCACTTCCCTGAGAATTTTTAGTCGGTTGTATAATCGGGTTTTGATGTGCCAGAGTCACTCACCCTGGGAGAGTTTGAATGCTTCCGAAGGATTCTTCGGGTGACTCGCTCATGCCTCCTCCATCAGCTAGCGCCTTATCCCAGGAGCCAAGCGCATCTCCAGGAGATTGGTGAGCAGTGCCACTGAGTCGACCTAACATCACTCCTCGTGGTCCGGCACCCCGAGTCGCTGGACCACCATGAGGCCCTTCAGCAACAATGCATCCAGAGTTTTCAAGTACTCCACAGAGTTATTGAGGAGGCCACCCCCCACACGCACGTCAACGGGCTGGGGCAGTACGCTGCTCTCCTCTTCTGTGTGATCTGCCGATAGCCCGATCCACTGGGAGGCCCTGAGGGAACATTGCCAAGGGTAATAGAAGTCAACATGGATGAACGTTCAGATGAGGGAAACATTGTGGAGCCCCTCGACGGGGACTCACCCCCCAAGGACAGGCCGCTACTGAACCCATCTGGGAGGATTACTCGCTAACAGAGGAGCCTCCTAGGCCTTCCTGTACCAATGGAGGAACTGGCGCTGGGCCAAAATATCGGCAGGGGTAAAGAGCCTGTCGGGTCTATCAAACTCGCCGACCCATCTTCCTTAGTGAAAAAGGTAGAGGAATATCCCGAGAAGGACACGCTGCGCCAATAGCTAGCCGAGCAAAAGAGGCTGGATGATGACCTCCTGGCCGAACGCATTGCAGAGCGGCGGCCTGACGACGGCAACGCTAGACCAGGACAGCAGGGGCAGGAGCATCTACCACTTGCTGCTATCCACCCGGGAAACCGTGGCCATTTCGTGTTCTCCGATAGGGGATACACTGGAGCCCATGGCTAGAGGGCACGATATGTTTCGTCGAACCCTCCCGAGCGGCAAGACAACCTGGGGGACCCTGCTCGATTTCCTCCTGCCGCTCTGAGAGTCGCTCTGCTAGCTTCCACGCGAGCCGTTGAGCGCGACTATCGTATCGAAGTGCCTGGCAATGCGCTTGTGGTTAGAGATCCCCGTCAGGACAGGAATCTGCATCCAGATGATTTGATGGAAGTACTCATCGCTCGCTTGGCGGCCCTGGAAACTCGGCAGGTGGCGATCCCACCGGATGGCAAGCCATACCCCGCATGGGTGGATGACATGCCGGCCCCACCGGGATTTGGGAACCCCACTATTTCCCCCTTTAACGGGACCGGAGACCCACCACAAAACTTGGCCAACTTCAACTCGAGGTGCGGGCCTATGTTAGGGACTCCGGTGCAGCAGGAGGCTGCCAAGATCCGGTGCTTCGTTCAGACACTAGAAGGACAAACATTCTTCTGGTATAGCCAGCTCCCTGTTGGATCAGTGACTAGATGAGAGGACCTTCACCGGAAATTCCTCTACCAGTTCAGTTCCACAACCCAGAAGACGAACATTGTAGACATCTTCAGGTGCATGAAAAGGCCCGATGAGTGAGTCGCGGACTTCATCGCCCGGTGGAAGGGGCTCACGTACTCCCTTGACATGCAGCTGACTCAGGAGAAGTTACTAAAGATATGTGTAGGGAACGTCAAGGCGGAGTTGGTTCCTTCCGTGAAAATGCAGAATTACCCTGGAGGGTTCCGGGACTTCTCGGATAAGGCTCAGCGCCTCGAAGAAGCCCTGCAACAGGCCGTCCAGGCACGCCCGTTTCCTCCTGTAATCTCTGCAAGGAGAGCCACCAGAGCCGAGCCCACTGCTGTGGCATAGATAGAGGCCACCAAACAGCTAAAGTTGCTTCCAGTGAGGCCAGCTCAGCAGGCTCATAGGGTTCCACCCCAACAGCCTCCAGCCCAGCAGCGACCGCCTCAAAATCGGCAGGCGCCTCCGCGTAACGCACCGCCACCACCTAGGTGAGGTAATCCGGCTCCACCTCCTCGGACTGCTCCTCCGGCCCCTGGCCATGGTCAGCCCCCAAGAGCCCCCTTTCCAGACAGAAGGAATTGGGCTTACTCGTTTGGTGAGGCCCAGGTCCCCAGTTATTTCTGTAGCACCTTGAAGTAGAGGATCGTGCGATTGCCTGAGTGCCGGAAGCCAGAAGAGGTATGTCTCACGGATCACCCTAACTACTGCCCTTATCACCGGTTCCTGGGACACACAATCCAGCAATGCTATGTGTTCAAGGACTGGCTCCAAGACCAGATTGACAACAACATAGTCAGGTTGGGCCCAACCCCGGCACAGGTGGCAGGTGTCTTCATGGGATCAGATGGCAGTAGTGACGACAGGGATGGGTGGGAACAGTTTTCTGACCGTGGGTCCCGGAAGTATATTGACTGGATGGCCCGTAGGACTGTCTCCCATTCCCATGGCATCATCCGTGGGTGCCTGGATCAGCCAGAGCCGTCAGATTCTACGAGCATTGCTTTGGCATCGTCGTCCTAGCCTACTTCTTCCCAGAAGAGCAGGAGGCAGTACAAGAAGAAAGAACGTGCCCTGCCATTGTCGTCATCTTCTTGCACGCTTGGCGATTTCATGCCCCCGGAAATGGGGATCCCTCCGAGACCCCGTCCGGTAGTGGATGACTCCTCGAGCGAGAGCCCGGGGTACGCTTCAGTTAACACCGTAGAGTTGGTAAATCCCTTTTTGGCTCCCAACGATGAGGAGCACCAGTTGGACCTCCCCGAGAGCCCGGGGTACGCTTCGGTTAAAACCGTAGAGTTGGAAAATCCCTTTTTGCCTCCCGACGATGAGGAACGCTAGGTGGACCTCCCCGAGATCCCGGGGTACGCTTCGGTTAACACCGTAGAATTGGTAAATCCCTTTTTGGCTCCCAATGATGAGGAGCACCAGGTGGACCTCCCCAAGAGCCTGGGGTACACTTCAGTTAACACCGTAGAGTTGGTAAATCCCTTTTTTTCTCCTGACGACGAGGAGCGCCAGGTGGACCTCCCCAATGTCCCCACCCATCGCCAAAGTCGACAGAGCCATGGCTACGTGAACCGCCGGGGCACGGGAGTCATCACCTCCAGTCAGGTCGTGCACGCTACCGAGACTAGCCGGTAGTCCCGGTATAGAGAGCAGCACCCGCGGCTCCCTCACCCACTGACAACAGGTTCACTTCTACCACCGTTTGTGTTGCTGGATCGGGCGGAACCGCCTTGCCCGCATCGCAACCAGCCCAGCCCTGCCACTGTCTGAATACGTCCTTCCGGTCCTAGCATGACAGCCACCTCCCGGGTTTCAGCCGGTGAACAGCAGGACGTGTCTAGTACCAGTCAGTCACCGGTCCCGCCAGCAGGGCCTGTCACGCCCCCAATCGCACAGCGACCTCCTGTAAGCAGAATCTCGTGTTTGGTGCGAAAGTATGATATCCTAAAGCATCTGGCCAGAATTCCGGCAAGGCTTTCCATCCTTGAGGCCCTTCGCCTGTCGTCCAAGATGCGTGAGGCACTCGCCGAAGCTCTAAGGATCCCCCTCTAGTTTGAAGCGGAGGTTGCAGCCGCAGAAGCCTTCCACGTCGAGGTGATTGAGGATGCCGAATATCAGTAAGCTGTCTCATTCTTAGGTGAAGATGAAGACCCTCCCATACAGGGCCACATCTGCCCGCTTTACATCACCGACCAGTTCAATGGCGTGGAAGTCAGTCGCTGTCTTGTCGACAGGGGTTCTGGGATTAACTTGATCCCAACTCGGACACTGCGAAAGCTGGGGTTGTCTGAGGATGATTTAACTCTCTCTGACCTCAGAATCCAGGGGTATGACAGGACCTAGCAATCTCCACTCGGAAATATTCATCTGAAGACCCAGTTCGGCAGCTTAATTGCCAATTTTGAATTCATGGTTGTCTCTTTGGACACTGCCTACAATGCATTGATGGGAAGGCCTTGGCTCCATCTTCACGCAGTGGTTCCCTCATCATACCATCAGTGCCTCAAATACTCCCTTAAGGGTCGAGTGGGTGTGATCCAAGGAGATGTGTCTCCGTTTTCCCCTTGTGAAGCTCATTACTTGGATGCAGACTATTACAAGAGCAAGGACAAGAAAATCCTGGCAGGTGAGGTTGAGCCCGCCGCTGTCGCGGGTGATCCCTGGGCAGGTTTGGATGACGCATATGTCTTCCCAATCCATCGGTTGGAGGCCACGACTCCCTATATGGGAGAGTGCTTTGTTGTATCAGGTACCAGAGGAATTCATATTTTTGGGTCTAAGCGACGGTGGGAAATTACCTCATACTCTTACACCAACCAGGCCCAAGTGATCCCCGAGCCTCCTACCCCCGTACGATATCGGGACATTGGGCTCATGGCAACGACAGTACGTTATACGTGCCAGTTTCACCGAGCCGGGATCAACCGGCTCAAGTCAACGCGTCACCACTGCTTTGATGTCGTAAAGCATGGCCCCTTGGGCTGCAGGCCGGATGGAATTGGATCAACCGCCTTCGTCGCCATAGTCTCCGCGGTGCATGAGTCTTCCGTCGTGAAAACCTCTGCCGCCCTTGTTGGTGCCAGCTCCCCATCAGGGTCGAGCAGCCCCAAAACGGCTCCCCCTGTGGACAATCCTTCAACAAGCGGAGAAGAAGACATGGAAGATGCTCCTCCTACCTTTGAGGAGGGCGTCTCTGCCACGGTCGACGAGCTAGTACAGGTGAACCTCGGTAGTGAGGCGGACCCGAGACCCACCTTGGTCAGCGCCGCTATGCCTCTCGAGGAATGGAAACAGTTCATAGACTTTCTCAGACAGCACCGTGATGTGTTTTCCTGGACTTATAATGAGATGTCGGGACTAGATCCCCAGGTAGCGGTCCACCACCTTGGCCTCCCAGCAAACCATCGCGGGTTCAAGCAGCCTCCCAGAAAAATGAACCCCTTTCATGGTGCCAGGGTTGAGGCCAATGTTGATAAGCTCATTAAGGACAACTTCATCAAGGAAGTCCAGTACCCCAGGTGGATATCCAACATTGTGCCCTTCAGGAAGAAGAACGGGAAGATCAGGGTCTACATCGACTTCCGCGATCTTAATCGCCACTGTCCAAAGGATGACTTTTCCCTTCCCATAACAGAGTTGTTGTTCGACGCAACGACTAGGTTCCAAGACCTCTCCTTCATGGATGGGTACTCAGGGTACAACCAGATCCGGATGGCCCCAGAGGATGAAGAGTTCACTGCCTTCAGGGCCCCCCAGGGCACTTTCTACTATCGGGTTATTCCCTTCGGCCTGAAGAACGCGGGTGCCACCTATCAACGGGTTATGCACCGCATATTCAAGCCGATCCTCGAGACGCTGGTGGAGTGCTATGTAGATGACCTGGGGGTTAAATCTCGTCAGCTCCAGGACCATCTCAAAATCATGAGAAAGTGTTCAGTTTGCTCCGTTCTCTCCACTTGAAGATGAACCCGTTGAAGTGTGCCTTCGGGGTCACCTCCCGAATGTTTATTGGATTCATCGTTAGGTATCGAGGTATCGAGATAGAACCCGAGAAGATCAAGCCCATTAGTCAGATGCCTCCCCCAAATAATATTTGGGAGATTCGAGGACTCCAAGGCCACTTAGCCTATATACGCTGATTCATTGCGAATCTGTCCGGCAAGTGTAAGCCCTTTTCTCGACTCATGAAGAAAGGTGCCGCCTATGGGTGGGGTGAGGAGTGTCTGACGGCCTTCGAGGAAATCAAGAAGTATCTGCTTCAACCTCTGGTCTTGATGCCACCCATTCCTGGAAAGCCGTTGGTCCATTACGTGACCGACCTGGAGCGATCCCTCGGAGCCCTTCTCGCCTAGCAGAACAACGATGGAACAAAGAATAGCCTCTACTACCTCAGCTGCATGCTCCTCGACACAGAAGTTAGATACTCTCCCATCGAGAAGAGCTTCCTGGCGCTCGTATTGGCTATACAGAAATTGCGGCACTATTTGCAGCACCACGAGGTACAACTGGTCTCTCGGGTAGACACGTTGAAATACATCCTGAGCCGTCCTATGTTGACCGGCCGATTGGCACGCTGGGCGGTGATCCTCCAGCAGTTCGACATTAGGTTCGTACCTCAGAAGGCCGTCAAAGGACAGGGCTTGGCAGACTTCTTAGCTACCCACCCACCCAACCTCTGCGGACCAGCCACTGTATTTGGGATTTCATGATGAGGCAATTCTCTCAGTCGATCACGCCACCCCATGCTGGCAGATTCACTTTGATGGCGCCTACCGAAGCCCTACCGGTTGAAGGCTCAACGATCCTAGTCTTAACAGAGTGGGCCTGGGTATCATCTTCATCACCCCAGAGCAAGCCGTTCTGCCATATTCTTTCTTGTTGTCTGAAGGCTGCACCAACAATGAGGCAGAATATCATGCCCTCATCACTGGCCTCGAGTTGGATCTGGAGGTTATCGTACCCACCTGTATGTAAAAGGGGACTCTAAGCTAGACATCAAGCAGGTTAACGGTGACTACGCTGTCAGGAATCCAGAAATCATGTTATTGCTGGAATGCACTCTCCATCTAATGGCTATGTTCCCCTCCCGACCAGATGTCGTTCACGTTCCCCGATCGCAGAACAGTCGAGCAGATGCTTTGGCCAACATGGCCGCATCACTCGTGGAGCCCGAACAGGATGACCTAATCATCCACGTGGTGCACCGAGAGTCATTTCTCATGTTATCCCAGAGGGCGATCGTGACCCACGAGTGAACCATCTCACCGCTGGTGCCCCCGCGTTAGGACCCCCCGGGGCTTCGTGCATGGTGATCGAGACAGTTCATGACTGGTGGACACCCTTGGTTGAATATCTCCAGCACGACAATCTTCTAATGGACCGAGCAGAGCGGGAACGAATCCGGCGCCACGCGCCAGAGTACACCCTTCAGAGCGGTCCCAGCTGTCAGCAGCTCCTTTACAGGCGTGGGTTTGATGGTGTTCTCCTCTGTTTTCTTCAAGGAGTGGAGATCCCACAGGTCATGCAGGAAGTCCACGCTGGTTCCTGTGGTGCCCACCAGGCCGGGTCAAAGTTGTCCCACCAGATTCGGAGACTAGGATACTTCTGTCCCTACATGATCCACGACTACATCGAGTACGCCAAGAGGTGTCATGCTTTCCATGTTGATGCTAACTTTGTGCATCGGCCACTGGAGCCTCTCCATACTACTAAGTATTCTTGGCCCTTTGCAGTCTGGGTGTTGGATGTCGTAGGGCCTTACCCACCGGCGACGGCCCGCCAGTGCCGGTTCATCTTAACCGCCACAAATATCTTCTCAAATTGGGCAGAGGCAGCCCCACTCAGGGAGGTCAAGTCTGGTTCTATCGCCGACTTCGTGAGCTCCAATATCATTCACCAGTTTGGAATACCTCACGCTATCCTCACGGATAATGGAATATTCGCTTTAACCACACCTCACACTATCATGCGCAGACGAATGGACATATTGAGGCGTTTAACAAAACCCTCTCTAACATTCTGCAAAAAATGGTTGGTCAGAACAAGAAAAGTTGGTCGGACAAGCTCCCCAATGCCCTCTAGGAATATAAGACAACGACTCGCAATTCCACCCAGGTGACTCCATATTCCCTGGTATACGGAGTTGAGGCCGTCCTTCCCATCAAGGTCCAGCTGCCTTCATTATGCACGGTGGTCTACGACCAGCAAGCGCTGGACAGAGTAGCCGAGATCCATCTAGCCGAATTGGAATCGCTGGACGGAAGTAGGCTTCCCGCTTAAATAACATGGAAAGGCATCAGAGCAGGATGTCTCGAGCGTTCGATAATAAGTTTTTCCTCTGCTCCTTCCTGAAAGGTGACTTGGTGTTGGCTCTCAGAGCGCCATGATTCCCGGTAGGAAACCACCAAAGTTGGAGCCCAAGTGGGAGGGGCATTTTATTATCCATAAGGTCTATCTCAATGGTGCTTATTCCCTGGTGACTATGGATAGTGAGCGTATCACTCCTCCCACCAACGCCAGGTTCCTTAAGAAGTACTTTTCCTAAACTGTATGGTCATGCATGACTTTAAACTATATGGTCTAGCACGACCTTAAACTACACTCTACCCTACATCTGGGCTCCATTGTCCGAGTTCTAAGACCTAAAACTAAGATCCTCTTGGTCCGAGTTCTAAGACCTAAAACTATGATCCTCACGGTCCGAGCTCTGAGACCTAAAACTAAGATCCTCATGGTCCGAGCTCTAAGACCTAAAACTAAGATCCTCTTTTGGTTCTTCCCTCTTGGTCCGAGTTCTAAGACCTAAAACTAAGATCCTCACGGTCCGAGCTCTAAGACCTAAAACTAAGATCCATATTTCGTCCAACATGACGTTAAACTGTATCGCCAGAACTACGTCTAGCTTGATTACCATCCTAATGGGATACGCAGGAACGCACATACCATTCGTCTTTGGGTCCAGCTTGAGGTCCGATGTCCCGTTTATTTCACCTTTGGGACCTTGACCACAGGATCACGTGGCGTGGTGTGAGATTTTGTCTCCATTCACATCGGTTTTGCAATAGCTGCACCACACACACCCTATCCTCAGGATTTATCCCTCCTCTGTCCAATGGCATTTAGAGACGCTTTCAAGAACTACGTGTGGCTTCATTCCCATCCTTAGGGGATACGTAAGGCTGCCTAAACACCTAGATGTTAGGTCCATCCCCATCTCTCCGGAGATCCCACAATCTCCCGATGCCCAGGGCATTTGACATTACGCCCCTCTTTTTTTTTGTCCAGGGATCCGCCATCTTTTGCCTGGTCTCGGACTGAGACCTCTGACCCTTCCCAGTGTTCTGCTGATGTGCTCAAGGAACTCTGGTCTAGAACATGGAGTGCCAGATTCGACTTAGGCAAGTTCCATTCACTTGCGAAGATTCGTGTTCCCCTTCATTCGAGCCCCCGTCATCCTTCACACCCGGAGGGACCCCCAAGAACGTAATGAATACAACGCCCACAGGCTCTCCAACCATCATGGGACAACTCCCCTGAGGTTTTCATAAAAAAATTGATAAAAATCCCACGTTGCGAACATGGTCAGTGGTTGATGCTCATTTGTTTGTCCCCGTGGCTAACACGACAGGATGCTGCGTTGCGAACATGGTCAGCAGTAATCCTCAGTCGTCACGCCGGCTTCCCCAGGCCCTGAATGTTGGTGGCATGGTTCATGTCATGTTCCGCCCCACTATTTCATGGGGGAATCCCGACACTCCTTGTACTAACCCTCAGTACACCCCCGCACATCAGACAGACCGAGCTGCGTAACGGTGTCTCTCGGGGTTCCCGCGATCTGAGTGCTAGAGTATGTGCTTGGGTCTCTTCTTTACGGGTTGCGTGCAGCTTGACCCTCATCCCCATGGGGAATGAGGAGTTGCCCAGACATTGCGTTTTGGGCCCGGCATGGCTGGGAGCTAGAATATCCTATCCCTCCCTGATTGTTGAACCCTCGTATGCCCCTTTGGCCCGAGGCTCCTCTCTCGGATGGTCCAAACCATATGACCTTAAACTGTGTTGTTGGTCCAAACCATAAGACCTTAAACTGTGTGCCGGTCCAACCATACGACCTCAAACTCTATTGCTGGTCCTATCACACGACCTTAAACTGTGGCATTATTATCCTGGCCGCAAGACGCAAAACGGCAATGCATTGTGATGACCTCGTTGTAGAGGACATCACGTTGTGTATTGGTCTTGTGGAATGACATTTTTCAATGCCTATCACGGCTTGATGCTTGTGGTGACACCATGGCTAACTACTCTAGGTCTATCGCTTCGCAAAAAAACCACTCACCTTAATGGGAAAACAATATTTATCAAATTCCGCTTCTTTTAGTGCAAGGGACATGCCCGTACTCCCCCTTTTTTCCCTGGTACTGGTATCTTACCAAGTCACCTTCCAGAACTACGTATGTCTTGATTCTCATCCTTATGAGATATGTAGGAATGCCTGGGGCACTTCCCCGTGGGTCCAGCCAACCTTCTTGTTCGGTTCCTCGACTCGAGCATTTTCTCGGAGAGCACATAGTAAGTAGTGCTTAGGTCCTCATTCACATCGGATTTTGTAACTGTCGTGCCATGTGTCTGTTTCTACCTTTTCCCACCTCTTTGTCCGAGTTCTAAGACCTAAAACTAAGATCCTCTCAGTACGAGCTCTAAGACCTAAAACTAAGATCCCTTCGGTCCGCGCACTAAGACTTAAAACTAAGATCCTCACGGTCTGAGCTCTAAGACCTAAAACTAAGATCCTGTCAGTCCAAGCTCTAAGACCTAAAACTAAGATCCTCACGGTCCGAGCTCTAAGGCCTAAAACTAAGATCCATATTCCATCCTGCATGAAGTTAAACTATATTTCGACCCGCATGATGTTAAATTGTATTCTGTCCTGCATGACGTTAAACTGTATTCCATCCCGCATGACGCTAAACAGTATTCCATCCCGCATGACGTTAAACGATATTTCGTCCAATATGACGTTAAACTATGTTTCAAGAACTACGTGTGGCTTGATTCTAATCCTAATGAGATACGTAGGACCGCACGGACATTTCGTCTTGGGTCCAGCCCCAGGGATTACTGAACCCCGTCCTTCCTTATTGTCGGCCCCTCGGCCCGA
Source organism: Viscum album (assembly GCA_963277665.1). Taxonomy (NCBI): domain Eukaryota; kingdom Viridiplantae; phylum Streptophyta; class Magnoliopsida; order Santalales; family Viscaceae; genus Viscum; species Viscum album. The sequence continues at coordinate 636,822,150 of OY728157.1, forward strand.
CTTCATGGGAAGTGGTGTAATCGAGATATCTACCCCGAACAGGTTCGGGATGCCCCATGATAATCATGGGAAGCGGCAGTTCTCTCGCCAAAGAGTTCCTACCTGGAAATTGGGACGACCCGTGATCAGGTCAGTACATCCACCTAATGCGCCTTCGCCATAGTGGCGAAATTTCGGGAGTATAGGACTCTGTTCGAACAAACCACCACTCCACCTTCCACGCCTTGTATCCCCCCTTATTCAGATCCTCATTTCCTTTTGTGTTTGATGGGACCCCATAACAGTATGGATGCTCGACCTATGGTCCGCCTACTATCCTGGGCCAACGTTCCAGAGAACTGGTCATGTTTGACGGGACCCCCTAACATTATGGATGACAGACCTATGGTCCGCCTATTGTCCTGGGCCAATGTTCCGGAAAACTGAACAACGATATTTGAGTTAGGCCCCGTGTTGCGAACATGGTCAGCGGTCAGCCCTCATTTATTGCCCCCCCCCCATTCCAGGCCAACATGATATGGATGCTGTGTTTCCTCCAGGGTTGACAGTTATCCTCCATGGTTGCGCCCCATTGGGTTCCGAATTTGGGCAGCGTGATTCACCCTTCATCTCCACCCCCCTGTGTTAGGATGGATTTCAATGCCCCGACATTGCCCCTCTTGTGTGTTAGAGCACATTGAGAAGTCGACACATCAATCGGCTCGGGGTCTCCTTAGAAGTCCAGGCCCAATTTTGGATGCCTGATGCTTGGTCAATGCCCCACAGTTGAACGAAATGATGGTACGAGCATCTTTTGCTTCTTGTGTTGGGCACGACCCACAGGAGACTAGGGATGAGTTGTTATTCGTTTCGAAACTATGGTTGAGTGCATTAAAACAAGGAAAAAAATTAATGGATTTGGCCACATATTGGATTGAGACGATGAGAAGTACAAGCAGAAAGTTCATGAGATGGAAAAAACAAAGCCCTCAGGGATTAGAGTGCTGAAGCGATCTTTCCAGCGCTGCTACCCTCTGGTTGGTATCCTCCAGGACCGCTTCTCTCTCTTTGAAGACTCTCTCCTCATTGGCCACCATACAGCACCGCTCGCCAGCCCTAGCTTGTGCATGCGCCCACTCGGTTTGAAGTACAGTCATCTGGTGACTCGTCTCCACCAGTTGATCCTGCGCATCAGCTATCTGGGCCGTCAGTTGCTCCACGAGCTCAGAGCATGCTGCGATGAAGGTCTCCTTATCTGTCGCCTACCCTTCGAGGTGCCAGACTTCCTGCTCCATCCTCAGCAGCGCTTGAGCGCTCGCCAATCCTTCCCGGCACTGGGAAATTTCGGTGCACCGGCTGCTCTCGCGTATCTTCTCGGCCATGTAATCACGGAATGTCAGATGAAGGTGCTGAGCATCAGCCCCTCCAGCGCACAGGAAGCGCAGCCAGGTCTGAAGTGATCCCATCCGCCTCAGCCAATCCGACTGGGGCTGCTTGAGGAAGCACTGGATACACTTCCACCCATTGCGTTGTTTCATCCGGCTCTCCTCAGTGGCCTCTGAGTCTGATTCATCTATCTCCTCAGGGTCAGCGGGTCGGTATAAGGGGAAGGCCGCCAACAGATCGGCAGTAGGATCCACCCCAGGGGTGTCTTCATGAGGAATAGAATCCTCGACGTCCGGGCGACCTTCTCTTGCCCCAGCAGCAATGACGCCTCCACCAGCTTCTGACCACGTTTCAGGAACAGCGCCGCTGATGTCTGCCGCCCCCTGTTCATCAATTTTCGGGGCCGACTTAGTGCAGAGAGCATGTTCCGAGCAAGGTGCTATGTCCGCCGCGGGTCCACTCGCGGATGGTCCAAGCTCCACAGCCTGACGTTCCTCCAGTGTTGAGATCACTGCGCAAGGCATACGCTGGTCAGATGGGGTCTTTCGGCATCAGGAACTAGTAGTGAAGTGTGAGACTTACAGGAATCCAGAGCGTCGGTCCCCAGTGTTGCGGCCGCTGCAGGAGCGACCGTAATGGGAGACCCCTCTGCGCTTGTTAATTCAATGATGGGTGTCAGATCCCCATCATGTCCCACTGGTTCCTCTCCTTCCTCCTCGGGTGGGGATTCCCGTCCAATGCTCAACTGCTCCTGAGTAGGATGGGGAAGTGAGTTAGAAGTTGGAAAGTAGAATGGATGAATGATGGAAACGAATGAAGACAGAGACAAACCTAGAGAATCTCGGTTATGTCAAGATCAGAGTCAGCAATCTCACCGCTCTCTCGGAGACTACCTTGGTAGGTCGCCCCTTCCGAACCCTCACCTTCGGGCTCCTCTTCATCGTCTTCTCCCTCGCCTTCGTCCACTCCTGTTTCCTTCTCCCCCTCCGGATCCTCATCACTATCGCCTTCTCCCGACGGCATCGCTTCCGGATCATGCTCCTGGCCGAGCATCACTTTCACTAGGAAAGGTGGCTCCGCACACCTCCCCCTTTGGCGTGCATATGGATCCATGTCCATCAGGTAAGAATCCCGCTGATGGATGTTTACTCGGTCGGTAATTCGAACGAGCCCGACCTCTGGCAGTTGGATCTCGTTTTGCATTATCGTCTGCCAGATAGCTTCAACGCTCAGCGATTGACGCAGGGTCATCAAGGACGACCACAGTGCTGGGAGAATTGCGTCTTGGGAATGTTCAATCAGATATCTTCTCTACTTCCTGGGCAGTTCCCTGGCCGCCCCATGTGACCCCCTGCGGGTAACGAGGACGTGGCAGCACCATGTGATGTTCCCGCTGCCGAAGTCCCGGCCTGCGCAGGCCTCGCTGCCTGACACGCCCTTGGTTCCCCCCTTCTGATGGCACCGTGCCATCATTCCCGTCGCCTGGTTTCTACGCGAGTAACCTCGAGTTTCTAGACGCGCTTGCGTAATATCCCCTCTGGGTACGCAATGGTCCAGTTTTCGGCATATTCGTTTGCTAGGCTGGCATCGACCCCAGTGGGAGGAAGAGTAACGACATCGCCAGAGCCGAAAGTGGTAAACATCAACCAGATCTGGCGCAGGATGCATGGATTCTTCTCCTGCCAGATAGCCGTGAATACCTTCTTCGGCATTCGTTGGAGGCACCAGAACTGCCTGGCGAATCGGGATGGCACGTAAGGCTTGTAGATCACCTCATCGTCGATCCGAGCCACGAGCACCCCACCCCGAATGCTCTGTAAGTATTACTACTGTTCCAGAGAGCCTCGCCCGTTGTCCACTAGTTGGCCGACTGGGGTGGGGAACGATCTGAAGTTGAAGTTGGCATGGTTGTCGATGTGTATCCTCATGCCCTCCACATTGAGCGTCATCGGCGCCACCCCAGCGATGTTTAGCAAGGATAGTCGCAGACTATTGCCCGGAGGACGTACGACATTTGAGAAAGTATACCCGCTGAGATGTGCTGCCACCCAGCCATGGAAGATCTGGAAGGGACCACATACTCTCCGAGGCGACCCCCCTCGTGAGATGTGCCCCAGGATGGTATACAACTTGGCCAGCATGGGGACTCCCATGTTGAACCGTTTGTCGGCGGCCATGGAGACCGCCATCACCAAAGTCGTTGGACAGACACCCATACTCGCGTCCCGCACCGGTAGGAGCCACCCACTCAGGAAGGCGGCAAGGAACCCGGCATACTGGACGTTCGGGTCTTGGGCCTCAATGACGCGGTAGCCCCATTATTGGTATTTCCCCGCCTCCAGGGTCTTCCAATAGGACCCATCCTTGCTCCTCTGAGTCGCAGTTGGGCACCGTTTTCCCCATCCCGGCATCTTGACGGCGAGATCCTTCTCAAGGAACAGGCTGAACCAGCCCTTGTAGGTGATGTCCTTCAGGAAGTCCTTGACCCCCAGCCTCTCCTTGGTCAGCTGCAGCTGGTTCCACGTCAGCATAGGCATCCACGACTTGTCTCCCCAGGTGTTATTTGGAGGAACGAACTCGTCATATTGGTAACCCTCCAATGGGATACCTCTGTTGCAGTGAATGTCCCAGAGACTGATGTATACTTCCACATGATGAAGGTGGAATGTGTTAGTGTCAGGAGACCACCGGGTGAATAGCTCCGGTCTGAGTTCAGGCTGGCGGTGGAAATGGAACTGCTATGTTCATACCGCCTCGAACAGGCCGATATACCGCAGTTCATCCCCGAACTGGTCACAGGTATGGCGAATCCAGAACGCCCAGGCCCATTCGCTAGTGAAGTTTCCTCCAGACCGCAGGTCCCAATCCTTCAGCCAGCCCTTCGTGTCATCCGTGATGATTTGATGGAACGTGCTCGCGTAGAGGGCCGAAGAATCCTCCGCCACAGGCTCGTCCTCGGTAATGGTCCTAGTCCTCAGGTTCAGGACATAAACGTCCATATGTCTTTTTTCCCTGGAAGGATGGCCATTGTTGGTGATGTTGTAGCGAGGAAGTTCGTCCTCCCGAGTCACCCAAGACTGTGGCGTGTCCACCTCAAAGCCCGGCAGTGGCACCTCCTCCAGGATGCCGAAATTCCAGAGCGGGAGGTTGTCTGACAAGGGATATGCCTTCTCGGTCGGAGTCAGCAGGTTGAGAAAAGTCATATTGTTAGAGACAATTACCTTGGCACCATAAACCTCCTCGTTTGCCGCCATTTCTGTCCTATGGGCAGCGGCTTCCTCCTAATCAACTCGGTTTGCAGCCATCTCGAATCTATGAGGAGATGGGCGAAATCAGGATGCAGGGCGCGGAATCAGGGAGTTCTGCGCGAAGGCTGAATGAGTTGTGCGAAATCCTAGAGATGAGCGCGCAATCGGCACGCGAAGCATGGAAAACCCTGAACAGGTGCGATATCACGGCCAAATTCAGATGGAATTCCGTGCTGCCAGAGTGTTATTACGCACAGCGGTGGAAGAAATTTCACACATAAGAGTGATAAGCTTATCGCGTGAAAATAGCGGAAGTACAGATTTGGGACCCAGTGCCACTTTTTATAGGAGAGGCCAGGGTTCCATGCCGCGCGGAAAGAGGATATCGCGCGCGTCCATAGGTTTTGTGCACCCCATCAGAATTTTGCGCCCAACATGACTAGGGGATTTAGCATTTCGGCGTTTCCCTTGGAATGTGATTGTTGCGACCTCTCACTGATCCAATTCCTAGGGGGGATTTGTTGATGCCGAAAAAAAAGACCATAAATCTAGGAGGATGTTTTGGAATGACGAAGCGATGTAATATTCGGAATCAGAGGCCCAATCCGGAGACCTGGGATGTGGTGTGCGAAATAAAGGAGGCTCCGCGCGAAAAATTGTTCTGCACGCGTAGAATCACCAGGTTTCATAGAATTGAGCCGATGAGGCGCGCAAACCTTTGCGCGCCCCGGTTCTACGCGGCGAGTTTTTTCGCGCCATCTGCGCTCGGCGCGAAGAATTTCGTGTGCCTCCTGGATTCTGCGCCGGAGGTCGCCTATAAATAGAAGGTGACCCCGAACGGTTTGGGGGTTGAGGAATCCGAAGCGACTCCTGTGCGCACAATTTAGCTCCTTCCGCGTGCAAGATGACTTCCAGGTAAGACTCTCATTTTGCGCAACCCTGCCCCGGAGTTCGCATTTGCGTGCAACTCCATCGGCTTCAGTGAATTTTCCCCCTCCCCAGTGTTCCAGCCTTGCGCACAATCCGTGTCTCGTGCGCGCAATACCCTGCCATGCGCGCAATACCCTGCACGTAGTTCCCTCTCTGCACGCAATTCCTTTGCTCCAATTGCACGCCGTCCCAGTCTTTTGCGCGCAAACCTTCCCTTTTGCACGCAAATCCCAGGACCCCTCACTTTGATGCCCCTTGGCTGCCCCCTGCATCGGCACCTGATGTCTCCCCTGCCGGGCATGCGCGCCATGCGTTGTTTTCCCGTACGGCCTTCCAGGCTTGTGCGAAGTAACCTCAAGGTCCCTTGGGCCGTGTTTCCCATTGATTTGCATTGCCTTATGCTTCTCTGCATAGGCACACTAATGGTTGTTGCTTCTTCGCATAGCCATGCTAACGTGGAACCCCCAGTGGTTTGACCTGCGGCCCCCCTTCATGATGGCCTTGTCGATTCCTTCTCTCCCACAAGGGGTAGAGGGCGTTTGGCATGTAAGCCCTAGGGGTGTGGAGCGAACCCACCTCATCCAAGCTGCAGGACATTAAACTGCTAAGCACCTCGTCCTTAACACAAGATGTTAAACTGTGGTCCGACCCCATTCTTCGCACGCAGGGTCCCCCCAGCTTGGACATTTCTTATGCCCACTCGCCTCCACGGGAACGGACTCATCCTCACATGGAATGAGATCCTCCTTGTCGGAGCGGCCTTTTTCCGTGGGGGAAGGGCCGCCTCAGAGCGTAATCCCCTATTCTTTCTTGCGGATGATTTCACCATGCATCTCCGTACCGCCCCCCGGCCAAGGACAGTGGAGTCCATTTCCCACTGCAATTTTTCAGACCACGGGCCTCCACCCTAGAGCAAGCCCCGACACCAAGGGCCACTAACCACGCGTAAGCCCCTATTTCCTCTTTGGTCCGCTCAACGCGTAAGCCCCATTCCGCTTCTCACGGATGCACCCTTCGCGAAATGATCGTCTGGTCCCTGCTGCCTCTTGTTTCCCACACCGAGCATGACTCACGTGGGCTTAGAGCGCGCATCGACCATGACGTCCTCTTATGGGCCGCCTCAGAGCGTAAGCCCCATCCCAGCGATCTACGTGGACTTTGATCCATGCTAACGCACGGTACGTAGGAAGCCTCCACGAGGTTCAAGTCCACCAACCGGTCATCCCGACCTCTCCATGTCGGTTCCCCGACCACCTTGGCCCGCCTCAGAGCATAAGCCCCAAACCCCTCATCCCGCATGATGTTAAACTGTATTTCATCCCGCATGACGTTAAACTGTATTTTGTACTGCATGACGTTAAACTGTATCCCGTCCCACATGACGTTAAATTGTATCGCGTCCCGAATGACGTCAAACTGTATCGCACCTCTTGGGCTGCCTCAGAGCGTAAGCCCCAAACCCCTCGTCCCGCATGACGTTAAACTACATTCTGTCCCGCATGACATTAAACTATATTCCTTCCCGTATGACGTTAAACTGTATCGCGTCCCAAATGACATTAAACTGTATCCCCCCTCATGGGCCGTCTCAGAACGTAAGCCCCATGTCTCACCCCACCATCCATCCTGATCCTTACCAGGGCCGCCACGTCCCGGTGAGGTCATGCCACCCCATCCCACTCCATGACACCCGGGAGGCCGCCCACGTGCTGGCCCCAACATCGGTGTCCCCCCCCCCGGATCCTTCAACCCGATCCGTCTCCGCAAGACGTTAAACTCGTTACATACCCCGTGTTAAATATGGGAAGCTGAGGAAAACCTCATATGGTACATATTCCTCGCGTTCGATGTGGGATGCCTCGGGCTTCCGCGCCCTCGAGAAGCCCTGTGATGAGGGACCAAAGACAGACATGCTGACGACGCCCCAACGTGACCATTCTCCTCACCGAAGGTTACTGCCCCGACAAGACCCCTTGGAGCGTCTTGATGTAAGCAGCATAATTAACTAGCATCCATGTAGATATGGCACCAGAAATGAGATTCATGAACCCGTCTTAAATATACTAGGGAGACCCGGACTAGGTAATGAGCTCCGAGGTGGAATCCACAGAAGGAATAACCGACATCCCATCATCCCAGTTTCGATCAAGGAGCAGACATACCTGAATAGGGAATGAATGTCGCCCACCTATGGAATGCGGGAATGCGGGGTAACAAGCAGCGCGTCCTCCGCACAGACGGATGCGCGCACCCCGACGAAAGTGTCGAAAACAGTCACTTGATAACTTAGGTATATGTATTGGCATATAACTGGGTAGTGGTTATCCGTTGATTTCATGATCCTTTTGTTTCCTCATGATTGAGATGGGTTACTTGATAACTTAGGCATATGTATGGCCATATACCTAAGTAGAGGTTATCTGTTGAGATCTTCTTTGTGGTTATACTTGTTCGTTTTAGTGAGACCTTGAGGGTCTCGGGGTCCCTACTGAGTATCGTTATACTCACCCCTGCACGGGCTATGCCCTCACCTCGTTGTGTTGGTTGCAGACGACAGGCAGTGCTGAAGGAGGCCGAGTGTTCAAGGACTGGACGGTACCCAGAGGTGGACTACACGACGAGTCAGTACCCGGAGATGGACTACATGACGAGCCAGTATCTGGAGGTGGACTTAGGGATGAAACGACACACAGAGGAGGTCGACGGGCGAGAGCATTGTGGAGCTGTACTATCTGTACCTACCCTTCAGGTAGGATCCGTGGTGGACGATCCAGGAGTTGCACTGTCTGTACCTACCCTTCAGGTAGGATCCGAGGAGGACGACCCAGGAGCCGCTTCTATTCTTCCAGCTGTTGTCTTTTTCTATTGTACTTATTCAGTTGTAGTTTTACTTTCAATTGGGTTTGTATTCTGGCACATTTACTTTTCAACACTTTCTTTTGTACTTAGTGTTTTGCTTCCGCCTGTACTATGTGGTGTTTTGATAACTTTTATAAAGGCAATGCCTTCCCAGTTATCGGGATTTACACCTTTGGTGCTAGTCGCCAGCCCCTGTCCTATGGAAGGCGGGTTTGGGGTAGTCATGGCATGGGCCCCGAGGACGGGTCGTGACTAATTGGTATCAAAGGAGTCGGTTCTACCGCAGAACTTATAACTCTGATGTTTTCTTTCTGTGAAGCAATAGTGTTAAGGGTACCGAGTGTGGTATTTAGTTCAGGGAGTCTAGTGTTGGTGCGGGCGGCCGACGTATCCATACACCAGGACCCTGACAACTGATTTCCGAGTTTGTGTACGAAAAAACTGATTGCGTGTGTGTTTCCAAAAGTTTTTTTAATGTCATCTCAAACCAGGTCAGCTCACCTGGTATAATCATTTTAATGTGTCACATTGTTTCTTTCAGGATTCCTTTTCTCAGACGACCAGCTACAGCCCAGAGGGATGTGCTTACTGATAGCCTGCCGAGCGACGAGGCTTCGGTACATGGCCCTCTTGTAGTTGAGGCACCATCGGAGGCACCAGTGGTACTACCATACGTTGGGCCACTGATGCCACCAGCCTCAGCAGTAGGCGATGCACGTCACATGAGCGCGCTGCACGAGTTCCAGTGCTAGAGGCCACTGAGATTCCGGGGAGATACGGACCTGCAGGCTGCTGAGGATTGGCTGGGGGCTGTGGTGAGAGTCTTTAGGCTAGTGGGGACGCCGGCAGACTTCAAGGTGATCTTTGCTACCAGCCTTCTTCAGGCAGCAGCAGGCAGGTGGTGGAGCCACTTGTTCCAGTTTTGCGACGGAATGTCCTTCACATGAGAAGACTTAGAGTCCTTTTCAAGGTTGAGTTTGTGCCAATAGCTCTACACCCCGAGCGTGTTCAGGAGCTGCTGCCTTTGCCGCGTGTTTTTTGATCAGTAGACGAGTCATCTGTGGGCAGTAGACAAATGATGCAGAGGTCCAAGAGGACCAGAGCCAGCCGTACGAGAAGCAGTAAGTGTTATGAATGCGATAGGAAGGGTCACCTGGCACGTGACTGTCCGACTCCTCGTACAGTTTATCCACGGGTGTTGGAGGATCCACCGAGACCGAAGTAGCGGCTGGTGCTTGAGCAACAGACGAGCAGTGGACAAGGTAGTAGAGCTCCGGGAGTAGGTGTATAATAGTGGAACTAGTGGATACGACCTTTGTACTTCTAGTTCCATGTTGTTGTTGTATTCGTGTCTTTGTACAATGAGCTGCAATAATAAAAAGACACTTATCTTGTGATGTTTTCTTTCCTATCCTTTTGTTTGGTTGATACTAAGTGATCACAGTTAAAACTGTTGAATTGACCCTCACTTTCAATATTTCTACTGGAGGAGACCTAGTGACTTCACACTAATGCCGACAGTGTGAATCGACCCTTGGAGGCGAGAGTGACAGTTGGATCTCTTGGTAGTTACGTCAAGGCCTTACGACGTCATCCATGGCATGAATACATTATTCATGTCAGGATTTACTGTATTAGACAATGAGTGTGGTTCATCCAGGGGATGAGACCAAGTTTCTCTTTTCGTAAAAGGATAAATTTTAGCATCTCTTTCAGATCGTAGGAAAAGAACGTGCAGATCATCCAAGAGCGGATGAAGACTACACAGTGTAGTAAGAAACAGGAAACTGGTGCCAATCATAGATACTAGAGCGTGCTAAATGTTTCAAGAAGAGGAATCATTAAGGAGAGATGAGTCTGTGAAGCAGCGGACGTGGAGGTAGAGTTAGGAGAGCAGAATGAGGTGGTGTACATCTTAACATGCTACAACCACCCGCCTTAGTTATCCCCTCCAGGATCAGGGAGCTGGAGGGCGGAGGAAGATTGCGGCTGCATGCGGTCAAGGAGTCTGACCCAATGGCTCTAAAAATGATTCAATGTACAGTCTGTGTCCACTAATAGCTGCTGTAGTAACAGACGTCGATAATAATCATTCCATGATTTCACAAATCTTGTTCCAGACCTAGAGTTTCCGGTAAGCTGTGGTCTTGACCCTCACGTCTGGAGATACCTTGGGAGGAGACTCGATAATCACACTTATGCCGACGGTGTGGTCAGACCCTCGAGGTGAGAGTTTTGGTTGGAATCTCTTGGTGGCAGTGTCGAGGCTTTACTTTGTTAGTTCAGTATAGAATGGGCAATAACTCTTCATACTCAAATTGACGGTTTTAGGAAAACGTCAGGATGGGTTTTCCTTGGTCGATGAAAAGGAAACCCGAGGAAGCACAGTATAAACTCTTGCACAGGAGGGTGCGACCAATCACTCTTGAGTCGGTCAACCTCACCCTTGTGGCAGCAGTCCTTTGAGTTTCAGTTATAATAGGAATTGGAGACCTCTAGAATTCGAGGATGACGATCACGTCCTTATACGGGTCTCACCTCGACAAGGTTTACGGAGATGTGGCCAAGGCAGCAAGTTATCTCCGAGGTTGAGCGGACCTTTTTAGGTCCTCAGCCGGGTAGGCGGGGTGGTTTACCGCTTGACCCATCCACCTCAGTTGCACCAGGTGCATGATGACTTCCACGTATCTCAACTGAGGAGATACGTGCTCGACCCTCCGCATATCATCGACCATGAGCAGGACGATGGCGATGGGGTTAAATTCACGGAGGTTCCAGTGGGGATCGGGGATCGACAAGAGCAGATCCTTCGAGGAAGGTTGATTCCTCGGGTGCACTTTCTCTAGCAGTATGGGAACCTCCAGGTAAGCACATGGGAACGGAAGGCTCAGATTTGTGCTCAATACCGCATTTGTGACCCTAGTTTTTGTTGAATCTTTACGGGGACATAAATCCCTGAGGTGGGAGTAATTTAAAGACACAGAAATTTCAAGGAAATGTTTTTATAAATTTTCTTTGGAATTTTCAAGAATTCAGTTTCCGACGGCGCCTGATTCCGAGGCCCGGTGTGCCCGGAATCATTTTCCAAAGTTTGGCTCGGGTACGTTCAGTGAACGAACGAGCGGGAATTCCTATCTTTTGAACCGGTGCTCGGAATTGAAATCTGAGGGCACTGATGTACTCGCAACACCGCTAATTTCTTAAGGGGATATTTACCACTGTTACGTTTTCTCGGGAGGAGAAGTTAAAATTTGTGGGTTATATATGAAATGAATAAAATTGTGGAACAATTTTATTTTTGTATCTATGTGGCTATATCCTACATGGGGGATTTGGGGTGGGGCACCTAACTACCCATGTGAGGTTAATAGTGAGGTGGGGACCACATGATCCCTATCCTTACAACTTCCCATAACTCTCATAACCTTTCCCTCCCTCATTAATTTGTAACTCTCAAAAAAACCCCTCTTTAACTCTCCCAACATTTAATAGGACCTTCTCTCTCCCTCTCTTAACTCTTACCAACATAGAAAAATTAATTAATTGAACATACTCAATTAATTAATTAAGTTTTTTGAGTTTTGAGATTTGAAATGGCTTGTGTTAATAAAATAACGAGGGTATCTTTTTATTTTATTTTGGGAGGGCTTTCGTTGTGCTAAGGAAGATTGGGAGAGAATTCTTGTGATGAAGAAGAGGACTTCCTTCTCGACGAAGAACAAAATCATCTTCGATGATGAACACTGGTTCCACGAAGAATGATCGATGTTCCATCTTTTCTCTTCTCCGCGACAAGTGAGGAGACGCCGTATCAGACGCACTCTGACATCGCCTACGAATTCTTTCTTTGCGACACTGTTTTCCGTGATGCCCGACATGAGACATAAATTTTCAAGGTAGGGGAATTTTATTTTGGTGTTATATTATCTTTTGGGAAAAGAATGACGAGCGCAGACCAACGAAATCCAAGTTGATCCACGGATCGTTCGTTCATGCGGATTGATGTTAAGGATTATTGTTTTTTTCCGTGAATTATTTCATGTCGTACGTCAACCCTATTAGATGGATTCTTTCTATCATTATAAAGGGAGGTGGTCGAACCGCCTGAACATGCCCGACCCTCCTCCCCCCTTGTTGTATGAATTTGTTGCGGCACGTGAAAGGTGGCGTGATGCCATTGAACCACGCAGAAATTTTAAGGAAGGGCTAAGAAGCGTGGCGACGTCGCGCTGCGTCGGAAAATGACAAACGAAGTCGCACGGGCGTTGTGGGATCTTTGAAGTGAAGTTCGGGTCCCAAGATGATGAATGACCAAGACCGCAGGCGAATCGGACCACCGGAGCGCGTCCGGTGGTCCGCGGAAGCCCCTGCCGGTGCGACACGCCGGTGCGGCGGCACCGGCGTCAGGGGCGGCGGTGCCCGGAGCGCCGCCGGAAGAATCCACCGTGGCTGAAGCCGCGACAGCAGAGCGTGGTCCCATGACTGTGCGGGACCGGAGGGGAGCGGCGGGATGTGTCCGGCTGCCACATCCGCTGGGACGGGCGGCCCCACGCGGGGCCGCAGCTCTTCATGCGGGGGCAGCCCCCCCCCCCCCCCCCCGCACGGTTCGGCCGTTCGGCTGAACTCCCGACCGAGCCGGGCTGGCTTCGGTAGACTGGGCCAGGCTGCACCCAGCCAGGTCGGGCCGCGCCGGCCGAGTCAGACTTGCACCCGGGTCGGGTCGACCCGGTTCGGGCTGACCCAGGGGGTCTCGGGCTGGGTCGGTCCGGGCCCGAAACCCCCGTTTTCGGACCCCTCACAATCTTTCGACCATATCTTGAGTTTTAGACCTCCGGTCGACACACCGTCAGCGGCGATGAGATCCTTGGATCGAGACGGCCGTTTTGGTATATCTCACTCTAGGTTTCGGAATACCTTGGGTTCAGCTGGGTTTGTTCGGATACGAAACCAACCGGGTCCTCGGAGCGGAAAAGCTAATATCTTGAGTTCCAAATGTCCGATTGACATTCCGTTGGCTTTTATAGATTCCTCTAAGTGAGACGGATATTTTGGATTACTCCGCTTGAGGTTCAGATGCTGTCGGAGTGCAGTCGGGTGGGTTCGCTCACGAAACCAACCGGTCCCTTAGAAAGAAAAAGCCAATAACTCACAAACCGGGCGTCCGATTGATGCTCCGTCTGTCTCATTGATTTTTTCTTAATGAGACGGAACTTTTGGAATACTTCGCCCGAGTTTTGGGTGCTGTTGGATAGTGTCCGGGTTGGATTGTACCCGAAATCCAACCGGGCCCTTGGAACGAAAAAACTGTTATCTTTCAGACTGGACGTCCGTTTGAAGAACTGTCAGCAGCGTTGGTGATCACGTGGTGAAACGGTACCTTTGATTATACCCCATGACAGTTCGAAGTAAAGTTGAGATACGGTTGGGTTGGTTCACACTCGAAACCAACCGGGCCCCTGGGACGAAAAGGCTAATAACTCCCAGACCGGGCGTCCGATTGACGCGCCGTCTATTGCGTTAAGACCCTTATGACGAGGCCGCCCTTTGAGATTCTTCTTCATGGGACTTTGAGATACTTGTTGTATCAACCTGTAGCTCATGGAGAGGACCCTCCCAGAGACGAGCGTGCGGAGTACGGAGACCGTGTAGCCGACTGAGACCTGACAACTGCTTGACCGACTCGACATGGAGTGATTCGACTAGCCCAGTGGATGGAGCACTACTTTGTGAGGTGCATACCCATGGCGGACGGAGCACTACCTGTGTGACAGTGTAGACCCGCGGTACTCGTCTGGAGAGTACCTCTGCAGGCTACTAGGGGGTGTGCACTACTGTGTTTAGGTGGCATACCCTGGCGGGAAGCACTACTGTGTTTGGGTGGCTGACCTGCGGTACTCGACAGGAGGAGTACCTCAGCAGTCTTAGGTTAGTGAGAAGTAACTCGGAGTCGTGATAGGACCACTGTACACCTCAGAGACGGGGCTCTTCAGCAGTTACAGTTTCGATAATGAAAATCCTGGTTTTGAGCTGAGACTTTTGACCTTTTTGTTTACCTCATTTCTGAGATGGGTCACTTGATAACTTATGTATATGTATGGGCATATACCTGTGTAGTGGTTATCCGTTGATTTCATGATCCTTATGTTTCCTCATGATTGAGATGGGTTACTTGATAACTTAGGTATATGTATGAGCATATAACTAAGTAGAGGTTATCTGTTGAGATCTTCTTTGTGGATATCCTTATTAGTTTTAGTGAGACCTTGAGGGTCTCGGTGTCCCTACTGAGTATCGTTACACTCACCCCTGCACGGTCTATGCCAGCACCTCGTTGTGTTGGTTGCAGACGACGGGCAGTGCTGACGGAGGCCGAGTGTTCATGGACTGGACGGTACCCAGAGGTGGACTACACAATGAGTCAGTACCCGGAGGTGGACTACACGACGAGTCAGTATCAGGAGGTGGAATTCGCGACGAGACGACACACGGAGGATGTCGAAGGGTGAGAGTGTTGAAGAGTTGTGCTATCTGTACCTACCCTTCAGGTAGGATCCGTGGTGGACGATCCAGGAGCTGCACTGTCTGTACCTACCCTTCAGGTAGGATCCGAGGAGGATGACCCAGGAGCCGCTTCTGTTCTTCCAGCTGTTGTCTTTTTCTGTTGTACTAATTCAGTTGTAGTTGTACTTTCAATTGGGTTTGTATTCTATCCCACATAATTTTCAGAACTTTCTTTTGTACTTAGTGTTTTGCTTCCTCTTATACTCTGTGGTGTTTTGTTTACTTTTATAAATGGAATTCCTTCCCAGTTATCGTGATTTACGCCTTTGGTGCTAGTCTCCAGCCCCTGGCCTATGGAAGGCTGGCTTGGGGTAGTCACGGCACGGTCCCCGAGGACGGGTCATGACAACATTAATCATTATCATGTATCTTTGATGTCCACGATACTTCTCCATAACTTCGTAAAGTATTATCCTCTTCAGTTGAGGAAGATTCTTGATCCGAAGATGTATAATTTTTATCATTATTACTGTCGATGCAATTTTATTCAATGTAATATTAGTGACGGATTCATCAGTAGTTACCTTAACCATGATATAATTATTCAAATTTGGTATTTAATCATATAAATGAATATTTTTATTTCATGAACTATCATTGTATAGAGGATATGGAAAGGAAGAATCTCCACCAATAGTACTCCACATGTTTGAATTTTTCATTATATTCTTTCAATTTTTGTTTATATGATTTGTAAAATATAATATAATATTGTAATGCCATAAAATTATATTAATTTATTCAAATATATACAATCTTTTTGATATTGTTACATTTCACAACCAAATGAATATATCTTTTTTTACTACAAAATCACTATATTTTGTTTTGTTATAGGCCACAATAAGTTAACCGTACACTAAATGAACCACATATATAAGCTTTTGGTACATGTAATACTTTGTCTAGATTTTATTAGCTTTTAGATTTTATTAAAAATAATATGGTTTCAATTCAATATCATTCATTACCCCCAAGTATAAGTTGAACCGAACTAGAATATACTATAAATATTATTTTTTAATTATTTAAACCTACCACCTAGACGTTTTGTTATAGGATTCATATAAGCTAAATTAAAATTGTGATAATATGACTTATAAATTTTTATAAAAGTAATTTTTTTATCAATTAGATGTATATGAATGTATGAACTATCTGAAAATAAATAAACGAATTTTCTTAGAAAACACTTTTTCTATATAAAAACAAAATTATATATCAAAAAATTATACGATAAAATTTTGATGATTTTTTTTAATAAATTTTTTATATTATTTATTTATTCAATATTTTTTATACTCATCAAATATATTTGATAGTTATTATATAATAATAAATCTTATTTTATTATTAAAAAGGTGATTTTTTAAAAGTAATATTAATACCTTTTAATGGAGAACCCATTTTAAATGAAATTTTTGAATGTTTTATAATATTTATAAGAAAACATAGACATATTTTTGAATTAATAATTATAACATTATCTTATTATGATTTTCATTTCTTTTTTCGAAAGACATCATATTTGGATGAATAATGAAAAATACATAATTTTAATTTAATATTGTTTTTTCATCAAATTTATTTATATAGTAATGTTATAATTTAATTTTGGTTTCAAGTGTAATTATATAAATTATAAATAATTTATTCAAATCTAATTCATTGTAACCAATTTCAAATTGAATTTTGAAATAAAGACATACCAAATTTTTAAACATGTTTTCTTAAAACACCTGATGTCGCGACAGATCAATGAGTTTGGTTTCAAATTAATTTCAACTTATTATGTGGTTATAATTAGGAAAAATAGATTCTATATTTTGTATAATAATAATTTATAATATGTAATAATGTATACATAGTTTTTTAATATAAATATTGGAGAACTGATCAAAATTAAAAACACCAACTAAGAGAAAAAATATCTTAGCAAAGGACTAAACTTTAAACATACAACCAAAAATAAACAAAAAATTGAGAAAGTGATTTTATATTTATATATAGATAATATCTTATGTTTTTATTAGTTATGAAATTATATTATCAAATATAAATTTTATAAATGTGGTTGTAAATCCCTATTTAAAAATTTGAACGAATGGCACTCCTCCTCTACTATAAAAAGGTTGTCACCCCTCCAATTTATTCACACATCTCAAGCCTTTGGATAAGAAAAAATATTCCAAAATATCTTACATAAATTCCCTATCTTCAACATAGAATACTCTATATGGGAGTAATGACATCCAAGGAATCCTTTTGGTTTAAATCAAAAGGAGCTACCCAAGAAGAGGTAACATATTTCCACAAGATATTTTGTTTTATTTTATTTTACAAACAATTAAATTTTTATTATTTGATGATTATATAGTTGATATGTAATTAAAATATAATAATATTTTTTATTCAATTTTTTATAAAACCATAAACACACACATCAATTAAATGTGTAATTAACTTACAGTTCTTGTATAGGGTGAACTACTGCCTCAAGAAATAATGGTGGTTGCTTTTCATTTTCCACCATTAACTGTTGTGAATTGTGATGGGAAATCTATTATTATATGATATTTATGATATTTATTATTTATTTATTAATTATTATACAATTAATACCTTCTTACTTTCCATTTTCTGTAAATATCATAATTTTGTCTGTGGATGTGTGGGCTACCACCTCTACTAAGGGATTCAATATCTCCACACATTACATGGAATTTACTAAAGAAGGGTTTGTTGAATATAAATGATATATATGAAATAAAAATTAAACAATAAATATGTTATACACATTCATACAATTCATTCACATTAATTATTTCAATACAATGAAAAAATGTAACATCGTTCACATTTACGTACGGTCATGCTTATCCTGGAATAGTTTATATAATTTTCAATTTTAATATATTATATAATATTATATATAGAAATATATTGAATATATATTATATTTATTTAATTGTTTACATTATTAAACATTGGAAACCATGATCTATGTATAAGGATCGATAATTATATGTCAAAACATATATGAAAAATGAATTGGATACTACCCAAAGCATAACATTAACACAAAGTTGTAAATAAGTGGGTGATATAATTCTCTATATGGTATTATATATAATAAAATGGTTCTTTTTTTGATTTATAATAATATTATAATTACAATATATATTTTTTGAATGTGCATGAATAAATTCATGACATAGAGTAATTGTTTTCCCATCTCACATTTTACACCTTTGAAATACATGTCATGTTCAACAATAATTTATTTTGTGTAGTGTATATACTACACATAAATGTATTATATGACCCATAAAAATAAATTTCTTCATAATTACATATCCATTTAATGATATTTATTTTTTGGTGATTATCATTCAAATGTTAACAAAGCAGTAAACTATTTTGGTCCTAATTTGACTTCTTTTATATACATGCCTTGTTATGCACATATATTATTCTATTTTGTATATGTTCTACCCTATGGAATGTTATAGAATGAATATCATTATTTTCTTTATACATTAATATTATATAAATATTATTAATTCAAAAGTAGTATCATGTAGTGTTACCAAAGTGGTAACAGTTTATTATTACAATCTCATCATTTATCGAGATTGATTATGAATATCCTTCCATTGAGGAAATATTATGATACATATCTAAATAACTATAATATCATGTATTTTACTATTATTACTAATTATATATTAATGTATTGATACAATTTCCCACCCATTCATATTTATGATAAATTAAAAAAAATGTTTTAAAAAATATTCCATTATTTCTCTTCTATCAAAAATCTATTTTATTCACAAACCAAGCAATAAAAATTAATTTACAAATATATTTCAAATAATATATTTGTCTCATTTAAAAATATAATGGCTGTAATGATATTTTTTATTTTTTAATGTGTTTGAAATGTTTCTCGAAACATCATTTACATGTTTTCAATGGTATTTTAATTGAATTTTTTTGAATATTAATTTACATGTTTTCAATGTAGTTATAATTTAAAGGATATTATAAATGTTTATAATATTCCATTATATATTTTCAAATATTTTTTTTAATATATAATGTTTTCATAATTATATACATTTTGAGTAATATTTTTTTAAATATGTAATTATATTTTTACTCAAAAATAGTTTATAATTAAAATTCAAGGAATTATTTATAATAAAAATATTTTGAAAATAGTTTTTTGAAAGGGATAATAAAAAAGGATATTTTACGTAATAAATGTTCCATGGGATCCTCAAAAATTAATATCCATCTATGACTATGTACATTTATTTCTATATTTTCTACCTATAATATTATCATGTATAAAATTAATATTATTTCTTGATTGGTTTATGTTGTGATCGTAAGATGTTTACAAAAACCATTTATCACCCGTATGTTATATTTTTTTTAAAACATTGATTTTATTCATTTTTTTCAAATATGAGATGAATATGTAACATATATATTTTCCACAGGTAATAATTTGATGAAAGGTTTATTCTAACCATTTCATTTCCCTGTTTATGACATTATATTTATAAAACCCATCTCTTTCAATGGGTCAAGATATAATGGTTATTTTATTATATTTGGAACATATAAATATTGTTTTATTATATGACGGTTTGGACCTATATATCCCACAATCTTATTGGATAGAGATTTATATTTCATGAGACAATTATGGGAAACAAGCCAATGAGATTGATCAAAAAATTGGAAACATGGGAATAATAATAAAAAACGGGAAACATGTGTGTCCTGGTCTAAAAATGAAAAAAGGTGCATATTAATCCACTATGGGAAATAGTTGTTTCTTGGTCCACTAAGAGGAATAGTAGTGTATGGATTAAAATATGGGTATCATGTGTTTCTTGATCCACTATGTTTATGGTATTGGATGTTAACATTGACACCTAAAATGGATTTTTATATTTATAATATTGCAAAATTTGTATAACATAATCTCATTAATCATTATTGATTTATGATTATTCCTTACCATTTTGACTCATCTTTTATGACCATATAATATTTATTCAATAAATCTCAATTATGATATTTCATATGTAGGGTATTATATTATAATGTTATGATCACATTTTTATACCATTGTGATCATGTTATGCTTATATATATCACTTATTTACCCTTACTAAAAATCTGAGATCAACCATTTCTTATGCTTCCATTATCTATATTGTGAATAAAAGTTTTATAGAGCTTTAATAATGGGGAATATCTTTAAGAGATATTTTTAAGAACATTCACATAGTTAGAATATCATGTTTTAATGTTTAAAATGACTGTAATCTACTACAGCCCTAATGCATGTATTGTATAAATTTTCCGAAAATTGATTAAAAATGATATAATATCCATGTATATTAAGACCTGATTTCTATAGTTAGAATCAATGAAATTGATTATTCAACCTTTTGAAACTATTATTAAGACAATACTGTTATATTCATAGGTATTTTTATATGTATATATATAGTGATGTATCTAAGGAAACCCCCAAGGTGTCATAGATTAAAAGATAAGGTTTTATGATTAAGGCATCATATAATCTTGTATTTATGATTATGTGTTATTATTTTATTATAATTTATTCAAATGATATGAATTATAGTTTGAGTTAATAGATATAAACTATCAAAAATGTGTCAATACTGAATGAAATGTAATATGTGATTATTGTCCTTCGAATAAACTAAATGATACGGGTACTACAATGAGAATCCCTATTGATATACTCCAACAACAATCCAAATAAATGAATCATGTTGAAATTACAGATGAGAAAAACAGGTAACAATGTTTTGTTTAGTCCTTCATAAACAAAACACCTACAATATTTTAGTGGTTCCACTAATCCACATGTTGTTGAGAAATGGATCAATATCAATGAAAAATTATATTCCATTTTTCAGTTCATTGAGAATGAAATAGTCATGTTGGATTCTTATCCACTAGTATGTGAATCCAATATGTGGTGATTACATATAAAAAATGAGGGAATAAGAAGAAATTTAATTTATCGAATAGGTAGAGTTTAAGTGGATATTTTTAAGTAATTATTATCCTCTAATTTTATGATGACATGTGGAGAAGGAAATTTTTATGTTAAAGAAAACTGATTTTGAATCTGTTGGATCATTTGAAACTTATTTTCCACGAAATTATATGTATGTTTCTGATTTTATCATAAACCCTAAAAGAAAAATAGATTTATTCATTGTTGTTCTAAAACCATGTCTTCAAAAGAACATGGACTTAAGAAATTTTTTATTTATGAGGAATTCATTCGATGTGCATGGAATGTATAAATTTAAATGGTATATTACCACCATTTCTCTGGTTTTGATATTAAAATGAAGGTCAAGATTCATTAAAATTTAAATGGTGTAATTAAATTATAGATATCAATATTTCAAGAATGTTGGAATAAGTATCAAATAATTTTCTTGAATGGGAGGAGGAGTTGCAATAAATGTAGAAATGAATGTCATAAAATCCATGAATGTTGAAATAATATTAATTGGATGGTCAATGTAATTGAAAAAATATAATTTTAAATAATATGTCAATTACACTCATGTTTTTCAAATGGAATGATTTTGGGCATTATGAGAATCAATTCATTAATCAGAGGCCTAATATGGATGATAAGATTGAATGAACTCAGAGGAAAATGACAATGAGAAAGAATCTATATTATAAGAAGACGAAGTGTATAATGATGATTTGGGCGGACTTATCCACCATCATTTTTTGAGATTTTCAAGTTTAATTTTGTATGAATACGTCCTATGAATATCAAATTGTACATCCTTTAGTGATTTATCAAGTGATTATCTTCATATCCATGAACATTAGAAAAAAATTACATTTTATAATATATTAGGGAAACGATGAACCCATGTTTAAAATATTTTGTTTGGGTATAATTTAATAATATATTCAAGAAATAAAAGGATAATTATATTTTTGAAGGGTTATAGGACTAAACATTCATGGAATGGTTAAGGTTAAACATTATATTAGTGTTTAAAATTTAAATTATTTTTTAACCATGTGATGATTTAAGTGTATCATAAAACATTTACTAATTTTGTCATATAAAAACGTGGAATGAAATATCAATCGATTTATAGTTCTCATGATCCTATAATGGTTAAGGAATGACAAATTAACCTTCCGTTATTGTATTAAAAGATGATGGGGAAATCTATCCATGAATAATCAAAGGCTTAGAATATTCATATGAAGTGGAATAAAATAAATAAGTCTATTTATATATATAGTAAAATAATTACAATATTGAATAATATTGTAAATGTTTTATCCATAAACGTTTTCTTCTATGAAATTGATGGTCTTACAAATCCTCAAATATCCATGCCATTAAGGCTCTTAACGTGCCATTGATCATTCACATGACAATGATCAATGATTGTTATCACTCACTATATTTATTTATGATTTTCATCAATTTCAAATAATCACTCCCATCCTATTCTCTTCAATGTGGAGACATAGTTATGTGTTACATTGGTTAATTATTTTGTTTCAAATTTCCATTTTTTAATGAAACGTTTAGATTTCATTATTACGATATGGAATTTTTTGAAATCATTTTTAATGTATTAAAATATTGATGACCTAGATGATTTTTTGGGTAAAATTAATTTTAAGGGGGTAAAATGTAACACCATATTAGTTATGGAAATATATTTGTAATTAATTTAGTCATTTAGATTTTGTTTCATTAAACACAACCATATATATAGACTTTATTATATGAATGAACTGTGTTTTGATTATATTTTATGAATACATAATTTAAAATTTCACTACAAATTACACATCATTTATCTTTTAGTATATGAAACTCTATTTCTAGCATGAATTACACACTTTATTATCTCCCTTAGGTAGATTTTTTTACATTCAATACTAAGTTTAACTAAACTATATTATACTATTAATAATATGGTCAAAATATTGTTATATATACCACCTAGACATTGTAATTCATGTTAGAATTAATATTAATTAAAGTTGTGAAAATATTATCTATACATTTATATATAATTGTTCCTTCGGTCATTAATTATAAATATATAAATGTATGAACTATTTGAAAATTATGAAATAACTGTTCTAAGATCACTTTTATTTATGTAAAAACATATTTTTTAAAAATTAAATAAAACAAACCAATATTAGTGAATTTTTTTAATAACATGTATAAATTATATGTTTAATAAATATTTTTCATACTCATTTAATTGATTTTATGGGTATAAGATAAGAAAATTAAAAACAATTATGAATAACAGATTTACTTTTCTAAGAATTAATTTTAACACATTTTAATGGAGATTAACATTTTAATATAAGTATTCACACAATTATAAATTATATTTTAAAAAATAAAAATTACTTTCTAATTCATAATTTTAATATTAGCATAGGGTGAATATTAAGGATTATGAAAACATCATTTTTTACGAATATTGGAAAATGAAAATTTTAATTTTGAAACTAATTTCTCATAAAAGTTATTTATATTGTTAAATAATATACTCTTTGGATAATTATTTTAATTAGGATAATTTTAATTAAATTAATCCAATTTATATTATTTTAAAAAATTTCACATGAAAAATGGATATAAAAACAACCCAATATGTTAAATATTCTTTCTTCAAAAATCCGATGTTGCGATACGTGTAAAGAAATAATTTTAAATTAATATTTATACTTTTCTGTTTAGAATTTTGAAAAATCAATTCAATATTTTTAATCAAAAAAATATTATAATTTAAAATAAGGTCAACATAGTATTAAAAAAAATAGTAGTAAATTGATTAAAATTAATTATTGTGATTAAAAGAAAATTAGGTTAATAACATACTAAACCACAAACCTAATGCCCAAAATGAGCTAAGAACCTATAAAAAATTCATTTTATGATCATATTTAGGTCATATAATCCCTTGGATCATATATTTACCATTATGGGAGAAAATTTTCAATGTAAAAACCTGGGTGTAATATCCTTTTCAAAAAAATAAAAGAATTCCACTCCCCCACTAATTTAAAAATAAACTGACTCATCCCACTTATTCTCACATCTCATGTATTTTGGATTAGAAACACTCTTCCCAAATATCCTACCATTATCTATACCATATTTCAATGAACCTACATTTGGGATGAAATACATCCAATGATTCCCTTGGGTGCCAACCAACTGATGTTACCCAAAGAACAGGTAAGCTCCTCCCTCAATCTCTATTTTTATTTCCATTCTCCACCACCAAAAATATTAATATTATATGATTTTGTTATGAATATGTATCCTAAATTTACTTATATTTTTTTATTATAAGTTTTCTATTTTCACTTACACACACTTCCATCATATGGTTAATGAACTCACCGTTCTTGTGTCTGTTGATCTACCAACTCAGGAAATGATGTTCTTTGTTTTTCCTTTACCAACACTCATGGATGGTAATTATAAAAAAAACTTTTTTTATATGATATATATGATATTTATTATTTATTTATCATTATTAATTTTTATAAATCATAAATATTCCTGATTTACAGTTTTTGTAATTATGATTACTTTGTTGGTGGACTAGTGGAATACTGACGACACTAAGTGATTTGATTCATTAAAAATTTATATGGAATGTATTAATGAATGATTTAGTGAAAATATATTATATATATAACAAAATAATTATAATGGATATATATATAAACAAATATGTCATTTACTTTCATTATCTCAACATGGCATGAAAATGGAAACAATGCTAATGTAAATGTACAACCTTCAGTATCCATGTATTGTGTATTCCATTTTCTATTTATAAGATTTATATATTTTTAGAAATACATATATACAGAATATATATGATATTTATATCATTTTTTATATTTTTGAAATAAGTATCTAATGTTCCATGTAAAAGGATCAAGAATAAGAAGTCAATACATTTACAAAAAACATAGACGATATTAACGAAAGTGTAACATTAACCTGGAATTGTCAATTAGAAGCTAATATAAATTCAAATATGGAATTATATATAATAATATGTTTCTGTTTTAGATACATAAGGAACATATAATTACTATATTTTATTATTCAACATGTGTGATGAATTGAAAAACATACGTTAAGGGTTCTCTCATATCATTTTTTATATTCGTGTAATACATACCATGGCCATCACTCATTTATTTTCTGTAGTGTATAAACTACCCATGAATGTATTATGGGATAGATATAATTAAATTTATTTTTATTCACATGTCCATTTTATTATATTTCTTTCATGATATTTTTGTTTCAAAAGATAGAAAATCAGAAAAGCAATTTTGTATTAATTTTCCTTCATTGAGATACATGCCATGTTATGGACCTATATTTTTCTTTGTTGTGTATATAATTACCTTTTAAATGTTATATAATTAATCCCCTTCTTTTAAATTTATTATATTATTCATGTAATTTTATTATTTCCATAGTATTAAGATGAAATTTACCAAAGTAAAAATTTATTGTTTCTACATTTTCTTTGTTTATCGAGATTGTTTAGGATTATGCGGATGTGGATGAAAAATTTTAATCCATGTACAATGTACTCTCTTGAATTTTAATATCATGGAGTTATTCATGATATATTTTTTTATTTATATAACGATTTCAATATTTTTTTACTTTTGATATGTAAGAAATTGTATTATGATTAGTTGACATTATTTCTATTCGGTCAAAAACCAATTTTTTTTCCAAATGCATGGTTTCTAAAAAAAAATTATAAATATGTTTCTAAATGATCAATTAATCTAATTTTCAATGAAAATTATTTCAATGAAATGCTTTCTGTTTTAGTGAGTTTAAAATTATTTTTATAGATTTGATTACATGTTTTTAATGATATTTTCTATGGAAAATGTATTCAAGATTTCATTATATGTTTTAAATGTATTTTCAATGTAAAATAAACACTTTTTTTTCAATACACCTACATCTTTTTTCAATTATATTTTCAAATAAAAATGTTTTCATATTTCTAAATGGTTTAAAGAGAATATTTTTATATCATAAATAATATTTTCCCCAATAAATGTTATAAATGAAATATAAAATAATTCTTTTTAAGAAAAGGATTTTTGAAATGTATCCATCTAAGATGAATTTCATTATTAATGTTTATTCATTACTATAGATATATTCCAATAATACTATTCATATTATTTCTTTAACAGTTTGTGATTTTATGGAATGATGATTTTGAAACCAGTTTCTCTGCAATGGGTTATATTCTTTTGAAAACAGCTTCATTTCAAAAGTTTTTATTTATGTAAATGACTAAAAAACCTATATATTATACATATGTAATGTTATTATGAAATTTTTATGATACCAATTTCATTTCATTGGATATGATATGATGTTTATGAAACCCACCTATTTTATATGGTCATGATATGATGAATGCTTTTTTATTTTTTGGAACATGTATGTATAAATTTATTATATTTATTTTGGAACATATATATCCATAAAATGCATTTGGTATAATTATATATCTAATGAGATAATTATCTGAAACAAGTCAACTTTCCTTATCCCAAAATGGGAACATGTTGTGTCTTTATAAAGAATGGTAAATAGGTGTGTCCTGATCCACTATAGGAAAATAGTGGGTCCTAATCCATATATTTGAAAAACATATGTCTAGATCCACTGTAATAAATAGTTGTGTCCTGATATATAATGGAAAAAATATGTTTCTTAATCCAAAAAACAGGAAATAAGTATTTCATAAACCACTATATTAATGGTATTAGTACATAACCATGATACAAAAAGATTTATTTCTATAGATATAATGGAACCACAATTATATGGAATTACATTTTGGTTTATGGTTGATTTTAATGATTTATCAGCCTTACTATTAATTTCTTATAAAAATTAAATTTTAATTCCATCACTCATTATTATTATAATTGACATGTAGTGTATGATATTCTAATTCTAAAAACATATCCCTTTACCCTTATGCTCATGTTACACTTACATATATCTATATAACCATGATGACCATCTAAGCTCAACAACATCATATGTTTTCCTTCCCTAAGTAATGAATAAGATTTTGAATTATGAGTGATAATGGAAAATATCTTTACTAGATGTATTCCTGATCTATCAAAATGTTATAATATTAATTTTCCTTGTTTCTTGATACACTCAAATATTATGGTGCCCATTCTTAAATTTTTCAAATTTGACGAATATCCTTATAAAATGATGAAATGAACATGTATTTAAATTGTGGGACATTATTTATATGGCATATTTTGGTATGACCAAAACATATAACCTAAAAATCATCATTCATATAACCATTATCATTTTAATGTTTTTATTATCTATACTGATATTGTTTCTTAATATATTTTTTTTCATTCTTATTGCAATATTAGCCAATTCATTCATATAATTTTATGATGGACTAGTATCAAATTCATTACACAAATTATTCCTCTTGGAATATTTCATCTATATGTTAGCTAATTGATCATAGATTGGAGAATTATATGTAGTGTCAAAATCTTCTCCAATATTTTTATTTTTCATCTTCTATGCATCCCTTTTTAGTCAACCTTATTATTGCATAAGGGTACCAATAGATAAATTTAATGTGATTTTCATAACTTCTCATATCATCTAAAGATGATATTTAGTATCCCATCATTCTAAATTATCTCTATAATATTTTATACTAATACTACATATCTTATATATTTATCGATAGTAGAATGTAAACTATTTACACGGGTAATATATCATCATTGAATTGTAGCTACTAAATCTCCATGTAGAACAACAATGATAACCACCTCAATATATATCACTTATAATTTCAATAAATTTAGTTGTTATAATGAGAGGATACACTACCCTTTTCCATTTACTATTTTACTGATTCACATGAATAAATATGACAATAAGTTCTTCTTTTCGTTGACAAAATTAGATAAAATTTAACTCTATAATTAAATATATTTTTTTGATTTTACAAAATCATAAATGTAATAAATTATTACATAGGAATATTATAATCATCATTTGGAATTATATTAACTTCAACTCCATTATTGAAAACAAAAAACATAATTATGCATCTCTAGTATTCATAATCATTCCCATCAATAAATAGTGGTGTACTTGAATTAATATTTTCTAATGTAACATCATTAAAACACAACCTAATATCAAATATAAATTATTTTCTAAAAAATGTTTCTTTAATAGTTATTTATGAACAATAAGTTTCTAAATAAGAAATTTATAACAAAATCATAACAACATGAAGAATATAACTAAATTAATACAATGTATGAATAACAGTTCAAACTAAACAAATACAAATTATTGGATCATAAGAGTATAAGTTGGATACAACAAGGGGTGAACTGTAGTTTAAAATTTTAAACTATAAAAAACCTCTTATGTCAAAATTATCAGACTAAGAATTCAAAGGATGAACAGAGTGTTTAAATAATATCTAGAAATCTTCTAATATATCATTGTTTTTATCTGTGTCATAGAAACACTGATAAATGTGTTAATTATAATTACAACTAAATAAATAAAATTATAATTTAAATTAATTATGTAATATTCATGTTTTTAAAACAATGGAATAAAATAATATAAAAGTACAAATAAATTATAAACATTATAAAAGATAATTATACCATTATAACATGATTTTTATGGTTGTCAGAAATAATAACCTATGATATCCACTATTTCAATACCTACTATAATGTTTTCTCATTATATAAATGTAAATAATTTGATATAAGAATGAGAATATTTCCATCTTCAATAACCATGATAGCTCTTAATTCAATATATCTACATCGTATTAATATTTCGTTATTAATATAGCACCAGATGAGATTATTATCACTACCTCTATATTTCTGTCCCCATAATCCTTGGATCTGATGTATCAGATTCACCAAACTTCTTATCCTTTAGATCCCTCGATCTATAATAAATTATAGCTATAAAATAAAAAATCAAAATGATTTATGTAATTTTAAACCCTCACATGAATTTTATATAACAAGAAAATCTATGAAATTTTAAAAATAATAGGAATGATATATTCATAAAGGGAGATATTAAGAAGTTTTCATTTGGAAATTCCATCATTACCCAGTTCGTCAAATAAACACTTATTTATAAAAAATTCATCAATGATCATATTTATAATATGATTGAAATAAAATTAGTATACTTTTATAATGAATGTTCATAATTATCTGGATCATGATCTTGAAAATATTGAACTATTCTTTATTGAGAGAAATAATTTTATTTAGAACCATTACTATTTGTAAGAAAATTGGACTAATAAAAACAATTCTAGTTATATTGATTATAAAAATTATATATATTGATAAAATATTATATTTTTTCTCAATATGGAAATCTAATTAAATATTAATATGTGGTTTTCGATCAAATTCCATTCTGATGGTTTGGAATTCATTCAGTTTGATAGAAAAATAACAATTGTAACATATGGTAAGAACTATAGTTTAAATAAATTACCGGATGCTCCATCGGGCTATTTGTTCCAAATGAATAATAAAATTTTATATTAATTTTTATTAGAACTATTTATTTGATTAATATAAAAATATTTTTTCTATAAAATGATTCTAAAAGGCTTGGGATATAATTTTTTTATTAATATATTGTTTTATGAATGTGATGGTGATTTCAAAAAAT
The DNA here is from genome assembly GCA_963277665.1 of Viscum album. Lineage (NCBI taxonomy): Eukaryota > Viridiplantae > Streptophyta > Magnoliopsida > Santalales > Viscaceae > Viscum > Viscum album. The sequence continues at coordinate 636,852,003 of OY728157.1, forward strand.
ATTAAAATAAATGTTTAAATTATAACATTTTAGTCTAATATCACCCCTTTCTAGAAAATAAATCAAAACAATTAAATTGAAAATTTTCAACTTTCAGATTTTTTCGAACCATTATTAACACCCAACCTGGAATACACTGAACAATGACCCAAGAAAGTGGGTCAAATAGTGTCAGGTGGATCTCCCTGAACAACAAAGGCTTCCAACTAGCAGTGATAGAAAATGTTGTATATATGTTGAAGATATTCCCTCCATTAGATTGTAACATACCAAAATAACAATGATAGTCAATAGAATAAGTCGATACAATAACTGATTAGATAATACTCATACCAGATATTAAAATATAACAATTGAAAAAGTATTCTCATATGAAGAATGATTTTCATGACATTTTTATACTATAAATCAAAATAATTACATAGACATCATCGTAATAAATGTGTCAAAAATCAAAAAAAATACTATCATAGTTAGTATCATGATCCACAACTGATTCATATTCCCCCAACTCTAATCCATGGACCTAATCAAGAATCGTACTGTAGGTTATTACTTCAATCTTCACCAGCATCCTCGATGTCTTTCTGGGTACCAAACGATGACCTGAGATGGGATGTGATAAAAAATCTAGACATTCCACTACCAATGGTGTCTATAATATTATTTTTCTGTGCAGTAATATCCATGTAGTTTGTAATAAATATAATAGGTACAAAAGAATAGAAACAATTTCTAATTAAATAATTGATATAATGAGATGAAATGGTCTATCCAAATATGTCAGCAAAGAATAATGGTTTCAATTTTTTTATCAATGTATCATTAAATAAAACATAGATAAAGACCATAAAAAATCATTCAAACACTATATCATATCATCTAAATCCTCACTATATAATCATTATAATATTTAATCTATAAAAATAGAAGACATGGCATCCTTATCGAGTCTCAATTTAATATCGATCTTCAATAAGATAGACATGGATTTGGGTCTAAGTATAATGTCAACAAACTATGCCCACTACAATAACATGAATGTTAAATCCATGGTGTAGCAATTCTCAATGAATCAAACAGAACCAATACCCAATGAGAAAATCTTCCATGGAATCCACTACATTTTTCATGATCCATGTAAGTAGAATCCAATGCATTTAATTGAATACGGATCCAAGGAATACCAAACAATTGATATATTACCATTTAAATTAAGTAAACATCAATCAACAATTCACATTCCATTATAATCCTTGAGTTTGTGTAACTCATATATCAACTAAAATTATAAACAGTTAACAAATTTAGTTGACCTATAACATGGAAATGAGGGAAACCATCTCCTAACATATCATTTAAATACAACACAATTTATTATGTGATTCCTCTAACGAGTAAATATCACAAACACACACACATACACCCCATGGTTGGTATAAAAATATCCAAATGTATAGGAACTCCCCATGGGTGGAAAAGGTTGTGTAGACAACATAAAACATACTAAAGGGATCTAGTTGGTATCCCTAATAGGTTCACATTCATTCAATTCAATAATGTAATTATTTTTAGGGCAATTTCATAATATTTTGCATGTAGAACAATAAAAACTGTGAATATGAGTCTCCAATCCCCATGTAGATGGTATATTCCATCAACTGTAGGTCGACAATATAGTTCTCATCTAGTATCACCATATAAACAAATCCAGATATAATGAAAAAAAATAAAGAATTGATGATTAAATGAGAATTATTTCATTTTATCAATCAACTAAATAACTTTTATGATACCAACAATATCAATGATTGACTTTAGTGTAATTAAGAACATACTATTTAAGATCTAATGAGATCTATGGACTTTAATAAAATTTTAAAAATGAGAAAAAAAAGTGATGATTTTCACTTTAATGTATCTCCTTACGCCTCACTACAATCCAAGAGAGGGTAATTTAAAATAATTTTTTTTCAATATATTTTTAAAGAATATTTTTAATTTCATCCAAAAATACTGTGCCTCATGGTTTGGTTGAACTATTGGCCAAACTATTGTCCAACATTTCTCCCCAAAATATATTGAGTATAAAATCATATGGTCAGTGTACACTTTATTCAAAATATCATGAATATAATTACTGAACCACTATAATAAATTGGGGCCCTTGAATAGGCGTGTTCCTCATTATAAAATTTGTCCATAAACTATGTGTGCTCCTAAATCTCATTTTCCATGATTCACATGATTTGGGTAAAGGTATAGTATTTCATGCATGTTCTCTCCTAACCATGATCCATATCCTTTTATCCAATGAATTAATGATACGGGCTCCGAACATGCCTCGTACACCCCAAATACATCCCTGATCAAAATGGTTTTTCACATTAGGTCATAATCATGATTTAATTTAAAATAAAAGGATTCATACCTCAAACAAAAACCCTAGATCATAAAATCATCCCCCTAAACTAAATTTATCCTATAATTTTCCAGTTATGGGTTTTTATAATCATTTGATAAAATCATCAGCAAATAAGAACATATTTTCCCTCCCACTCCCAAATATCATCTTGTAAAAGTTTGTGATTCAATATCATATGTACTAGAAGAACTGACCATCCTTGAAGAAGGTTTTTTCTCTTATTAAGTATATGAATATTATGCTCCTCAAATACTACATATACATCTAGATACACCAAATCTAAATGGAGTCTATGAGATGAGATTGAGTGATAATGAAATAGATGAGAATCATGGATGATGTTGTGTATTGCCTGATAACTCTGAGGTAACTATAGCTGATAGGCTATCGACCCGAATCTATATAGAATCTAAAATGATCAAACATATCATGGTTAAATCGTACCATGTCTCCCAATACTAATATATCTCATCCTCAATGAGACACATAAAAATATTATATCCTCGACATCAAACTGTATACGTTAATGAAGATGACTGTTATAATATTTCAATCAATTATCTACAATATCCATTAGTTCTATGATAATGTTGACCTACATTGAAGTCCCCTACATGAGACAATTCCAAAAATGCCGCCTCAACCACCTCTAACTATAACATTCACGATCATCATGGACTACTACACCAATACTCATAAGGATAAATTTTTATATAGAAATGATAGATATTGTTTTAGGTAAACAAAATTACGGGAATATGCTTATCCTAGGAGACTACAAAAACCTAAATGAATTCATGCACAATTTCCTCATGTATCTGAATTTTTCACTCTGGATATCCATTATTCTAAGGATGGTCTTCTTTTCTCATATGAACTGGTGGACCAAATTTCATCTGTAAAAACAACTTGAAATAATAGGTTAACTGGTTTTCCCTACTGAAAATGAAACTATGATGGGCCCCCATAAGATGAAAAATCTCACTGATATACAACCTCCCATGAACATATACTGATAATGTCTCTATTATAATAATAAAATTATAAACCATCACGGTTCATTCATGAAATTCATAAACACCATCAATACCTTGAGGAAACCGTCAAAAAACAGGAAAGAATCTAGTCACTATATCATCCAATTTCCACTTATGAATGAGTATCTGAGGTAAAATATTATAAATTCACTAATTATATTCCTTTAGTTTCTATTAGGTGGAACACCTTATAGAATATCTAGCCACATCAGGTTCCATTCATGGATAAAAGTATTAGTTATGTATATCATGATACATCTTTGTAATGTCAAGACGAACTACCCTAACTATGGGATAAAATTCTAATATTAGATAATCAGATATATCCACTAGAACCGATACATGGCCATTTATATGTTGGATACTATCTTATCCTAATTTTCAACTTGGAGGTGGGTTCTCCCCTGCCAGAATCTTTTATAAGACAAGGCCTTCATAATCAATAGCTACCTCATCCATAATAAATATAATAGTGTGGATCTCACATGTAATGAAAAAAGTAAATACATCACAATTTTATCCTTAAACTCAAAGTTAATGGTAGAAAGAAAATACCTAAGATACCAATCTCTACTGGCCTCTTGAACTTCATGTATCTGAGTCCACAAGCTCAATGCATCAACCGCTACATTTTCCTTAGTAGGTGTTTGTTCCTGTGTGATTTGAAAAATGAGGTAGGCACATAAACCACCATCATTGTCTCAAATTTATATCACACATAGTAAATACATAATTTATGATTTTATAGTCATTTAATATACTACACACTCACCTAGTATATATTGTCTCTAAATGTAAAAATCATTATAATATTTAGGTAAATCGAGATCATGTGTTGGGTAATTCCTATCATCTAGTATCAATGGTTGAGACTAATATATATAAAAACTATCTCTCTACCTAATAAGAGTTTCTATCCTAATTACTAATCCATAACAAAAACAATTATATCCTACCCTACTCTTGTATATTTAGGATAGGTATGTAATTTGGCCTCTGTTTTTTCTCTAGAAGGATTTGTAACAGATATCGTTCCCTGAAAACATCACACACTTCTTACTGAATCCTGTCAAATGTTAACGTATATTATATAATTATTATATGAAATTCAGATAATATACAAGTAACCCAATAAACACTTCATATCAAATATGTTCACTAGGTACACCCATGAAACTACGGAGCTCACATTCACGTTATAAACTGATTTTCCATATTCTTATATTATATGACCCAGTATGTGAATCGTATCAATCTAGAATTAGAATTTTTATATAATACTATTTAACCAATGATATATCGGTTAATCAAATAAAATCTAATTATAATTTTCATGGCTATTTCAATAATGATATTACAAAAATATATAGTCCATGAAGAACACAAAAAAAAAATCTAGATTAGGAAGGAAAAATCAATTCATTACTTCCATAGAAAATGATTGTGAATTAATGAGACAGAAAAATATAACCAGATACTAATATATACCACATGTCTTGTGAAATATTTTATGAAGAATGTATGTAGTTTTATCATGAAAATGAGGTTATCCATATCAGAAATCAATTGTCACTAAAACCCAACCTCCTCAATGTTAGTCAGAATGATCATCTCTGCAATGAATGGGATACCATTTCATAAATGTTAATTGGTTCAATTTACAGTAATCCACACAAGTCCAAATGGTACCATCTTCCTTTTTCATAAAAGGACTGGTGAGGCTCTCTGAAAATTATTAGATCAAACAAACCACTTTACCTATAAATACTGTAACTACCTCTTATGCTCATTCAACGCCATTATAGCAGTCTCTTAATATTGAATGGATAACAGTGAATCGTTGGACACTCTAACAATAAGGAATTAATTCTATAAATCAAAATGTAAAACTGAATAAAAACGCTAGTAATATATCCCTATAATGATCAACCATTGATAGGAAATCATCCTAATGTGACCCATGATCACCCATAAAGAATCTAGCAATCCATGTTGTCATCCTACATAACCCATGTTGACCTATTCCAGCTCAGCTCTCCTACACACCACATTCACTATTTTGAATGTAATAACTTCCTTCTAGTGATGTGATGGTCAAACTAAACTAGTAAAACTTCACTTTCAATAGAGAGTAAAATAAAAATTACATTTATATTATGATCTCAATCCCATTGATCTTAATGGAAACAAATATCACATATCATGTGAAACCCACGAACTTCAAGGTGGCACTATATTCAATATCGTACAATTTTTTCCTAATTCTTATTGAGGTGTAAATTTTTATACCACTAGTGGTAAATATAATGAAAATAGTAAGGATTTAAACCAAATGTATAGATACAAAAATATTAAATTTAGTTATATAGTTAAGGGATGATACAAGAGTAGATGATATTAACATAATACAAGTCATTTTGGATGGCTCTATGCTATACATCCTGGGTGTAGCATGTAACATATAAATATATAATGAACTACAACCCTATAAAACAACATCACATCCTAGATTATTCCCACTCTATTTCCTACATACAAATAGTTCCTTTATTATTTTTCCATTACCACCACATCAACATAAATGACTAGTACTACTCTGGATCCTAGTTTACCACAAAGTTATAAAACCTTCTCCCAATAAAATTTTTGGATCTTTCCCACATCCAATAACTATGGGAGTCAATGTTAAAAAAATATTTTACGTTGTAAATCCTTCTATAATAATGACACTCGACTGGTTCTGGATCACATTGATTTTTCTTATGCCTCCATATTCCACACTAATGAGAGAAAACATCACTACTAGAACTAAAAAGCTGTCTAGTATTCATCTCACATGAAGCCTTAGAGAATCTCATACTTACAATAGATGTAAAATCAAATAGGTCAATACAATATAACAATCATCTATCTTTACATTTCATCACCAAAAAAAATTCTATAATTATTGTGTGACTCACTATTTCTGTAAGATTTCCCAAATTGAACACATTGAACTGAGATCGAATGCAATGTCATAGACCATCCCCAAATCCAATCACCTTCATTAACTAATAAACAATATATATCAAAAAAACATTTCATCAAAGTAATTCATTTTATGTATTTCCTAGATTCCATTATTCCTTTCTCTAGAAAAATACACTCGTTTTCAAGGTAAACTCTAAGAGTTTTAAAGAAAAGTAATCAAAAAACCAGTTCTGAAATCAACCCAAACCATGAATTGTATTCTATCATCCTTATTGAAAATATCCCACCCACACTTTTATTCTCCCTAAATAAATTATATTGTGTTCATCACTGTCATCTCAGCAGTTGTCACAAAATACTAGAAGATATAAAATGTAGTCTAAATCAACCCTCAAGGCATATGACTAGAGTTCTTTGTGGTGGAATGTCTCTTAAATTCCAAACACATTCCGCCAAATATATCAACAAAAATTTTTATAGATATTAGTGATGGAAATTTGAAAACATTTCTATAATCATGTCACACCCATATTCCCACTACTTATGCTTCTGACGTGTAGAAATAAATAGACAATCCTCATAAGACACACTGCCTAATGCACACTAAAATGGAGGATCATGTTCATGTTTTTTTCTCTAAATTGTATTTCATTTTAATTCATATTCAACTCACATTTCTCTTTATTTGGTTGAACTCAATAGTTCACCACTTCTGATCCTCAAGGGCCCATACACCTCATGAAACTAAATATGGAATTCACATTATCTACAACATAATGCATTTTTTCTGATGTGAGAAATTTTTTGTGAATCAATATTCCATAATTGACTGCTTAAGAATTATTCAATTTCAAATTTAGGAAAACCATTTTTAGGTTATGATTCTGTCGCTTTCTCTGGGGTGCGTGCATCCGTCTGTGGAGGACATGCTGCTGTTACCCCGCATTCCCTCTTTCCAAAGGAGGGCGGCATCTGTTCCTTGTTCAGGGACATTTTCTCCTTGATCGAAACGGGATGATGAGTTGTCGGTTTTTCCTTCTATGGATTCCTCCTCAAAACTCGTCACCTAGTCTGGGTCTCCCTCACATATTTAAGTTGTGATTCGTGAATCTCATTCCACGTGCCATATGTTCATGGATGCCGGTTAATTACACTACTTCCATCAAGACATTCCATGGGTTCTTGAAATGGTAGTGACCTTCGGTCGATGTAGATGACAACATCAGGCATGTCGGAGAATCCCTAAGTGCATGGACATTGGGGAACCTATATTCTTCCTCATAAGAGGGTATCCCATGGGTGTATAACTCGAGTTATCCCACATCGAATACATGGAATCACATGCCATAGGTATGCTTCTGAGGTTTTCCTTAGCTTCCCAAGTTTAACACTGGTCATGCCGTAAGTTTAACGTCTTATGGAGATAGAATGAGGGTGATCAAAACATCCCCAAGAGACGGATAAGTTTGGTACATCCCTAGGAGGGAAAACCTATAAGGTTTTCCAAGTGGATGGATCAAAACTCCCAATGATGAAGGATCCAAGGTGGTGCACCCCAGGGAGGGGAGATGTCACACCATAATGGATGATCTGAACACCACTGAGGGTGGATTAGGGAGATTGCACCCCAGAATGGGGGACGCCAAGGTTTACCATTGGCTGGGATTGAACCTCATGGAGGTTTCCTATGTACACATTGTAGACAACATGGATCAAAACCCATGTGGTTCAAAGGGGTGATGAATCGGGGTGTACATATAGGACAACGACATGAAGACATTCTGGGGCTTACGCATGGATAGAGGCCCATGTACTGCTAGGAGCAGTGAGGAGGGTGGATGGCATGATCCCACTAGGATATGGTATCCCTGGCAAGAAGAAGGATGGATGATGGAATGTTGAATGGAGTGGAGGGGGAATGATATGGGACCATCGTGAAGATGAAGGTAATGATGGGCGTGAGCCTCGAAAAGACCTCCTATGTATCCCAGTGGCATGGAATCAAAGACTACATAGTTCGATGATATGGTGGGACACCTGAGGAGGTGTCCTGTAAGGATGGACGTATGGATGGGACCTAGAGGAATTGGGACCTCCAGGTTCTAGAATGACCTTCCCAAGAAAAATAGGTTTGAGGGAGAGATCCGGATGAGACATGAGTGATGATATTGAACATCATGGAGGCTTCCTACGTATCCTCGTGGTAGGGAATCAAATTCTACGTAGTTAGGTATGGTTAGAACCGACATGAATGGGGTTGGAGTGACTAATGAGTGGTGGGCTTGAACCTCAGGAGGCTTCCTACGTACCATGCCTTGACATGGATCAAAGACCACGTAGTTCAAGAAAAGGGATTCGTCGGCAAACCGACCTGAAGGTGAACGTGGGGGTCAACTGGAGGTGGGCTTGAACCTCATGGATGCTTCCTACGTACCATGCATTGATATAGATCAAAGTCCTCATAGTTCGGGATGGTGTTCTGGAGGACAAAAATGAAGGTGGACCCTGTTCCGATGGGTGTTTGGGTTGAACCTCGTGAGATTTCCTACGTACCATGCCTTAACATGGATCAAAGTCCTCGTAGTTCAGGATGGTGCACCGAAGGACAGATGTGAAGGTGGACCTTGGTCTGATGGGTGTTGGGCTTGAACCTCGTGAGGTTTCCTACGTACCATGCCTTGACATAGATCAAAGTCCTCGTAGTTCGGGATGGGGTGACAGAGGACCGGCGTGAAGGTGGACCTTGGTCCAATGGGTGTTGGGTGTGAACCTCATGAGGTTTCTTACGTACCATGAAATAGCACAGATCAATGTCCTCATAGTTCGGGATGGTGCACAGTAGGACCGACATGAAGGTGGACCTTGGTCCGTTGGGTTTTGGGCTTGAACCTCATGAGGTTTACTATGTACCATTCCTTGTCATGGATCAATGTCCACATAGTTTAGAAAAACCGTGCTGTTATACTAACATGAAGGGGTGTCGGATCAACTAGATGGTGAGGTCACAACGGCTTACCACTGGATTGGGATGCAGTTTAACGTCATGCAGGACGGGGGCATGTCCGAAAACTGACGTGAAGAAGGACCTTGGTCTAGGTGGACAGTGGGCTTGACCCTCAGGAAGGATTCATACATACCATGCCTTGACATGGATCAATGACCCAGTAGTTCAGTGGAAAATGGGGGCTTGGAACACCAACACGGAGACTGTCAGGGCCAATGATTGTTGGGATTTAACCTTAGGAAGGCTTCCTACATACCATTACTTAACATGGATCAAAGTTCGCATAGTTCAGATATGAATGCGGGTGTCGGTGAACCGACCTGAAGAAGGACCTTGGTCTGATGAGAGATGGGGATTTAACCTCAGGAAGGATTTCTACGTACCATGCCTTAACATGGATCAATGTTCTCGTAGTTCGAGTAGGGTTTTTTCCAGCGAACCAACACGAAGGTGAACCCATGGGTCCACTGGTGGTGGGATTAAACCTCATGAGGCTTCATACGCACCATGCCTTGACATGGATCAATGTCCTCATAGTTCGGGTATACAGTTTAACATCAAGTCAGAGGAGTTCATACAGTTTAAAGACATGCTGGATGAGGGAATACAGTTTAACGTCATGCTGGATGAGGGCATACAGTTTAACGTCATGCTGAAAGACGGCGTACAGTTTAACGTAATTCTGGACGAAGACGTACAGTTTAACTCCATGCTGGACGATAGCATTTTCATTATCGATGCTTACTCTAAGACCACGTGATTCGTTCTTGGTTTGAGAAACAAGAGGTAGCAAAGAGATGACGACCATGTCACAAAGGGTGTGTCCGTGAGAAGTGAAGAGGGGCATACGCGTTTGGCGACCCACGGTGCTAGGACTTACTCCATGATGGAGGACCATATGCCGCTGTGGAATGGCAATGGTGAATGGGATGGAACCGTCATGATTATGACGATGGTTTCGGTCTATATCCTTGAATATTCTTCCTACATATCCCTGTGGTAGGTATTCAAAGTCCACATAGATCATATGATGACGTCTTACCACCGATTGGGGGTTTCAATGGCTTACCGCTTGATTGGATCACAACGGCTTATCGCTGGATAAGGATGTCAACAGCTTAATGCTGAATGGGGTCACAACAGCTTACCTCTAGATAAGGACCACATCATCATACCCTTGTATAAGGATCACAACGACTTACCGCTGGATAAGGATGTCAATAGCTCACAACTGAATAGGATCCCAACGGCTTACTTCTGGATAAGGATGTCAACAGCTTACCGCTGTATAGGATCACAACGGCTTACTACCGAACAAGGATATCAACGGCTTAACGCAGAATAACATGTTGCAATGGATTACCACTGGATAAGGATGTCAATGGCTTACCGCTGAATAGGATCACAACGTCTTACCTTTGGATAAGGATGTCAATGGCTTACCGCTGCATAGGATCACAACGGCTTACCGCTAGATAAGGATCACAATGGCTTACCGCTGAATAGGATCACAACAGCTTACCGCTGGATAAGGATATCAATGGTTTACCGTTGAATGGGGTCACAACAGCTTACCGCTAGATAAGGATCACAACAACTTAGCGCTGGATACGGATCACAATGGATTACAGCTAGATAATGATGTCAACGGCTCACTGCTGAATTGGATCGCAATGGCTTACTGCTGGATAAGGATGTCAACGGATTACCGCTGCATAGGATCACAATGGGATTCCGCTGGATAAGGATGTGACCGGCTTACCACTAAATAAGGATGTCGCAACGGCTTACCACTGGATAAGGATGTCAACGGCTTACCGCTGAATAGGATCACAACGGATTACCACTGGATAAGGATGACAACAGCTTACCGCTGCATAGGATCCCAATGGCTTACTTTTGGATAAGGATGTCAACGACTTAACACTGAATAGGACCACAATGGATTACCGCTGGATAAAGATTTCAACAGCTTACCACTGAATAGGATCACAAAGGCTTACCTCCGGATAGGATCACAATGGCTTACCGCTGATTGGGATCACAACAGCTTACCACTGAATGGAGTGACAACAATGGATGGGGCAAGGAAGGTGTATGGGTCCCTCTACAGTTTGGGAATGGTGAATGGGAATTACTCAAGGAATCTGGCCTGATTCCACTATGGTGAGGCACTGGTGAACGGGGCTTATGCAAGGAAGCTTCTCGGGTGCCTCTATGAAGCGGAAATGGTGAATGGGTCTTATGTAAGGATGCTTCCCGGATGCCGCTATGGAGCGTCACTGGTGAATGGGACTTATGAAAGGATGTTGACCGTATGCTGCTATGGAGCGACAATGGTGAATGGGGCTCATGCAAGGATGCTACCCGGATGCCGCTATGGAGCGGCACTGGTGGACGGGGCTTATGCAAGGAAGTTGCCCGGGTGCCGCTATGGAGGGGCAATTGTGAATGGGGAATATGCAAGGATGATTCCAAAATGCCACTATGGAGCAGCACTGGTGAACGGGTATTATGCTAGGAAGATGCCCGTTTGCCGCTATGGAGCGGCACTGGTGGATTGGGCTTATACAAAGAAGCTGCCCGGGTGTCTTCCTCATGTCTGGCCATGAGGGCATCCCAACCCACTGGTGGATTGAGGCCTTCACCTATGCTCTGGTGTAAAATAGTGATAATGCCAAGGCACATTGGAATTATGCCATTATAATCATGGCATTAGGCGTCTTATTCATGGAGCATAAGGCATATCTTGTTTAGTGCAAGAGGCATCCTATGATTAGCACAGATGGTGTACTACAGTTTATAGTCTTATAGATAGGACTATTGGCATCTCAAGATAGGAGAATAAGGCATCTCTTATTTGGAGCAAGAGGCTTCCTATGTTTAGAACATAGGGATTAGTACGGTTTAGAGTCATGTAGATAGGACTACTGGCATCTCATGCTTGGAGCATAAGGAATCTCTAATTTGGAGCAAGAGGCATCCTATGTTTGGAACATAGGGATTACTAAAGTTTAATGTCATGTAGATAGGACTATTAGCATCTCTCTCTTGGAGCCTGAGGCATCTCTAATTTGGAGAAAGAGGCATCCTATGTTAGGAACATAGGGCGTACTACAGTTTAGAGTCATGTAGAAAGGACTGTTGGCATCTCATGCTTGGAGAATAAGGCGTCCCTTTTTTGGTGCAAGTGGCGTCCTATGTTCGGATCATAGGGTACACTACAGTTTATAGTCATGTAGAGAGAACTGTTGGCATCTAATGCTTGATGAATTTGGAATCTCTTGTTTGTAGCAAGATGTATCCAATGTTTGGAACATAGGGAGTACTACAGTTTAGAGTCTTGTAGATAAGACTCTTAGGCATAAGGCGCCTGGGAATGGATGGTGTTGGGTCTTATGCAAGGGAGGCCACTTTTGGTTCCACCTGGTGTAGGAGCCAAGTGATGAGGTATGGAAGAGTTGCCTGAGGAATGGTTCGACTCAAGGTACTCGGGGAATTGATGATGAAAATCTCAACACATGACATGGGAATGAAACCAAGAGGAATATGTCAACTCTAGAGGTTTCATGGTGTGTGTGAGAGTATCTGAAATCATGGTTTTCCATATGTTGATGGTGGGTGCACAATGGAAAATCCCGATATCCTGGGCAGAAATGTTTGCGGTGCGACTCTCAATTTGTTATGGGGGTCTGTGACGGTAGCAAAGGGACCAGCCCAGAAGGCCGGGACCGCAGCCTGGAAGTGACTCTGAGCGGGGGTGTGGGGGCGGAGCCCTCATGGTATAGACTGGTGGGTGTGAAGGATAGGTCTTAGTGATGTAGCATCGCAGAGAAAAGGGTCTCAGAGAGAATGGGGTCTCATGAATCATTGCCTCGCGGAGCATAGACTCATGGAGAAGCATCATAGAGCATGGACTCGCAGATCATCATCGTGGAGCATGGACTTGTGGAGAATTGGCTCGCGGAGCAGTGGCTCACGGAGCATGGATTCATGGAGAATAGTCTCACGGAGCAGGGACTCCAGAGCAGCAACACGAAGGAAGCTGCTCGCGGAGCATGGCTTCGCGGAGCCGCTTCGTGAAGGAAAGCGGAGCTCCACGAACAGGGAGATCGGCCACCCAAAGGGTGGAAAAAATGGCCGTCCGGAGAAGGGTGGTGAGCTGGGTATTTATAGACAAGGGGTGCCGCCATGAAGAGCTCACGCGGTGCGAAGGGGGATTCAGTTTCTTCACGGCAGGTCGCGAATGTCAACTGGGTTCGCGGAGAGGTACCGCCTCATCTTCTTCGAAGCGGGTCCGCGAACGTTAGGGGCGTTCATGGAGAGTTTCCGCCTCAAGTGCTTCGTGGTGGCCGCGTTTCTTGGGGGGGCACCGCATCCGGGCTTCGTGAACCAGTTTTACAGCCCAACTTCAAATGTCCGTAACTCCTAATCTGAAAATCCGTTCGGGCCCTACGACCTTCCAAATCGAAGATTGCGAAAAGGGATACCAGCATGAATGGTGTATTGAAGAAATTGGAAAATTTTTGGGGCATGTTTTTTGGTGCCATCAAATGCCACCCCTAAGAACAAGGTCCAACAAGGACGAGGAGGGCAAGGTGGACCGTGTTCTGAAGAAACAACTGGGGAAAACGCATGCCTTGGGGTCCATTGTATCTCGATCATAATGAGGATTCAATTGACTAAATATCTAAGCCCATGTGATCCATGCTTAGTATGAGAAACAAGATATAATAGGAGCTCATGTAAAAGTGTGTTAAACAACGGATGTTGTGAATGGGATATCGATCACCATGTGGGAGAATCCTAAAAGCGAGAGGGGTTGCAGCTGGAGAACAGGGCTCTCTGGATAGCTGTCCTGCTTCTCCCACTATGCTCTAGTGCACAAGCGGGGAAATGCCAGAGGCATTAGAATCAATCCGAACTGAGGGAAGTTGAAGGTGTGAATCATGATACCAATGATTGGGGACATTGTGAGGGTGGCGTGACAATAAAGGACAACTATTAACCGTGTCGGAAAAATGGTATCTTTACTACCTTAGCCTGAAATGGGGACAAAAAATGAGGGCCGACCATTGACCATGTTCGGAACACGGGGCCTAACTCAAATTTCATCGATCAGTATTCTGGGACATTGGCTCATGACAGTAGGCGGACCATAGGTCGAGCATCCATACTGTTAGGGGGTCCCTCACAACATGACCATTCTTCCGGAATCATGGCCTAGGACAGCAGGTGGACCATAGGTCGAGCATCCATACTATTAGGGGGTTCCTCCTGACATGAAAGAGGACGAGAGTCCGAATAAGGGTCATGCGAAGCGTTGAATGTGGAGTGATGGTTTTTTCGAATAGAATCCATCCCTCATGACATTATGCCACCATAGTGGGAGTCCGCTAGATGGCCGCATCATTTTGATCATGGATCATTCCCTTTTTTCAGACAGGGCCTCTCTGGTGAGGGGGTATGTTGCTTCCCAATGTCATCTTGGGTCATCCTGAACTTGTTCAAGGTGGAGTTATAGTTGTATGGTTCCCTACGAGGAGTCCGGCTAGGGGACCAAAAAGGGGAAGTATAGGATTTATGATTCTTGTGGGATGTACCCTAGGTAAAATACCAGGGTGTCCCTACGTATCCCATGAGGATGGGAATCAAGCCACACGTAGTTCTAGAAGCACAATTTAACGTCATGTAGGATGAATAGAAGCCTGATTATTTTAGTACACACCCTACCAAAACTACTAAGCCCACGTGAGTCATGCTTGATGTGGGAAATAAGAAGTGGTGGTGGGACATTCCTGACACAGAAAGGGGTATGTTATGGTGAAGGGACGCTTGGTTAATACTGCCCCAATGGTGCTAACATGTCCATATAACGTACCTAGATTCACGAAGACGTAGAGGTGAGTATGTTGGAATTATACTTGAACATAAGGAAGTGGAAATGTGTGAATCCTGACACTCGAGATTTGGATCACAATGATGGCGGCATGAAGATAGAGGATAGCTATTGATTGTGGAAGAAACTCAGCATCCATATCACATTAGCATAGAATGGGGATAGATAAATGAGGGTCGACAGATGACCATGTTCAAAACACGTGACCATGTCGCAAATGTCATACGAGATCTTTAGGTATGTAGTCCTGAAACGACATGATATCCCTTAAACCCAAAATCTATGGAGTGCCCTTAAGCCTAGAATCCATGCCATATGAGGGTCTTTTTGGATGTGGAATAGGATTAGTATCACAATAGAGAGCTCACGAAGCTTGGTCATGGGATGAGAGGAATGTCCCCATGAAAATCCCACACTCTGGGAACTTTTTCAAAATGCATCTAAATACGAAAATGAGGCAAATTAGATATAGGGAGTTGATTCCCTTACATAGGGAGATCTTAGTTTAGGGTCGTAGAATTCAGACCGTGGATGGGAGGAAACAGAGGAGGCACGTGGAGGGTAATTACAGAAAACGCGACTTTAATGGGAATCAGGGATGTGTACGGTGCGGTGAACAACCCAACGTGGATGAGGACATAATCCCATACCACACCGCACAACCCCCTTGAAAGAGGTTTTAGGTCAATGGACCGAAAATGATAGTTGAGTTGGGCCTGATGCAAAGTGAAAAAGAGTTCCAACTTACCCCATGAGAATGGGGATCAAGCTGCACGTAGTTCTTGAGTGGGTCTTAGTTTATGTTCATATAACTCAGACCATGTTTGGGAAAGGAGAGCATGGGAAACACGGTAATGTGGTTACAAAACCCAACAATGAGGACGTAATCCTTACTTACCATGTGTTCTCTGAGGAAGTGCTCGAGTCAAGGGACTGAACACGAAAGTTAGGATGGGCCAGCGGGGAGGTGCCCGAGTGCTCCTACGTATCTCAGAAGGATGATAATCATGACATACGTAGTTCTATGAATATTAATAGGAGCGTGTGGGTCTGGCCTTTCACTAAGAGAAGCGGTATTTGATAAATATAGTTTGTCCTTTAAGGTGACTGGTTTTTTTTGTGAAGCGACAGGACAAGGGTAGCAAGCCCTGGTGTCGCCACAAGAATCAAGCTGTGATAGGCATTGAAAAATGGCATGGCATGTGACCAATACCCAAAGTGATTTTCTCTATGATTAGGTCATTACAATGCAGTGCCGTTTTTTGTTGTGCGTCTAGGACGATAATGTCACAGTTTAGGGTCGTGTGATAGGACCAAGCAATAATTTTAACGTCACGCAGCATAGATGTAGTAGAGACGATGCTTGGTGGGGAATGTGTACGGTGTTATGAAACATAACCAACCTGGATAGGGAAATGATCCAACACCACACCGTACACAAATCTGAGATAGGAACCTCGGGGCAAGGGGCCCAAATAGGGGTAAGAAGGAAAGGGGCAGGAGGAACTAGCTCCCAGTTGAGCTAGACCTAAAATGAGATGTCTGGGTGGCTCTATGTATACCATAGGGATGAGGAACGAGCCGCACATATCCCGTAATTATGATCTTATTTTATGGTCATAGATATTGGACCGTGGGAGCCCCGAAGGAAATCGTATTGTGGTTTTATCGCCCTGACGTGCAAAGGTGTGCTGAGGGATGGTGCCAAGAGTGTTGAGATTCCACCTGGATATGATGGGGTGGAACTTAATGTGAATCATGTAACCAACATTCAAGTCCTGGAGGCACTGGCGTGATGAAGGAGGATTACTATTGACCATGTTCGCAACACAACATCCTGTCGTGTTAGCCTAAAATGGGGCAAACAAATGCGCATCGATCGCTGACCATATTCACAACATGGGATTTGTATAATTTTTTTTTCTGAAACCCTTGGGGGCGTTGGCCCGTAACGGTAGGGGAGCCTTTGGTCATTGTATCCAGGCCATTCATGGGGTTCCCTTTGGGTATTAAAGATGATGAAAGCCCGAATGAATGGAAACACGAATCTTGACAAGTGGAAGGAACTTGACCAAGTTGAATTTGACACTCTTGGTCCTAGACCAGAGTACTCTTAACACATTGGTGAACCACTGCACGTGGTCGAGGGACTCAACCCGAGGGCAACCAAGAGATGGAGGATTCCCGGGAGAAGGGGGCATAGTGCCAAAAACCCGTAATCATACCCATATATCCCCCTCTTAGAGAGGGACATGCCAAGTGGCCTAGGTAACCGAGATATCGGTAGATCTCTAATAAATGGGGTTGTATCAGAACTCTAGATATTCGGGTGGTCCTACGTATCCCATAGATATGGGAATAAATCCACATGTAGTTCTTGAGGGTGCCTTTTAATGTCACGCGAGACAGGAAATATGAGGGCTAATTCTTAGAACTGGGTGCGCGTGGTGCGACTATTGCAAGCCCGACATGAATTAGGACATGATCCCACATCACACCACACGGTCCCGTAGTCAGGGTCCCGAATGTAGGACAGAAGAAACAAATTAGGTGAACTCAAGCTGGACCCAAGGATAGGAGGTCTGGGCGTTCCAACGTATCCCATGAGGATGGGAATCAATCCAGACGTAGTTCTTAGGGGATCTTAGTCTATGGTATTAGAGATCGGACCGTGGATGGATGACACTTTTCAAGAAAGCGCATGCCTCGACCCGATCTCGAAGCCCATGTGAGTTAAAATTAGTGTGGGAAACAAGGAAGGAAGATCCTTATCATAATACCTGGAATTTACATCAAGGGGAAGTTGGTGAAGAGCCCCGAAGGACACCATCAACGTGACTTTGTTACCCCTAACGCGCAGATGCGCACTAAAGAATAGTATCCAATGTTTCAAAGCACTACTTGGACATGATGAGGTGGAGAAGGATGTGAATTGTGTAACCGACATTTTGGGATTAATGGGGTTGGCATGGCGATGGAGGATTAATGCTGACCATGGTGGAAAAGTAGTACTTACATCGCATTAGCCTGAAATGGGAACAACAAACGAGCATCAACCACTAACCTTATTCGCAACGCATGATTTTTATCAATTTGTGGTCTGAAACCCTCGGGGGAGTTGGCCCATAACGGTAGGAGAGCCCTTAGGCATGGTATCTAAGACATTCTTGAGGGTCCCTCTGGGTGTGAAAGATAGTGAATGCCCTGATGAAGGGAAACATGAATCCTGAAATGTGGGTGCGGACGTGTCCGAGTAGAATCTGGAATTCCGGGTAACTAAACCTGAGTACCCTTAGGCACATTGGTGAACCACCGGAAAGGGTCAACAAAGTGGCTCAAAAGGGAGAGGTACATGTCCTGGTCTTTACAAGCCTGATGTGAATGAGGACACAGTCCCACAACAATATTTATACTCCTATCTCCGGGGAAGGGTAGGCCAAATCTCCAAGGTGGGATGGAGATTTTCGAAAGATGGGGAAGGACCCGATGTTTGGACATTCTGGTGGTCCTACGTATCCCATAAGGATATAAATCAAGCCACACATAGTTCTAGAAGATACCTAGGGGAAGGATACCCTTATGAGGATGTGTACGGCGCGGCGAGTAACCCGATGTGAATGAGGACATAATCCCACACCACACTACACAGTTCTGTAGGAAAGAACATGGTCCAGGGGGCCCAAAAAGGACAAGGGGTCTGATAGTTGGGTTTTGGTCAGGAAGGCCCAGACTACACGCAGTTTAATGTCTGGCAGTGAGGACTATGGTTGGGGAATAGGGCTCTCTGGACAGAGGAGGTGTATGGTACGGCGAAAAAACTGACGTGAATGTAGACATAATCCTTCACCACACCGTACACTCCAGTTAAGAACTTGGGCTTGTGACCGAAAAGGCCAATATGCCTAAGTCTTGGGCCTAGGTAAGGGAATACGTATGGCATGGAAAGTAACCCGATGTGAATGAGTACATAATCCCGCACCACACCGTACACTCCCTATAAAAGAATCGGGGTCGTGTGCCCGACCGTTGGCACCACCCAGTGCGAACTTTTTCGCTTTGGGATGGGGCAGAACGAATCACTGCACTCAATGTTTGGGACATCATGGGGTGGACCTGATGATCTGGGACACTGTTGACCATGTTCGAAACACAGAATCCCCATGGTGACCTAATATGGGAGCAACAAATGAACATCGACCATTGACCACGTTCAAAACTCGGGATGTGTATCGGCTTGTTTCTCGACATCCTCATCGGTGTTGGCCCGAAGTGGTAAGAGGGCCCTTAGGACGAGCATCCATATCTCTCAGGGGCCCTTCCAGATGAGGTTAGTGATGGAATCCCAGTCAAGGAGTGGTTGAAACATCGATGTACCCATCTACGAAAGAGGCGAACATCTCCAAGGAAGGGGACGTATGGCCGGGTCGAGGCTTGATCGACTTTAGTTGTAGAAAAAGTGTGCACCCTGCCATATATCTTAACCAGAGGGAAGATTTTTGGCTTTTGGGCTGGGCCAACAGACAAAATGCCCAGGCGTTCCTACATATCCCATAAGGATGGAAATCAAGTCACACATAGTTCTAGAAGGCCATGAAGTTTAATGTCATGTGGGACGAAAACATGCACCTCATCTGTTGATATATATGGTACAACGGGTGACCCGACGTGAGTGAGGACATAATCCCACACCACACCGTACAATCCTGTAAGACAGTTTGACTCATGGAAGGCCAAGGGGCCTGAGGCTGAGCCTTGGTCAGGAAGGCCTGACCAGCTTTTAGTTTAACGTCTTGTAATGAGGGAAAAGGAGATCTTAGTTTAAGGTCATAGAGCTCAGACCATTTTTCAGTTTATTGTCATTCAAGATGATGTTATAGTGTATAGTCATGCAGGACTGGGTGAAGTGTAAGGTCTTGCGGGACCAAGGTGTAGTTTAAGGTCGTGCAGGAACATAATGTGAAGTTTAACCTCATGACAGATGAAGATGAACAATTTAACGTCATGCTGGATGAAGATGAACCGTTTAACGTCATGTTGGAAGATGGTGCAGTTTATTGTTGTGCAGGGCGAAGGTGCAGTTTAAGGTCATGCTGGACGATAATGTGCAGTTTAACGTGATGACGGATGAAGATGAACAATTTTACGTCAAACAGGATGAAGATGAACATTTTAACGTCATGCAGGATGATGGTGCAGTTTAATGTCGTGAAGGAAGAAGGTGCAGTTTAATGTCATGTTGGACGATAATGTGCAGTTTAACGTCATGACGGACAAAGATGAACAATTTTACGTCATGCAGGACGATGATGCAGTTTAATGTCGTGCAAGATGATAATGATCAGTTTAACGTCATGACAGATGAAGATGAACAACTTTACGTCATGCAGGATGATGATGCAGTTTAAAGTCATGCAGGACGATAATGATCAGTTTAACGTCATGACAGATGATGATTATTATGCAATTTAACGTCTTTCAACTAGGATGTGGTTGTCGCGTAGTTTAACGTCATGAAAATGGGACGTAGAACCACAAAGATTGTGTCGGTAGAGGGATGGTCATCTCTACCCCATTCTAGTGGGTTGGGATGACAATTAATGTCCCATGGGTAGTAGGTATGACTACATTCCCTCGGTCTGGAGTGGTGAAGAATCCAGGAACTTCGGTACGACGAGGCAATGGATCCCGACAGGCATGGAAGCCTTCGTGCCCAATGGTGGCGGTATGGGGAGCACCTCCGTAGTGGCTGGTGAAAATGGTGTAGGGTCGACAAAGCTCCGATAGAGTTGGGGAATGATTCCCCCTGCGCGACCTCTTGAGGTGGTGGGGTCGGTGAGTACCTAATAGAATCGGGTGGCAGATGCCACCTGCGCGGCTTCTTGAGGCGGCGTGATCACCGAGGATCTGAAGAAATGGGGTGGAAAATGCCACCTACACGGCCTCTTTGGGCAGCGGGAGTTACTGAGGAGCAGAAGGAGTCGGGTTCCTAATGCCACCTGTGCGGCCTCTAGAGGTGCTGAGATTAGTGAGGAGCTGATAGAGTCTGGTGGCGGATGCCACCTGCATGACCACTTGATGTGGCAGAGTCGGTGAGGAGCCGAAGGAGATGGGTGGAAAATGCCACCTGCGTGGCCTCTTGAGGTGGTGGAGTCGGCGAGCAGCTGAAGGAGATGGGTGGCCGATGCCACCTGCACGGCCTCTTGAGGCGGCGAGATCGGCAAGGATCCAATGGAGTCGGGTGGCGGATTCCACCTGAGTGGCCTCTTGAGGTGGTGGTATCGGCGAGGAGTCGAAGAAGTGGGGTGGTAGATGCCACCTGCGTGGCCTCTTAAGGCGGAGGAGTTGGTGAGGAGCCGATGGAGTCGGGTGGCGGATGCCACCTGCGCAGCCTCTTGAGGTGGCGGGATCGGTGAGGAGCCTAAGATGTAGGGTGTCAGATTCCACCTACATGGCCTCGTATGGCGGCGGAGTCGGCGATGAGCCGATGGAGTCGGGTGGCGGATGCCACCTGTGCGGCCTCTTGAGGTGGCGAAGTCAGCAAGTAGCCGAAAGAGATGGGTGGTGAATGCCACCGGCACTGCCCCTTGAGGATGCAGAGTCAGCGAGGAACTGAAGGTGTGGGGTGGTTAATTCCACCGACGCGACCTCTTGAGGTGGCAGAGTCGACGAGGAGCCGAAGGAGTGGGGTGGCGGATGCCCCCGACGTGGCCTCTTGAGGCGGCAGAGTTGGTGAGGAACCAAAGGAGTGGGGTGGGGGATGCCACCTACGCAGCCTCTTGAGGCGGCATGAGTCAGTGAGGAGCTGAAGAAGTGGGGTGGAAGTTACCACCTGTGCGGCCTCTTCAGGCGGTAGGGTCAGCGAGGAGCCGAAGTAATTGGGAGGATTATTCCTCCTGCATGGCCTCTTGAGGCAGCGGGATAGGCGAGGAGCTGATGTAGTTGGGTGGCTGATGCCACCAGTGTGACCTCTTGAGGCGGCGGGATCAGTGAGGAGCCGAAGTAGTTGGTTGGCTGATGCCACCTGGGAGGCCTCCTGAGACGGCGGTATCGGTGTGGAGCTGAAGTAGTTGGGTGGCTGATGCCACCTGCTCAGCCTCTTGAGGTGGCGGCATCGGTGAGGAGCTAAAGTAGTTAGGTGGATGATGCCACCTATGCGGCCTCTTGAGGCGGAAGGATCGGAGAGGAGCCGAAGTAGTGGGGGGGGGGGGGGGGAATGCCACCTGTGTGGCCTTTTTAGGAGGCGGTATCGGAAAGGAGACAAAGTAGTTGGGTGGTTGATGCCACCTTTGCGGCCTCTTGAGGTGGAATGATCAGCAAGGAGCTGAAGTAGTTGGGAGGATGATGCCACCTGTGTGGCCTATTGAGGCGGCGGGATCGGCGAGGAGCCGATGTAGTTGGGTGGCTGATGCCACATGTGCGGCCTCATGAGGCGGCATGATCAGTGAGGAGCTGAATTATTTGGGTGGCTGATGCCACCTGCGCTGCCTCTTGAGGCGGCGGGATCGGCGTAGAGCCGAAGTTGATGGGTGATTGATGCCACCTGCGCGGCCTCTTGAGGCTGCTGGATCGGCGAGGAGCTGGATTAGTTTGGCGGATGAAGCCACCTGCGTGGCCTCTTGAGGTGGCGTGATCGGTGAGGAGCCGAAGTAGTTGGGTGGCTAATGCCACCTGCGCAGCCTCTTGAGGAGGCACGATCGGCGAGGAGCCGAACTAGTTGGGTGGCTGATGCCACCTACACTGCCTCTTGAGGCGGTGGGATCCGCAATGATCCAAAGTAGTGGGGTGCCAGATGCCACCTGCACGACCTCTTCAGGCAGCGGGATTGGTGAGGAGATGAGGTAGTTGCGTGGCTGATGCCACCTGCGTAGCCTCTTGAGGCGGTGAGATCGGCGATGAGCCGATGTATTTGGGTCGATAATGCCACATGCGCAGCCTCTTGAGGCAGCAGGATAGGCGGGGAGCTGAAGTAGTTGGGTGGCTGATGCCACCTGCACGGCCTCTTGTGGTTGTGGGATCATCGGGGAGCTGAAGTAGTTGGGTGGCTGATGCAACCTACGCGGGCTCTTGAGGCATCAAGATCAGTGAGGAGTATAAGTAGTTGGGTGGTTGACGCCACATGCGTTGCCACCTGAGGAGGCGGGATCAGTGAGGAGCCGATTTAGTGGGGTGGTAGATGCCACCTGTGCGGCCTCTTTAGGCAGCAGGATCGGTGAGGAGCTGAAGTAGTTGGGTGGGTTATTCCACCCGCGCGGCCTATTGAGGCAGAATGATTGGAAAGGTGCCGAATTAGTTGGGTGGATGATGCCACCAGCGCAGCCTCTTGAGGCCGTGGGATCGGTGAGGTGTAGAAGTAGTTGGGTGGTTGATGCCACCTGCACGGCCTCTTGAGGCGGCGGGATCAGCAAGGAGCCGAATTAGTTGGGTGGCTGATGCCACCTACGCGGCCACTTGTGGCGGCGGGATCGGCGAGGAGCCGAAGTATTTGGGTGGCTGATGCCACCTGCGCGGCCTCTTGAGGAGGCTGATTGGCGAGAAGCCGAAGTAGTTGGGTGGCTGATGCCACCTGCGCAGCCTCTTAAGGCGGCGAGATCGGCGAGGAGCCGAAGTACTTGGGTGGCTGATGCCACCTGTGGGACCTCTTAGGCGGCAGGATCGGCATGGAGCCAAAGTAGTTGGGTGGCTGATGCCGCCTGCGTGACCTCTTGAGGTGGCGAGACCGACGAGGAGCCGAAGAAGTTGGGTGGATGATGCCACCTGCATGGCCTCTTGAGGCAGCGGGATCGGCAAGGAGCCGATGGAGTGGGGTGGCAGATGCCACCTGCGCGGCCTCTTCAGGCGGCGGGATTAGCGAGGAGCTGAAGTAGTTGGGTGGCTGATGCCTCCTGCGCGGCCTCTTGAGATGGGGGGATCAGTGAGGAGATGAAGAAGTTGGGTGGCCGATGCCACCTACGCGGCCTCATGATGCAGAGGGATTGGCGAGGAGCCGATGTAGTTGGGTGGTTGATTCCATATGCGCGGTCTCTTGAGGCGGCGGGTTCGGCGAGGAGCCCAAGTAGGTGGGTGGCTGATGCCACCTGCGTAGCCTCTTGAGGTGGTGGGATCGGCGAGGAGCCGATGTAGTTGGGTGGATGATGCCACCTGCGCGGCCTCTTAAGGTGGCAAGATCAGCGAGGAACCAAAATAGTTGGCTGGCTGCTGCCACCTTCACGGCCTCTTGAGGCGGTGGGATCGGTGAGGAGCCTAAGTAGGTGGGTGGCTGATGCAACAAGCACGACCTCTTAAGGCGGCAGGATTGGCGAGGAGCCGATTTAGTTGGGTGACTGATGCCACCTTTGCGGCCTCTTGAGGCGGCGGGATCAGCAAGGAGCCGATGGACCGTGGTCTTCAAACAGCGAATGTTACTCATCCTCTCACATATAAATAAGAGGGGATTCACATTGGTGATGCCTCCATTTTCCCGAAACATTTGGTCAACTAGATATTGAATGAGAAGAGATTCATATCAGGTTTACCATTTCTGTTTCTGATGCTTTCGTCGGGGCACGCGCATCCGTCTGTGGAGGATGTGCTACTATTACCCCACATTCCCTCTTTCCAAAGGCAGGTGACATCCGTTCCTTATTATGGGACATTTGCTTTTTTATCGAAACGGGATGATGGGATGTCGGTTTTTCCTTCTATGGATTCTTCCTCAGAACTCATCACCTAGTTCAGGTCTCCCTCATTGATTTATGTCATGGTTCGTGAATCTCATTCCTGATGCCATATATTCATGGACGCCGGTTAATTAAACTGCTTCCGTCAATGTATTCCATAGGGTCTTGACATGGTAGCGACCTTTGGTTAGAGTAGATGAAAGCATCAGGCATTTCAGAGCATCTATGGGTGCATGGATATTGGGGAACCTCTATTCTTCCTCATAAGATGTCATCTCAAGGGTGTAGAACCCAAGGCATCCCAAGTCGAATACGGGGAATCACATCCCATAGGCATGCATCTGAGGTTTTCCTCAGCTTCCCATTTTTAACACAGAGAATGTCACGAGTTTAACGTCTTGCAGAGATGGAATGAAGGTGATCAGAACATCCCATAGAGACATATCAGATTGGTACATCCCTAGGAGGGGACACCTGGAAGGTTTACTGATTGGATGGATCAGAACGCCCAATGAGGAAAGATCCAAGGTGGTTCGACACATGGAGGGGAGATGTCACACCATATTGGCTGATCTGAACACCACTAAGGGTGGATCAGGGAGAGTGAACCTGAGAATGGGGGATTCCAAGGATTACCATTGGTTGGGACTGAACCTCATGGAGGATTCCTATGTATCCTGTGTAGACAACAGATATCAAAACCCACGTAGTTCAAAGGGGTGATGAATCGGGGTGTACACAGAGGACAATGTCCCAGAGATGTGTTGGGGATTACGCGTGGATAGAGGCCCATGTACTGCTAGGAGCAGCAAGGAGGGTGGATGGCGTGATCCCACCGGGTTGTGGAAACCTGGGTAAGAATCAAGATGGATGATGGAAAGTTGAATGGGGTGGAGGAGGAAAGAGATGGGAACGTCATGAAGATGACGGTAATGATTGGATTGTGCCTCGAAGAGACCTCCTATGTATCCGTGTGGAAGGGAATCAAAGTCTGCTTAGTTCGATGATACAGTAGGACACTAGAGGAGGCGGCCCGTATGGATGGACACATGGATGGGACCTAGAGGAAGTGGAACCTCCGGGTTGTGGCGGGACCTTCCTGAGAAAGATAAGTTCGAGGGAGAGATCATGATGAGAAATGAGTAATGAGCTTGAGCCTCATGGAGGCTTCCTACGTATCCTCGTGGAAGGGAATTGAAGTCTACGTAGTTCAACATGGTGCGAACCGACCTGAAGGGGATCATAGCGACCAAAGGGTGGTGGGCTTGAATCTCAGGAGGCTTCCTACGTACCATGCCTTGACATGGATCAAAGACCACATAGTTTGGGAAAAGGGTTTCGTTGGAGAACCGACGTGAGGGTGAACCCGGGGGCCTACTGGTGGTGGGCATGAACCAAATGGAGGCTTCCTATGTACCATGCATTGACATGGATCAAAGTCCTCTTAGTTCGGGATGGTTCCCCAGAGGACCGACGTGAAGGTGGACCTTGGTCCGATGGGTGTTGGGCTTGAACCTCGTGAGGTTTCCTACATACCATGCCTTGACATGGATCAAAGACCTTATAGTTTGGGATAGTGTGCCAGAGGACCGACGTCAAGGTGGACCTTGGTCCGATGGGTTTTGGGATGGAACCTCATGAGGTTTCCTACGTACCATGCCTTGACATTGATCAAAGTCCTCGTAGTGCGGGATGGTGTGTCGGAGGACCGATGTGAAGGTGGACCTTGGTCCGACGGGTTTGGGCTTGAACCTCGTGAGGTTTCCTACGTACCATGCCTTTGCACAGATCAATGTCCTTGTAGTTCGAGATGGTGCACCGGAGGACCGAAGTGAAGGTGGATCTTTTTCCGATGAGTGTTGTTCTTGAACCTCGGGAGGTTTCCTACGTACCATTCATTGTCATGGATCAAAGTCCAACATAGTTTAGAAAAAAGGGATGTTATACTGACACGAAGGGGTGTCAGAACAACTGGATGGTAGGGTCACAATGGCTTATCGCTGGATTGGGATGCAGTTTAACGCCATGTAGGATGGGGGTGTGTCAGAGAACCGACGTGAAGAAGGTCCTTGGTCTAGGTGGATGGTGGGCTTGAACATCCATAATACTTCCTAAATACCATACCTTGACATGGATTGAGGACCACTTAGTTCAGGTGAAAATTGGGGCTTGGCACACCGACACGGAGATGGTCGGGGCCAACGATTGTTGGGCTTGAACCACACTGAGGCTTCCTACGTACCATACCTTGACATGGATCAAAGTCCTCGTAGTTAGGATATGAATGCTGGTTTCTGAGAACCGACGTGAAAAGGAACTTGGTTCGATGGGTGATGGGGCTTGAACCTTAGGGAGGCCTCCTACATACCATTCCTTGACATTGATCAAAGTACTCATAGTTCAGGTAGGGTATCTACCGGCGATCCGATGTGAAGGTGAACCTATGGGTCCACTGGTGGTGGGCTTGAACCTCGTGAGGCTTCCTACGTACCATGCCTTGACATGGATCAAAGTCCTCATAGTTTGGTTATACAGTTTAACGTCATGCTGGACGAGGGAATACAGTTTAGCGTCATGCTGGCTCAGGTAATACTGTTTAACGTCATGCTGGACGAGGGCATACAGTTTAGCATCATGCTGGACGATTGTGTACAGTTTAATGTCATGCTGGACGATGGCATATAGTTTAACGTCAAGTTGGACGATAGCATTTTCATGGACGATGCTTACACTAAGCCCACATGAGTCGTTCTCGGTGTGAGAATCAAAAGGCATCAATGTCCTGACAACCACGTCGCAAAGGGTGTGTTCGTGAGAAGAGAAGAGGGGCTTACGCGTTAGGCTGCCCATGGTGATGGGACCTACTCCAGGATGGAGGTCCATGTGCTGCTGTGAAACAGCAATGGTGAATGGGATGGAACAGTCATGAGGATGATGATGGTTTCGGGCTTGAGCCTTGAAGAGGATTCCTACGTATCCCCAAGGCAGGGAATCAAAGTCTACGTAGCTCATCTGATGATGTCTTACTGCTGATTGGGGGTTTCAATGGCTTACCTCTGGATTGGATAGCAACGGCTTACCACAAGATAAGGATGTCAATGACTTACTGCTGAATGGGGTCAAAACGGCATAACGCTGGATAAGGATCACATCGGCTTACCACTAGAAAATGATCATAACGGCCTACCGCTGGATAAGGATGTCAACAGCTCACCGCTGAATAGGATCACAACTTCTTACCACAGGATAAGGATGTCAACGGAATACCGCTGCATAGTATCACAACGGATTACCGCTGGAAAAGGATGTCAACGGCTTACCGCATAATAAGGATGTGCAACGGCTTACCTCTAGATAAGGATGCCAACAGCTTACCGCTAAATAGGATCGCAACGGATTACTGCTGGATAAGGATGTCAATGGATTACTACTGCATAGGATCACAACGGCTTTCTATTGGATAAGGATGTCAATGGATTACCGCTGAATAGAATCACAACGGATTACCACTGGATAAGGATGTCAACGGCTTACCGCTGAATGGGGTCGCAACGGCTTACCGCTGGATTATGATCACAATGGATTACCACTGGATAAGGAACACAATGGATTACCCCTGGATAAGGATGTCAACGAATCACCATTGAATAGGATCGCAACGGCTTACCTCTGGATAAGGATGTCAACGGCATACCGCTGAATAGGATCACAACGGCTTACCGCTGGATAAAGATGTCAATGGCTTACTGCTGAATAAAGATGTAACAACGACTTACTACTGGATAAGGATGTCAATGGCTTATCGCTGAATAAGATCACAACAGCTTACCATTGGAAAAGGATGTCAACGGCTTACCGCTGCAAAGGATCCCATTGGCTTACCGCTAGATAAGGATGCCAATGGCTTACCGCTGAATAGGATCACAACGGATTACCGCTGGATAAGGATTTCAATAGCACAAAGCTGAATAACATCACAACGGATTACCGCCGTATAGTATCACAACAGATTACCGCTGATTGGGAACACAACGTCTTAACGCTGAATGGAGTGACAATAATTTATGGGTCAAGGAAGATTCTCGAGTGCCACTACAGAGCGGAAATGGTTATTGGGGATTACGCAAGGAAGCTGCCTGGATGCCGCTATGGAGCGGCACTAGTGAACGGGTCTTATGCATGGAAGCTGTCCGGGAGCCGCTATGGAGTGGGAATGGTGAATGGGGATTATGTGAGGATGCTGCATGGATGCCACTATGGAGTGGCAGTGGTGAACAGGGCTTATGCATGGAAGCTTCCTGTGTGCCACTATGGAGCGGCAATGGTGAATGGGGATTATGTAAGAAAGCTGCCCGGATGCCGCTATGGAGTGAAATTAGTGAACGATCCTTATGAAAGGATGCTACCCAGGTGCCTCTATGGAGCAGGAATGCTGAATGGGGATTATGAAAAGATTCTTCCTAGATGTCGTTATATAGCGGCACTGGTGAACGGGGCTTATGCAAGGAAGTTGCAAGTGTGCCGCTATGGATCGGCACTGGTGGATGGGGCTTACGCAAAGAAGCTACCCGGGTGTCTTCCTCATGTCTTGAAATGAGGGAATCCTAACCCACTGGTGGATTAATGCCTTCACCTATGCGCTGGTGCAAAAGAGTGATAATGCCAAGGGGCGTTGGAATTATGAAACTTTAATCATGGCATTAGGTGTCTTATTCATGGAGCATAAGGAATCTCTTGCTTAGTGCAAGATGCATCCTATGATTAGCACATATGGTGTACTACAGTTTATAGTCTTGAAGATAGGACTATTGGCATCTAATGCTTGGAGCATAAGGAATCTCTTATTTAGAGGAAGAGGCATCCTCTGTTTGGAATATATGGATTACTACAGTTTGAAGTCATGTAGATAAAACTGATGGCATCTCATGCTTGGAGCATAAGGCATCTCTTATTTGAAGCAAGAGGCATCCTATGATTGGAAAATAGGGATTACTATAGTTTAAAGTAATGTAGATAGTACTGTTAGCATATCATGCTTGTAGAATGAGGCATCTTATATTTGGAGAAAGAGGCATCCAATGTTAGGAACATATGGAATACTACAGTTTAGAGTCATGTAGAAAGGACTGTTGGCATCTCATGCTAGGAGCATAAGGCATCCCTTGTTTGGAGAAAGAGGAGTCCTATGTTTGGATGATAGGGTACACTAAAATTTATAGTCATGTAGAGAGGAATGTTGGAATCTAATGCTTGGAGCATAAGGCATATCTTGTTTATAGCAAGAGGCCTCCAATGTTTGGAACATAGGGAGTACTACAGTTTAGAGTCTTGTAGATAGGAAGCTTAGGCATAAGGTGCCTAGGAATTGATGGTGTTGGGTCTTACGCATGGGTGGCCCCTTCTGGTTCCACCTAGCGTAGGAGCCAAGTGATAGGGTTTGGAAGAGTTGCCCAAGGAATGGATCGACTCAGGGTACTCGGGGAATTGTTGATGAGCATATCAACTCACGACATGGAAATGAAACCAAGAGGAGTATGTCGACTCAAGGTGTTTCATGGTGTGTGGAGGAGTATCTCAAATCAAGGGTTTCCATAGGATGAAGGAGGGTGCGGAATGGAAAGTCCCGGCATCCTGGCCTGAAATGTATGCGGTGAGACTCTCCATTTTTCATGTGGGATTGTGATGGCAGTGAAGGGACCGGCCCAGAGGGCCTGGACCACAGCCCGACACTAAATCTGTGCACGGGTGTAGGGGCGGAGCCCGCGCGGTATGGACCGGTGGGCGCGAACGATAGGTCTTAGTGAAGTAGCTCTGTGGAGAAAAGGGGATCGGAGAGCATGGGGTCTCATGAAGCATTGCCTCATGAAGAATAGACTCGTAGAGGAACATCATGGAGCATGGACTCGCAGAGCATCATCACGGAGCATGGAATCATGGAGCATTGGCTCATGGAGAATGGCTTCGCGGAGCATAGGCTCATGGAGCAGGGACTCCAGAGTAGCAACACGAAGGAAGCTGCTCACGGAGCTTAGATTCGCGAAGCCTCTTAGCGAAGGAATGTGGTGCTCCGTGAATCGGGATATCGGCCGCACAATGTGAGGAAAAAATGGTCGTCCGGAGAAGGGAGGTGAGCTGGGTATTTATAGGCAAGGGGCTCCTTAAAGAAGAGCTCACACTGTGCGAAGGGGGATTCAGTTGCTTCGCAGAGGGTCACAAACTTCAACCGAGTTCATGGAAAGGTACCGCCTCATCTTCTTCGTGGCGGGTTAATGAACTTCAGGGGCGTTCACAGAGAGTTAACGCCTCTAGTACTTCGCGGCGGCCACGTTTCATGGGGGGGCTCCACGTCAGGGCTTCATGAACCGGTTTTCCAGCCCAACTTCAAATGTCCATAACTCCTAATCTGTAACTCCTTTAGGGCCGTACGACCTACCAAATCAAAGCTTGAGAAAAGGGCTACGATCTTTGATCATATATGGGAGCATCTAGAATATTTTGGGGACGCGTTTTCTGCTTCCAAAAGGTTACTATATGCACTATATGAACCAACCATGTTTCTAAATTTCATTTACAAACCATCCATTCGAACATAAAGAATATCATACATGTCACTGAATTAATATATAACCAAGTCATGGAGTTTTTCATTGCACCAAATATGGAATGGGATAATCTATTAATGTGATTACTTTAATGTTCTATGAAATTATACATGTTAGGAATACCCTTATATCGTCATGTTGACATAAATTTAAACCCACTCTCTTATCAATGATATAATTACAATCATAGTGCAGCACCCAATGGTGGAATTAATTCCATTTTATTAATATAAATCAAGAAAAAAATAGTTTATATTCTAGGTAATTTGGATTTTCTATGTACATGGGTATGATACTCCCAGGAAAAGCTCATTACCAATTTACATAAATTATTATTCCTAATATTTTGTTTCAAAATATTATGTCAAACCAAAAAAACAAATTCTAATACAACTTTGGGATGCCATCGCACAGATGAAATTGAACTGTACCACATGATTTGATTTGTAGGGAATAATGATCATATTATTGAATGCTATATTCTACATAATATAAACAAGGGCCTATAGTGTGTCAAATGGGATACATTTCCATTGTTCCATAGTGTAACACATTAGAATAAAAATAATAAAAAATAATATATTTAAATACAACAACTGAGTTGAATATAAACATATAATAACACAAAATATAACAATTCCAAATGTAATATCATATAAAAAATGATGATAATGACATTTTTCTATGAGGAAGTAAAAAATATATACAAACATCAGTATAATACATGTATAAGAAACAATGCAGTCGAGAATGAACAATCACATCTAGAATCAAGATCCATAGATCATACATATGCTACCCAACCTCTATTCATGGCCCAAATCAACCATCATACTATTGGTTCATCCCTCGATATCTACCAACATCCATTAATCCTTTCAATGTACCTAAAGGTGGCTCAAGACTGGTTGTGAGATATAATCATGGTAGTCCTCCACTAACTATGTCTATAAAATTATGGGTTCTACATTATAGTATAATAATTTTTCACAATATATAATAGGTGTATAATAAATGAAATAAACTCCAATGGAATATATGATACGTGTAACGAAAAAATTTAATTTCCGAACAATGATTCATGAAAACAAGGGGTCATACACCTATATCAAGGGAGCTATAAATAAAATAGAAATAAACACCATAACCATATTTGAAAATAAATATATCATATCATCCAATTACTCTTCATATAACATGTATATCATATCAAAAATCTCCATGTCTTATGAGATACTATGTCACAATTACCACTATTGAGCTGTATAATATGTAGTTCCAAACCTCGTTGGGCCAGACATGATGTATATCAGACCAAGGAATTGTCATCAAATCATATGAGATTCTCTATATAAACTTTGTTTTAAATGGATTAGGGTATATGGATCATGTCAAATGACCATTTCCACTACAAGAATAAGTATTTTGGTTCTAATGGGTAGTACGGTCAATGGCATCCCATAGAATAAAGACACAAGAAGAAATCTCATCCAAGGAATCATATACCACTACCATGTTCCATTAAAGTATTTTACATAGATTCTAATGGAATAAAGATCCATGATATACCAATAGTGGAATAAACTACCTTTAAAATTATTTATATTTCATTCATCAA
This sequence comes from Viscum album, assembly GCA_963277665.1. Classification (NCBI taxonomy): domain Eukaryota; kingdom Viridiplantae; phylum Streptophyta; class Magnoliopsida; order Santalales; family Viscaceae; genus Viscum; species Viscum album. The sequence goes on from OY728157.1 coordinate 636,885,214, forward strand.
CTCACATTCAATAACATACCATTAGTTCATAAAACTCATATATCTATTCACATTATAAATAGTTAAACAATTCACATCATTTGTATCAATAGAAATATGGAAAACAATATATCTACAAGTAATTTCAACTCATTTCAATTTGTTATGGCCTTCCTCTAATAATGAAATTATGCACACACACAAATTCCAAGATTATAATAATAGGTAAAATAAGAGGAACACCCCATGGGTGGCTTATGTTGGGGAAAAACTCGAACATACTCAATGTTACATATGGAAACCCCATAATAGGTTATAATTAATTCAATTATCCAATTAAATTATTTATAGAGATGAATCAATATTTTATTGTGTTTTAAACCATTAAAAATAGTCATGTAATGCAATAAACCTTATAGTTAAGGTATAGTCCCCCTATCTTAGGTCTGTAGTATAGTTCTTATCTAGAATCAACATAAAATTCAGTCCAGATCTGAAGAACAAAATGAATAATTAAATATTAAAATGGAAATATTTAATATTACCTTTAACCTAATTATCATCGTAGTAGTAGTGGAAAAAAGGAACACCATTTAAGGAATGAATAACCTACCATTATGAATCCAATGAGACTAATGATGCTTGATTCAGAGATCATATGAAGAATGGGATTATAAAATTAATTTTCTTATTTGGATGATATTTATTCTTCACTATTGTCCCACTATAGAAAAAAGAGAATAGGTTTAATTTTTAATATATTTGGAAGAAAAAATTAATTTCACCCAAAAAAATTAGGCCACACTATTTGACTAAACGGTTTCCCTTTTCATGTGAAAATGTTTCACCCTTTACTCTTTTAAGGGGATCCGCACATGGTTTGTGCACATGTTTTTTCAAATAGATTGGAAATATTGTCCGAGCCACTATCAAAAACTGAAAAATCACATACATTTGAGGGTTCATCCTTCATGTATTCTTTAAACTATGTGGTCTCGTAAAGCCCATTGTCCATGCATTACATTATTTGGGTAAATGTGTAACATGTCCCAAATAGTGTCTCTTAGTAATGCAGACTTCCTATTTTTTTAAAATGCTATGATATAGGTTCTGATTAACCCCCTAGAACCACCTATACACCCATAACCAAAAAGTTTATTCAAATGAGTCCATAAAAATTTTAAAATCTAAAAATGATCCATACCATATACATTAAACATGAATCATACAAACATGTACTTTTGTTGTTATCAAATTTAATATTTTTAAGAATATTTTCTTTTATTATCCAAAACCTCTTGACATTATGAATTGTCTATAATATGATAAAAAGTAATATATTCAATTTAATACCTTTTTAAGAAGACTTCCTTTGAAAAATTATACCATTTTATATAAAATTTCCTAGTGTGATTGTTTTTATCTTTTTAAATTGAATCTCCCCCTTAAAGAAATCTCCCCAAAAATTATCCATCTTCATGATTTAAAAAAAGAATAGGTAATGTTTATAAACATTTGAAATCCTATAATAACATAACATATTAAACAATTAAAATTAAATAATTTTTGATCTGAGAAAATGAATAAATGATCATCCAACTGAAATTAGAAAACACTCATAGAATTAGTATTTAAAGAAAAAACATTAGATATTATATTAACAGAATGTTATCATTAAATAAATTTTTCAGGTAATACATTCCATTATTTCATATATTAGTTTTTTATGATCTCATTTGACATATTTACATCTTTATTATCCTTATTAGCCTCATAAATAGAAGATTTATTCATTAAAATCCTCTCCTCTATGAATGATAATCTCAAATTCATTGCCTCTAACTTATAAACCTTCTCATATATCTACTTACTTTCAACACTAAACTAAAAAAGTCACCTCAATAAGAATGTTTCCTTTAATTTTTTTCTTCCAACTTCTACAATTTTTTTTTCAGAACATTGACTTCCTTATCCAAGTTGTTAGTCAATCCATTGAACTATTTTAAAACATTTAATCTTTCTGAAATAATATATAATTATAACCCTTTTAAAAAATACATGATATATTTTTATGTATTATAAAATTTTCATTACATTTTTTCTGAAAAAATCATTTTACCCAAATTATAGAAGTATACTTATGTCGTTCATGAAAAGTCAAAAATAATTCCTCTCAAAATCATTAAGTTAATCTTACATTAATTTTATCGAATCCTCATCACATAAATACTCATAAAGAGTATTAGTTTTTAATTTAGAATAAAATGTAATATTTTCAATTTAATTTCTCAAATACATTCTATTTCAAATTTTCTTATTCGCATTGTAATTCCTTATAATTATAATATAAGAACATTGTACTCAATAAGTTGTTTGACATGAAACCCAAAGCATGTATGGGTATATAGTATTTCGAGACACTATAATATATTTACTATTATAAATAAATTCAATATGTGATATATCATTAAATTAATGCTATACTAAGTTATCTTGTTTTTCAAACAAAAAAACATTCTTCGATTAATTGTGTTACATGCCAAACTGAGTTCGACTAAAGAAAAATATAATAATATATAACATGTACCTTAAATTAGATATTATGGATACTCATAACTAAATTTTAAAACTATATGGTTTATATATATACGTAATGAATACATATGTCACAGATTAATTTGATATAAATATACACTACAATTGAAAAAAAAAATGTTTTTATGCTCACATATGTGTTTTATCCTAATAAATTTAGTAAATTTCAATTAGTTAATGATATTAACAAAATTTCTATGTTATGTATTCAATAACTATTTTCATATCAATTTAATGTATTTTATAGCAATAAAAAAAATCATGTTCTTCCTACTATTGTATTTTTTTTAAAAAATAAATATTTTCTCTTCTTAATGGAGAACACATGTTAAATCCAATTTTTTTAATTTTTATAAATAGTATATTAAAAAATATTTTTTTTTAAAATATAACACTACAATTATTATAGGGTTAATTTCTTGTATTTTTATGTGAGGTTTATTTTTTGATAAATTGTGTAAAAATAATAAATTTAAATTGAAAACTTTTTTTTCAAATATTTTATTAATAATTTTAAATTGTAGTTTTTAATTTTGATAATATTAATTATATAAATTTTAAATATATTAATCCAATTTAAATAATTGGAATCAATTTCACATTGAAATTGAATATAATTACACAAAATAAATTTGAATAGTTTACCTTAAAACATAGTTTGTTTTCCTGTCTACATAACTAAATATTAAACTATTTGTTTCATATAAGTTATTGGAATTTAGAAAAATGGAATCCATATTTTGAATTATCATAATTTATAATTAAAATAATTACTTAAAAATAGACATACCATTAAACAGAAGGGAAATATTTACCTAAAACCCTTCCAAAAATCATTTTATACACATATATTGACCTTTAATTCATTTTATCTTATTTATTCCATTATTTGACCAATTTTTCATTGAAAACACATTTTTGGAATTCTATATTTAAAAAAATTACATGAATTACAATTTGCATCCACTATAAAAAGGTACTCACCCCACCAACTTACAATAAAATTTAAATAAATTTGGATAACCTACTATCTACTCAGATATTCTCCCAATAAACATCCACTAAACCTCGATTCTAAACCATGGGAAGAAAGATTTTTAAGTAAATACTTTTTGAAATCCAAAAGGTGTTACCTAAGTAATAGGTATCAATATTCTTCAAGAGGTTTTGATTTATTTGAATTCTCCACCCCACCACAACACTTATGATTCCATGATTATATAACATCCTAAATATCTTAAATATACTGAGATGTTGATATTTTATAGTTTATAAATAGACATGCACACACTTCCATCTGATGGGTAATGAACTAACCGTTTATGTGTATGGTGAACTATCACCTCACAGAATGATGATTTCTTTTCATCTATTACCTCCTCTAATGGATGTAATTTGGATATAAAAGATATTTATGTATCCTATATATATATATATGATATTTATCAATTATTTATAATTCTTTAATTATTATACTACCCATAATATGATATGTTACTTTATGTGGGGATACAACTACGACATTTATGGACGTGTGGACTATCACCTCCTCCAAATGATGTGATTCGTTCAAGCTATACATGAAATGTACTTAGGGATATATTTGATAAAATAATTTGAAATATATTATGTTAATATTATACTGAAATTATATTGTATATATATCATTTAAATATCATTCTTTTAAAGTAATAAAATGAAATTGAAGTAGCATTCAAGCATACATAGGGCATACCATCTCCATGAATAGTGCGTTAATTTCTAATATATAGAAATTATTGGTTTTTATAAAAATATATATAATGGATATATATTTTATTTTAATCATGGGTAAAATTATTAAGATTAAGGAATAATTATCAAAATTAATAAGAACAAATAATAAATGTATAAAATACACAAAAATCTTGTAAATTAACTACATAAACGGTGAAAATGATGAATGATTATTAAAAAGTCATTAATAATATATTATAATAAGTGAATATATGATATAATAAATATGTTTATTGTTTAAATATATATTAGTAACAATTTTAAACCCATTATAAAGGAATTTAATGAATTTTTACCTGAAAGGAAATATATGTTATAAGATTTTTTTCTCATGTTTCATTCTGTAACTCATTCACCACATTCGGAAATTATTTTTTGAGGATTATGTAATGCATAATGTTTGATAATATATGGTAATTTTTTATCTTCATTAAATTTTGTTTTCCATTATTATTATTTATTATATGGAATTTATTTAAATGTTACAATGTAGAAAATAATGACATAACCCAATATCTTTTCATTGGGTTATATTACTTCCTCGTTTTCATTAATTTTTTTTTAATATTTGATTTATAAATTTTTACTATGTGTGTTTTTATTTCCAATTTTTTATTTACTTATGAAATTGATAATTTATTCAATGATTTATTATTTTCTGAACATCATGGTTTTTTAAGGGATTACATCACAATCTCATTTTTTTCAGAATTGTTTATAAATGAATTTCTATCATAAGAAGTTATTTGATCGTATTTAATTTTAGAAATAAATTTTCATCTAATATTGTTATTAATGTAATTTTTCAGGTAATAGAACCATTTTCACTCTTTATAACCCAAAATGTTTTATCAAATGTTTTCCTAAAAACCTAACTTGATTTCACTTTTAGTTTGTGAACCAGTTTTACTCAAAAACCAATATTTTAAAAAAAAAACTTTTTATTTTTAAACATTTCCAAAGAGTTATTAAATTAATTTCTACCCTTCATTTTATTTTAAATTTTTTAGTTTAATATTTATTTCATTTTTTGATCAAGTAATATTTCTAACTTTGTTACCTTAAAAACTTAATTTTAATTTTTTACCTTACCCAACAAGAATTGATTTAGCCATTGTCATTTCATCAAAACATACATATAATGTTTAAATGTGTAATTTTTTAATAGTTTTTATGAAAAAGTATTTTTAAATTAAAATAAATTGATGAAAATTGAAAATATAAATAATATTTTTCTCTAGAATATTTCAACGTAATTTTTTATAGTATTTATATTCAACAACCACAACAACCATTTATTTTTAATCCACTTTTTATGCATTGTGTTGATGTATTTTTTTTTAATTCCACTAAATGTTATATGATTTATTTAGAAAAGAAAATATTGATATTTAATTATTTGTTTCATTTTGTAGAATTGTTGAAATATTTAATTCATAATGATAATTAAACATTTAATTTTACCTAATTATCTGTATCATTTATCATGGATATATTTATTTCTTAAACAGTATACCATTTATTAATAATAGTTTTACATTTAATTTAATTTTATGAACTGGGGAAACATATATAAATTCATCTCTATTACTCAATATGGTTATTTTTTTAAAATAAACATGGTTTTTAATAATTTTTTTATTTAAAAATATTAGAAATGCATTGGAGATTAACTATACAGGTTGGGGACTATTCAATACAATCCATATGGTTTGGGGACTAGTTAATGAACGTAATATCGGTTGGTTACAATTTAATGTAATCCACATGAAGCATTTGATTTCCCATTATATAAAATTAGTTGGCAAAATACCCTTTGAGGTTGTTTCCATGAAGAATATATAGTTTTCTACCCGTGGACCTAAACCATCATTTGAAAAGTCATGATGGTAGTGGTAAATGTGCCAGATATATAATGTCCACTAAATAAAAATTTACATTACTATGAACTAATTTATTATTATTTTATATGATATTGTTATTTCAACATATCTATTGATGAATTTAATTTATAGTTCTTTGATTAAATGGAATTTATTTCAGTTTATTACCTTTCTAATAGGTTATTTCTTATTTAGTTATTTTTAGTAGATTTTTTATGTTATTTATATTTCCATATTTTTATAAAACTCCTTCTCAGTTTATTAATTTCATTTAAGGTGCCTCAAATTATTACCTTTCCATATTGGTTATTAATAATTCTTCCTTATTTCTTCTATTATATTTAAAATTTCTAATAATTTGAGAACAACTTTATTTATGTCCCCTCCATTGGAATCCACGAATTATGCTAATAATTATATGAAATGATTTTATATTTTGATTAAAATTTCATATATCAATAAAATATGATGTAATTTGTTTATTCATTTGAAATAAAAAGACTCAGATTTGTAACTAGTTTACCAAGACTACTAAACACTACAGTCCTTTATGAATTGATTGCTTTTAATAATTAAAATATATAAGGTTATATACACTATATCTAGGATTCATGGGTTGTTTTATATGGTTAGTATCTAAGAAAGATTAGTTGAAACCTTGGGAATAATATTTAAGAAAACATATATTAATGAACATAACCATATATTATAATATGAGGATAAGTATAGAAGAACATCCACTAATTTTTGAAACATAGTGATTATGATGGTATTCCTGAAAATGCATTTATAAATTTAAATACTAAAAATAGACGTGGTTTTGGAACATATTTACTTAGGGGTAACAACTATAAATTGGTGTGTTAGGTCTGACCCCTGTGTAACCTTGTTCAGGATAGTTGGCTTTAATTTCCAACTAGTTTGACACTCACGTGTTATATACTTAAGATAATTCACATTTTCATTAAAAATTTACAAAGGATTGAATAGATAATAAAAATGACTTACCTGGGTTATACCTTAGACCTTGGAAGGACCTACGTTAAATTAAAATTGATGAATTATTAATTGATTGAGTTTTTGGTGAAAACCATTGTTAAAAGGTTATTTACTAAATTGTGTTTTTCCAAGATATCAACAACATTTATTTTTTAAATTAAATTCAAATTGTTTCATTAAACGAAATATTAAAGCCTAGATGACAACCCATCAATTTTAGAATGGTCTTAAGACCTGAACCCCTGACTAAACCATGATAACAGTTTTCCCCTACCACTAGCCTACGTGATCCACTGGTTAAATTTTCATTGTTTTTTATAAACAATTTGAAAAATAAATTTTAATGATGGAAGGGAACTGTTATGTTTTGGGTTTATAGATTAATTTATTAACCATGTTATATTTTTAAAATAGAAAATGAAATATAACCAGACATTTCACTATTTTAGGTGACTTAGATCTGCTAAAAGTGTATAATAATGCTTTAAGAATCAAAGATAATTTCTGGATATCCATTTATTAAAGTTATGAATGAATTAACATTTGATCAAAGCTCAAACGAAAGGAAGAAATTATTTTTTTATAAACATACAATGTGAATATAATTTTTTATATTCGATTTTGTTTAAATAATTTATCAATATTTAGAATAGTATATTTTAAAATATATGATCATAATTCCCATGTTTTTTTTGAACTGATGGTCTTTTAAGTCATAATTTATTTATGGATATGATTCCCACAACGTAACATTAACAATAAACATATTTTTTATTGATTTCATTAATCACTCCATATAAATATTTACAATTTTCATCCATGTAAGTATCTATACTTTCTACTAATGCTCTCATATATATATACCTATTTATATGTCTGTAGAGGTGACCATTATACTCAGGACTATATATTTTATATAAGACATTGTGTGAAGTCTTATCATGATATGGGATTTAAATATTATAAATATATAACAATTTATTAAAAAGGTCATGTTTAAATAGCCATGGTGTAATTTAATTAAGGTGGGGAGAATGTAACCTCTCAAAATACAAATGTACGAACATTATATTCAGTAGTGTGGGTGACATAAAAACCCAAGAATGTAAGGGAATATAATTTCATACGAATTTATAATATTTTTACCATTATAAATATATTAAATCTTTGATATATCTTTAATTTGATGAAATAAATAATTATCTTTAATGACAGACAATAGTAGATTTCTACGATGACGTGGTCCACACGTAAGACCAATTTTTACCGAACAAAAATAAATTAATAATATATTATAATTTAATAAAATAATATATAACAAGATAGTTAAAATTTTAGTTATTAATAGTATTAAATTACTTATTAAAAAAAATGTTTTTTAAAAATTTAAAATAAATTCATAGGTTACCAATTAATTCTCTCATAATGGATGTTACTAGAAAGGAACCTCAAGGAAGGCATTTCTTATCACACTATTATTTCTATTAGTCTTATCCCACATTCACCAAATACATATTTTATGTGATGTATCTATATAACATATGTCGTTGATATATCATTTATTTTAGTTCATTAATGGTATTTTTTTCAATTTTAATTATTTCTTCTATGGGGATATTAAAAAATATTTACCACGTTGTAAATAATTTCCTAACCTAATTCATATACATTAGGTTTTATTGCTACTTCATTGTTTTTAATATTCAATAATTATTCTTATAATAACATTTTAACATCTACTATTGTATTTACAAATTTTTAATGTTCATATACATAGTAAATACATAATATATTTTATGATTCATTCTCACATTGATGTTATGGTCTTTTTATGGGTTTACATCGCAATATCATTTTGTTCAGGTTTTTATATAATTGAAATTCCATCAGAAGATAACATTATATAATTTTTCAATAAACCATTTAGATTTTCCACTTAACCAGATATTAATGTCCTTTTTTCATTTAGTAATACCATTTTCCGACACTTTCATTCTCATAATGTTTTAGAAATTGTTTCATGAAAACCCAAACTCATTTATTTTTTAGTTAGAGAAAAAGTTTTCATCTAAAAACCATGTTTTCAAAAAAAAAATTGAATTCAATTTTTAGCCTCAACAAATTGATTTATTAAATAAATTTTTAACCTTTTTTCTTTTGAATAATTTTTTCAATAAAACCCTCATGTCCTTTTTAGAATAAGTCAAATTTCTATCATTTTTATCATGAAATAAGAATATTCTCTTTTACTATATATGTTACGAACTGATTTACCCTCTATCATAGATGTTTTCCTGTATTTTTATATTTATGAGGCTAAATTTTAATGATAAATTTTTTAAAAAATTATTTTTCATAGAAGAGTATTTTTTTTAAACCTAAATAAAAATTATGTTTTCTAAAATAATAATTTTAAAATATATTTTTCTGGTATTTTTATCCTTTAATGAAGATTATCATTTTTTACTCCACATGGTATATGTTGTATTGATAACATCATTATTCATCTCCAGGATGGTTGAGAATTTATTTTTCAAAGGATAGTGTTTACATTCTCTTCTTGATTCATTTTGTAGTCCCTTTTATTTATTCAATATTGAATGATAAAAAACATTGAATTTTACCTAATTATCCATATAATATATCATGTACATGTTTATTTTATAATATATTTACCATATTAAAATAATATTTGTGAATTTAAAATATTTTATTTAATTGAGAAGTAATTATAAATAATTATCTTTTACTCAATACATGTACATTTTGATAAGGCACATTGGTTTTGAATTAAAAATTTTATTTCACTTTAAGTGGAATCTGTTGGACTTGATCTATTTTTGTTGGGTATATTTTAATGCAATTCCTATAGGTTTCGGACTAGTTAATACAATACCTATGGATTTTACAAGATTTAAAGGAAGCCCCATGATTCAGCGGTTGTATCATAATGCTAAATTAGTTGGTAATAAAATCTTCGAGTTTGTTTCGTTAAAAATTAGATAAGTCTCTACCCACCTACATAAACTATCATGTCAAAGCTCTTGGTGGTTGTTTTCATTTTATTGATACATGTCATCAAAAAATTAAGAACTTACATTATTGATAATTCATTTTCTATTATTGTTCATGATATTATTGACTCACAATATCTAAGGATTCATTTCCTTCTAAATTTATTGATTTAATGGAATGTGTTTCCACTACATAAAGTTCTTTATTGATAATACCTTAAATAGTAATTTTAAATATAATATTCCCTAATATTGCCTCTGGTCCATGTGTCTTACATAATCCCTTCCAAGTATAATTATTATGTTGCATGTGTTTTCAGTTATTACTATTTCTTATAGAGAAGTATAATGTATTAATTATTGCATCCTTTAAACATTACCTTACTAAGAATTTGATGTTACGCTTATTTTATTTCCCTTTCTAATGATTTCAATATGTTTATTAAGAATTTTATTTTGGATATCATAGGTGGAATAAAGTTATTATCGAATGAAGCAAATTGTGTTAGAAATGGTGTATTCATTAGAAATACAATACTCATGTTTGTTTTTGGATTACCAACCCAATGAAACTCTTCATTATTTCTGGATTTTCCACCATGTATTTATGAAAATTTATAGGTAGTAGACACCGAATCTGGGATTCTGGTGTTAGGTTGCTACAAATATAACCATAGATATTATTACTACGATGATTCTGAAGAAACTACTTACATCTTGTAATTTCAATACACTATTATTCAATAATCGATTAAAAATTTTGCTGTTAAATAGATTCAAAAATATATTCTTGAATTTTTTTCTCCTAAGATAATCATTTAAAGTATTATTAAAATTATTTTCAAAAATTTCATTTGAATTTTCAAGTCATTGTTTTTTGAAAACTCATGTATGTGTTTTATAATAAATTATATGCAATGCTTCTTCAACTATATTTTTTTAGAAATATATATTCCCTTTTAGTTTTGGAATAACCTCAATTTAATAGTTAATTATTATTTGGGGAAAACCTATTAATGTTTTAAATTGTATTTATGATGAATACTTTGAATCCCAAAACACTGAAGTAAGAATGTTTTTTTACCCCACAATTCATATAATGTTTTATTTAAAAGATTTCTAATAAAGAATTATTTATAGTATAACAGGAAGTACTAACATCATCATCCCAATTTATTTTTGAAAACTATTATTCTCTCAAAATGGTTCTTATAATATCTTGAAGAACCCTATTTTGTATTTAGACTTCACCTTTTTTCGTGGAGTTCTAGACGTCAGAATGTTATGTGTAATAACTATTTTACTAAAAAATTATTCAAAATTATAATTTACAGTTCCACTACCAAAATAACTATGAATTGTTATCCGGGTGTAAATTTTCACATTTATAAAAATGGCTAAAAATGTTTCAAAATAACTAAAGGCCTTAGATTTTTCTGTAAAAAAATATACCCTAGTATATCTATTGTAATCATTAAATAAAAAAATATACAAAGTATTTCCCCGAGATACATCCTATTATTTGGTACCAAACTAATTTATATTCACTAAATGGGAATAATCATAGGTTGAAAAAACACTTATAAAAATTATTCTTGACTTCTTTTTCTTACTAGATTGAAAATGATCGTAGAATTTTGAAGAATAAATTCTATGTTCGAGTAGATCATTATGTAGTCCTTTTATAGACAACATAGTTCATGTTAAATGATTATAGTGTTTAAATCCATGATTCCATAAACAATATTGGTATTCTATTTCACTATGACATGGTAGATAATAGCTCTTAAGGTCTTCTATTCTCATAGTGTAAGAATTCTAATGCTGATTACTTGAAAAAATAAACTCATCTATAGAATTATGATCATTAGATTTACTGTTACAAAACATCACAGGATAATCATAATCACATAATTGACTTGTGATAATAATATTTTTTATTCCCTATAACAAATAATTCATTCTCAATTAATGAATTTTCAAGGATAATAATATTACATTTATCGATAATTTGGTCCTATAACATTATCTTTGAAATATACTTTACAACCATTATTATTTATAATCATGTTAAATAAATATATTTTCCATGTAACATTTCTAGAAAAATTACAATCCATCTACCAAATATTTTTATCGTTGATACATTTATTATTTTCTTAAAATAATTATATTTTCACTTTGAAAACCATATCATAATGGTTCAAGTTTTATCATAAACTAAAATAAGTTGTATCCAAATTTTTCCAACATTATTATTTTTGGTAAAATGTAATTTCATTTGAAATAAATGTTTTATTAAAACATAATGGTTTAACTTTTTATAATGAATATTATACCTTCCTCTGCCTATAAAATTGACATTATGTGTAAAATGGATAACTCTTTGGAAAAAAATTTATTAAAAAATGGTTTTTTAGTAAAACCCATTCTTCAATTATCTATATAATGTATAATTTTAATACACATTTTATCCATTTATTAAAATCTAGAATAAAAATTTTAAAAATGTTTCCTCGAACTAAAAACATTATATTTGAAATTTACAACTATATTTTTATCCTCCGTAGTGTGATTATAAGAACCTTGTTTTTCAAAATTACATTGTAAACTTGTTTTCTAACTTTATTTCTCATGATCATTCAATTTAATATATTTTTCTAAATTATAATTATCACATTAATTAAAAGGATATGAAATTTCAATAGTAATTATAGTAACTAATGAATTTTCATTAATATATTGTTAAATAACATTATATTTTTTTTGAAACATTAATTATTTAAATATAATGTAATTTATAATATTAAAAAACTTCTTCAAATCATATAACAGTGTTATGTTCTATAGTTTAAGATAATTCATCACCTGATGTTGTGGAAATTTTTTCAACATTACTATCTTATAAATATACTTTCAAAATAATATTAATAATATATTTAGCAGGATTTACCTTATCCATAAAAAAGTATTCACATTTTATTTATAATCATGTAAACTAATTGTTCCTTCTTAGGAATTACGATTGTTTGTATACATCTCAAATAAAATATGTAAACTACTAGAACACCATATTTTTTAAGCTTCAATAATTATCTTTTAAATTTTATATTAATGTTCATCATAATTCATGTATGAATTCCTTTCTCATTATACATCTTTTTAAAATTTTAAAATCATGGTCTTCTATATTCTATTTTTTAACACTAATATAATATAAAATCATAATTATCATTCATATAATATTTTTCTATGAAACACTTGTTATATATTTATGAAAATTCATTCTTACCAAAAATATTTATCAACATTTATTGAGGATTAGAAATTTCATTCTTAGACTTTTATAAAGATATATTATCTTATTCATCAAAATAAATTTTTTCTTCATAGAATAATTAACCAAAATTTCATATGATTAATATTTAATTAGAACAATATATGATTTTTTAAAAGGAACTCCTCCATTTTTAATTTTTATAGTTTATTAATCACTTTTCATTCTAACTCATTATTTATTAATAATACTGATGATATAATTTAAATTTTTATTTTTAGTACTTCTCATAAAATCTAATGATGTGAATTTAGATTCCCATTCATTATTCATAATCTGTATAATATTTTCTACTATGATTACATCAGGTATTTATTTCACTCCCACATAATGTAAACTATTATCAATGATCATGGATCTTAAATACATCTTAGCTATTCACACATCTAATAAAAAATATAAAGCACGATAGTTGGATCTTAACATATCCCTTATACTCTCAAAAAATTATAATTTATAAAAGTGTAACATCTATCATTTAACAAATACAATTAGTTTCTTTAATTAATTTAATATTAATATATATACATCATATTATAGAACAATGTATATTTTTCTTAACACTATAAATAAAATCATATTCTTGTTTCCCTATATTTTTAAATGTCAAAATATCTTAATCGATAATCTTATAATCTCTAGTTAGTATGAAAAATTTGAGTACTCAAGTACTAACAAATAAATTCTTCCTTTTATATCTCTAATATTCATAAAAATTCACATGAAACTATGTTTTATACTATTATTCAGGCTATCTAATGTTCCAATATTCAAACCTTCCATGTTATCTAATATAAAAATATTTCTACAAAAACATTATCATAAAATATGTTTATAAAAAATCATTTTAAAAATTGTGATTAACAATATTAAGTATATAAAAATAGTAGAAACTCAGCCTCTATTTTATTATATCCTCCTCTAGTAAATTTTTTTATCATAACTGTATATTTTGGATACAGGAGTAGGGGTGAATTGTGGTTTGAAATATTAATATAATTCATAACAAAAAAAATTATCTCAAATATATCGGCCTAACAATATGTAAGATGAGAATAATGTTAAAATATGATATATAAATAAAATAACACCACAATGTTTTTATCTATATCACAAACACAATGACAAATTAATTTATTATAAATTCATGAAAATAATTAACCATATAATGTAAATGTGAAATGAGATATTTAAATTATAGAAAAAATAAAATCAAAGTCCTATAAAAATATGAATGAATTATAATATTAATATATGGTAAATACACTTATAAACATTAAGGATTATTGATGTAACAAATATTCTCTTAAGATTATCATTGATTCCATACCTATTATAATGTTATGTTTTCCCATACTAATATATCCCTTGAAACTATGATTGAAATTTCTTCATCTTCAAAAACCCATGAATTCATCAATATGATCAATTGATATCTACTTTTCTATCCTAAACAATAAATACGTCAATATAAATGTCCACGTCAACTAGGACTTCCTGACTTCATATTCCCTTGATAGGATGGATAATAGTCACCCATATTAGTATACTAGGAATCCCAATATCTAACCATGCTTGAGCATATGAAATAGAAAATAAAAATGTTCAAATTAATTTACAACCCTTACCTGAATTTCCTTTAACTAAAACTCTATGAAAATTTAAAAAGAATAAGAAACATATTTTCATAAGGAGATAAATTTGAACATGTGTAGTTTCAAAATAAAGCAGCACCAATATCTTCAAAAGACCTCTTATATATAGGAAATTACTTAACAAAAATTTTATATGTCGATTTCAACAACATCGATCCACATTTATTTTGAAAACTCATAATGATATTGATCTTGATCTTGAAAACGAACTATGTAATGTAAATAATTTTTTGATTTCTTTTATTATATCCTTTACAATGCAAAAAACTAATTCCCTTCGATACAAACATATATAATTATCCCAATTGTAAGCATTAATTATTGTGATGACCTATAGTAGCACTTTCTAATATGATAAATTGAACCAAGGATAATCTGATGTATCAATACAAATGTCAGCCTTGTGGGTATGAATTTGGTCAGTCAAATTAATATAGCCCTATTCTAACCACTGTTTAGAATAGTAGTACAAATAATGAACATGATTCTCATTAACTCATATTTTTCATAATTAATAATACATGTTTATATTCATTTTTATTAGAACCATTTATATTTTTTTTATGAAAATATGTTTTATAAAAAAAATACATAACACTTGGAATTGAAGAGTTATTAAAATATTGTTAATGAATGTGTTTTTGATATAAAAATATAATGAATTAAAACTATAAACTATATCATTTAACTCATCAAATTCAATTGATTATAACAATATTTTATGAATATTATTATTTCTAAAAACTGAAGTGTATTCAATGAATTTTTCTAGTTAATTTAAATTTATAATTAAATATATAAGATAATATATATTCAAATTTTCCATTACACATCTCATAAATAATTAAAAAATTAGTTTATTCAAATTAAAAATACATCATCATTTTTTATTCATTTTTCATGCACATTATCTCTATATTCATTAACCATACATAATTACTAATATTTTATCATGAAATGTCAATTAATCCCCCCATTCCTTGAAAAAAATTATGAAAACTCACTTAATTATTCATTAGGATATCATTAAGTTACTCATTTAATTTACATGGGGTTTATCTTATTTATTAATTATAAAATAATTCATTTTTATGTAGAACATATATAAATAAGATTTTTTTATGATTTCTCGGACATGAATACCCCCCCCCCCACACCATCGAGTGGATAATTATTACTTTAAACAATAAAATATTTATTTCCCATGAAGCATTTTATTGTTACTTTTTGTTATGATTTCTTAGTAGTGAGAGTCAATATATTTTTATTGTGGCAAGTTTTGTTTTTGTGATACATTTTTATTAATCTATGATATTTTGGTATCATTAAATTTTTTCAAAGATTCCATAGTTTTTCTTATAATAATCATATTTTATAATTAAATATTATTCCTTTTGAATGGTTTTTTATTCTTAAAAACATTATTTATCTGATTATTCCCAAAATATTATTTATAAAGAAATAATTAAATATGCATGTTATTAAGATATCCAATGATTTGATCGTAGTATGGGAATTTATAGAATTATTATGTAATGATTGGAAAATGTTGATATATATTATTTTTTTAAAATATTATATATACCTAAAAAATCACCCAAGGATGTTTAGTGGGAAATGTAAGATAGTTTTTTTCGAAATAATATCTATATGATAATTATTTTTGTATATTTATTATCAATTCAAGTGTTTATCATTTTTTAATTTGGAAAGTGAACTAAACATGAAATTCATGATAATTAACTCAAATTTAATATATATAATTAATTTACCTTTTATATAAATTATTTTATTTAATTTTACATATATTTTAATGAACATCCTTATGTATGAATATATATTTATATTAAACACCAATAATTTAGATCATAAAAATAATATTCTTGATAATATTCTTAAGACACAACTCATGACATAATGTGAACCACAATATAAATTAAAAATATTGATTATATATGACTATTATATGATAGAAATAATATTTACAATAAAAATACTAATAACATCTATAAAAAATTAGAATAATTTTTTTAATGTTATTTATTCATCATGAATATTTAATTACTCAATTTTATGTGACATAGTTTTACCCCATATAAATATTTTTTTTATCAAAAATGGATTTTATTTCATTTTTAAATCTAATAATATAAATTATTTTTAAATTTCATATAAATTTTATTTTTGTAAATAATTTTTAAGAAAATTATTTTCTTATTATTTTATAGTTAATTTTCGAAGTTTTTTTCTAAATGATTTATTATATAGTTGTATAAAATATTTGTTTCTGTTAAAAATATATTTGTTTTAATTAAATAATTTTATATAAAAATGAAACTAATTTTTTAATTTGATGATAAATAAATTATGTATAATTTTATTAAGAAAAAAAAATAATTACATCAAAATAATAATTATAATTTTTTTATAAGACTATATTTGGACTTAAAAACAATATTTTCAAAAAGCTATTTTTGAGGAAATGTTTCTTTATCTTTATTGACTAAATTTATTTCCATTAATTAGTTTATTTCATTAATTTTATAATATAAATATTCAATCTTATAAAATATTATTAAATTTATAGTTTTTAGGGAAATAAATTCCAATAAGTCTTGTTTTATCTGAACAAATTAATTTATCTAATAAATGTTTTTTATTTTCATTATTAACATGTTTAAAATTAAATTATCTCTATTATAGAAGATGGATATAGTAAAATTTATTACATATTGGTAATCATTATAATAAATATTAAATAATATGTTAATTTTATTATTTTTTCCAGTTGAATAGTAAAAATAGTAAAATATTGTTTCTATATATATGGTTAAAATATGTTTACCATTAATCTAATGTATAATTGATGAAGCTATAAGGAAAACGTGTATAACTATGGTTTATTGAAGATATTTCATCATTATATTATAAAAAAGTCAACTTCATGGGCCATTTTATCAATTTTCACCCTAATGTAATTTAATATTATTCAAATATTTTATGAAAATCTAGGGTCATTCATCTCCACACATATAAAAGATCACATATTCTATACCGTTATTCAAAAAATTTAATATTATTATTTAATTATATAACTACTCCAAAACACACATTATTTAATCCCCTCATCCTTGATGGTCTAGGGTTCTCCTTATACTAATCATTCATGTATTGATGTGTTTTCAAAATATGGTCTCTCAAAGAATAATTATAAATATTAACTGTCACTGTATCCCAAAAAATTAATATAGTATCATATATTTTTTAGATTTTATTTTTATAATGTCAAAACCATTTCCCACCTCTCTACATAAACTGTAAAATTGAAGTACTACATGTGTGTCTGGGTGGACTACCACCTCCATCATACAATATAATTCATTTTATATCACAATCATTCATGATCTTTTATTATTACATATTTAATGTTTATATAAAATATTTATGATGTAACTATTTTTCAGGAATTATAATATATTATATACTATAATACCATATCATCCATCAAGGAACATTAATATCTCTCATGTGTATGGGTGGACTATCACATCCCTGAACCAATTCCATTCCATAGTCATTTATAATTTACTTGTACGGTTGTATATATAGATTAAGTGAATTTTCATTTTATTAGTTATATAATAATGATAATGGAAATGTCAATTATCATTTACATTTATTTTTTTAATCCCTTGTAATATTGGACCATCACTAATGTTAACGTACAAATTATCCTCCCCAAAAAGTGATGTAACAAAATTTTCAACAACAACTAATATGAATGGTTATAAAATGAATACAATGATTGTAACACCTGAGACTTTTCTGAGAAATATTTTGTTTTTATGTTATATAAATCATCAAAGAAATCTTTCACTACACGCATCACTAGCTTGGCTTGTTTTACACACAATCGCGACCTTCCTCGATAGCTTGAGTCGTACGCAATGCTGAGTTTCACTAAACAACGATATGCTATTGAAATATTACTAAAACTAGCCGTTATGAATAGTAATACCCACTTTTTAAAATTTTGTAAATTTTGTATTTCAAAATGGACTTCATTTTTTTATTCAGAATATCAAAATTATCCTAGGGTGAAATTTTGGTATTTTTCTGAAAACATTCAATTTATGATGAATAGTGAAAACACTGGGTTACTATTTAAAAACCGACTTTTTATTTAAATATTTTTTTATTTTATTTTTATTTATTTTAGGTAAAAATTGATACATAATACCTATATAAGTTCAATGCAATTAATTGGAGTCATTTTATAATAATTTTAGATATATAAAAAATTTATTGAACTTTTCACCGTCTTTTATACACCTCCTAGGAGAATTTCCAAATTCACATAAAACATAATTTTACCGTATTTGTGAGTGTATTTTTGAAAATACAAGAGAAACGATTAATATCAAGGACTAAAATTTCGTTCAATGAGATGAAAATAATTTTCGGCGAATAGTATCTTTTTACTTTTTTACCACGGTTAAAGGTAAATAGGGTAATTAAGGGTAAAATAATAATATTATTACCCTAACACATGTCCTAATTCTATTTTATAAGTGTAATTCGACCAAAAAAACCTTCGGAATAAAATATGACCATTCAGGCCCACATGGATTAGATTTGGACATTTATTATTAATTTATTTAAAGAAGGGTTAAAATAGTTAAAATCGAAGTTTAATAACTAAATAATTTTTAATATATGGTTACACATAAGATAAATTCGACTATAAATATTAATTATAAATATAAAAATATTTCCTACATAATGGAATTTTATTTGTAGTTTTTAGACAATATATAATTTATTTTATTTATGACACAATGATGATGCAGTAATTATCTTATTAATGAAATATTGATATAATTCATGTTATAAATACCAAAATATATTTAATTTGTGACTTTTTATGAATTCCAATAATTTTATATGTTAATATTACATGTTAGTGTTGATTTAATTTAATTTTTTATAACTAATCATTCTGTTATGATTTTCAAAAAATCAATTACCAAATAGTGTCAAGATTGACATAAAATAGTTTTTAAAACAAATATTATATTATTAATTGATATTATATTCCTCAAAATATAAGGATCGGCCAAAATACTTATATCATGATAGGTGTATCATTAATTGACCACTTGGGGGTCTCTTGGATGTATATGTTAAGTTTATTAACTATATAATATAAAAATACAAAGTGACATGGTAAATGTCAATCTAATTAACAAAGAGTTATAACTAAAAGATAAGGTTAATATAATGACCTAAACTTCTCTAAATTATATTGGATGAGAGTATGTCTACCCATACACACCTTATCTTCTAAATAAATCGATTTTGAGCTATTAAAAAACCGAATATGACTTTATAATAAAATAATATTTTTAGTTTTTCCAAAGGTGCCCCTCTCCTCCCTTATAAAATGGAACCTCCTCCCTCTCATCCTCACACCACTTTGAGCCTTCAATCTCGAACAAACCCTGCCAAATTCTCTTCTACACTTCCCTATAAATAGCCTATATGTATTGGTCTTCTTCAAAGTCCAATTTTAGTTCCCTAAGGGGATGTCTCAAAGAGGTTCTTCAAAGAAGAGGTAATGTCTATTACCGATTCTTTCAACATTATTTATTCTTACACTTCTTCTATTTTAGTTGTTTGATTATGAATTAATAACATCAATATCACTCATATACGGGTATATTATTTTATGTATGAAACAAACCTTTTTCACCATCTATCCATCCTACGTAAAATGCTATCACCGCGAGTGAGTACGTACAGAATACTGTCTCCACGCCGTGGTGTAAACTATTTTCCACCACCACCTTACTTGGATGGGTATAATGGTGTAAATAATTACTATATATGAGTATTTTAAAGTTATATTTATTCTTTAATATTATACATACACACCAATACAATTCTAGGATCATGGGAACGATATCATCGCTCGTGCGTACGTATGGAATACCGTCTCCACGATGTGATGCGACTCATTCTACATGATCATTATTGAATAATGATTATATAAATGAATTGAATGAATTAATATTATATATATTACACTAATAAAATTCTGGAAATGAGGTATCTATAACCTAAAAAGAAGAATAATAATTTATTCGACAAAACATGCATAAGAACAAAAAGTAATAAACACCCGAATAACAAGTAGCTATGAAATATTACTAATAAGAAGCTAAGAATATGGCCATATAAGATATCATAACAATGATTATGATTCTGGAATAAGTCAATGACATTGTTTAAATAATTATACAGGAGGTTCAGACACTTACAAAGCAAATCGGACCTAAGGTAAGGGAAAATCTCACAATCTCATTTTTATCCGATATTGCTTATACTTAAGAATTAACTGGGGAATATTTATCATCCACATACATGTTTCCTCAATATTTAAAATTTATATCCTTATACAATATTTTATATCCACTTTTACCCTTCGGTGAGCTTTTAGTAAATGATATGAAGGGAATCTTTTGTAGTTTTTCGTACGAGGTACTTTTTGATTTTTCTGACAAAAGTACGAGAAGAATGTTTTTTTAACTTATACTGCATGAATGGATTTTTAGAAAATTATTTCCAAGAATCGTACTTTACATGTTTTCATGTTTATTTTTAATCAACTTCTTTTAGTTTAAAATTGTATGAAATGTTAAGAAAGGAAAAAAAATTGAAGTAGAAAGGATATTTTCTTCAAGAATGGAGTTCAAGTGTTTTATCAAAATTATATTCCATCTAAGATAATATAGGGTTCTCTTTCTATCCCTATTATTAAATTTATTTGATTATGTTGTGATGGAATAATTTTTATGAATTACTTTATCTTATATGAATTGTTTTATGATGTCACGATGTTTAAGAATCCCATTTTTATTACATGGGTTATGCAATGATGTATGATGTGTTTTTGAGCACACATAAGAATGGTATCATTATGAGATGGGTGGGACCTATATCTCCCTCCAATGCATTGGGTAAAGATATATATCTCATGATATAGACATGGCTGGAATGGCAGGTTAAACAGGTTCAGTGAAACATGACTGAAACGAGGAGTGAACTCGGTTCAGAAATGGACTTTGTCCGCTAAGATAGTCTTGGCAATGAGTCATGACTACTAAGAAATTATTCTCTATGATTATGTGTGTATGCCACAAAGTTCCAAGTTTTTTGTTTTGATTATTGGGATTACATTTCACAACTATGATTTATCCCATGTTATGAAATTATGATCTATTTTACAGGTTATGATTTCCAAAATGTTATGTTCTTATGAATATGATGTGATTGATATTTTTTTGTATACCCTTACTGTGCATTTGATCTCACCCTTTTGTATGTTTTATTTTCCGAGGTCAGGAATAATGTTATTATGTAAGATATTTCAAAAGGGACTCTGGATATGATGAAATACATGGGAGACAATATAGATGCTTTATGAACCAATTGTTTATGTTTCCCAGTTTCTAAAGACACTATACCTAACGGTCCTTTCGTGGTTTTGTTATATGTTGTAATAAGTGTACTTCAATTTTGAAGTATTAGCAATGTATGTAAAGTATGAGTCGTTATAGTTGGTATCAGAGGAAAGGTATAGTCAACCTTTGGAAACTAGGATGTTAAATCCTTAGTAAGAACCCTAAGGAGAAGTCTAAGCATAGAAAAAAATCTTTGTGTTTTAGAAATGGCCGTAAAAAACATATGATAAGACCTTAAGTGTGAAATTTTATTCTTGATTATGTGTTTTTCCTATTATAATTAGTGTTGCTCACACTATTTTCTTGGTTTTAGTCAATGGCTGGAACCCGAAGGAATCGTGTTAATGCGGAATGCGATGGGAAATGCAATGATTGTCCCCCTGAGAAACCAAACGTTATGGGAGATGGAATGAAAAATCTTGTAGCCATGCTCTCACAACTTTCTCAAGCTATGAATCATGTAGGACTTCCAAACGAGCAAAGGAAGGAGCAAAATTCTGGTGAATACTTCATGAGGCAGCGTCCACCATCATTCAGCGGGTCTACTGATCCATTAGTGGCTGAACAATAGATCAGTACCACTGAAAAGATATTTTCAGTTCTTCAATGTTCTGAACATGATAAATTCATCTTAGCAGTGTATCTTTTGGAAAGAGATTCTGACCAATGGTGGAATCTTATAAGAAATACGAGGCAAAGGGATGAAATTGAGTCCATGTAATGGGATGAGTTCAAGAACTTATTTTTCAATAAGTACTTCCCTTGTATTCTCCAGACAAAGATGGAGAAGGAATTTATTGAACTAAAGAAAAAGGATGATGACTCTGTTGGTACCTACGAAGCAAATTTTACATGACATGCAAGGTACTCTTCTGGTATTATTATCCAACCTGAGATTAAGATTTCTCGATTCCTTAGTGGCTTAAAACCAAGTATTTGATGGGAGTTATCCATAAGGGACTTCAATAGCTATGAGGAAATCATTCGATGTGCTCTCAAAGTTGAGATGGATATTGGAGTAACCCATCAGTCATATGGGTTTGATAAGAAGAGGAAAATGGAATTCAAAGGAAAGTCTAAAGAGTACACTGAAAAGAATATGAGTTTTCCCTTTTTCTCAAAGTGTGGAAAGAAACATGGAGGAAATTTTCTTAAGGGGACAAGAAAATTTTATAAGTGTGGAAAAAAAGGTCATTAGGCAATTGAATGTCAAAATAATGGGAAGAAGATGTCTAATGATGTAAACAAAGGAAGGGATACGCAGAATGAACCTACTACACTTCAATGTTTCAAGTGCAAGGACATGGGGCATTATTCCAATCAATGCCTAAATCCAAGGGTTGATGATGATGATTGACGTCAACAAACTCTTAAGGCCAATGACAAAGCAAAGTCCCATGCAATTACTATCGGTGATGTAGAGTACGACAACGATGTTGTGAAAGGTACACTTACCATCCACTCTAAAGTAGAAAATGTTTTATTTGATTCTAGATCCACCCACTCTTTTATTTCTGAAGAATTTTCTAACGGTTTCGCCTTATTACCTCAACAATTAGATGTTGAGTTAGTTGTGACAACCCCTAATGGAACAACGGTCGCATCAAAAGTTTATAATTCTTCTCCGATTGAAGTATTTGGGAAAGTGCTTCCTGAAAATCTTGTGATCCCTCCTATAGTGGAATTTGATGTGACTCATGGCATGGATTGGATTTCTCTATACCAAGCTCATATAAATCACCAAAGAAGGGAAGTCACATTTCATATTCCAGATCAATCTATGATCGTTTATCGATGCAAGGATGAACATAACCTTCCAGTGGAAATTTATTCCATCCTATGTGTCTTGATTCCACTAAATAAAGGTTATTTATCTCAAATGGTTAGTGATAAACTCATGATTAAGAATATGTCTATTGGACGAGAGTTTTATGATGTCTTTATGGAGTAATTGTCGGGTCTTCCACCAAATCGTGAAGTTTATTTTTCAATAGAACTCATACTGGGTGCTTTGTCTATTTCAAAGACACCTTATTGAATGCCCCAATTGAGTTGCATGAATTGAAGAAGCAACTCCATGAGAATCTTGATAAGGGATTCATACTCCCTAGTGCATCACCTTGGGGAGCACCTGTTCTGTTTGTTAAAAAGAAAGATGGATCAATGAGACTCTGCATTGATTATCTAGAACTTAACAAGATCACTATCAGGAACAAATATCTCCTCCCGCGCATTGATGACTTATTTGACCAACTACGCGGAGCTCAATACTTTTCCAAGATTGATCTTTGTTCAGGGTATCATCAATTAAGGGTCAAAAGGGAGGATATACCAATGACGGATTTCCGTACAAAGTATGGACACTATTAATTTATAGTGATGCCATTTGGTCTTGCATATGCCCCTCCTATCTTCATGGATCTGATGAATAGAGTCTTTAGAGACTACGTTGATCAGTTTGTGGTACTTTTTATAGATGATATTCTTTTCTATCCAAATAGCAAGGAAGAACATGAAGATCATTTGAGAATTATATTGAAGACCCTGATAAAGGAGAATCTTTATGAAAAATTTACCAAGTGTGAATTTTGGCTTCAAAAAGTTTCATTTTTGGGTCACATAATCTCAAAAGAGGGGATATATGTGGATCCTGCAAAAACAAAGGTTATCGAAAGATGGTCGAGACCAACAATAGTAACTGAGATCCGAAGTTTTCTTGGATTGGCTGGATATTATCGACGTTTTGTGAAAGATTTTTCACGGTTATCTAATCCACTCACCAGGATGACTCGGAAAGGAGTTAAGTTTGTTTGGACAGAGGAATGTGAAGATAATTTCAAGGATTTGAAAAGAAGGTTATCCAGTGCACATGTACTCACACTTCCTTGTAGTGGAGAAAGGTTTGTGATCTATAGTGATGCATCCAAGAAAGGCCTGGGGTGTGTTCTTATGCAAAATGATATGGTGATAGCATATACCTCATGAAAGTTGAAAATCCATGAGCAAAATTAACCAACTCATGATTTGGAGTTAGCTGCGGTAATATTTTCATTAATGATTTAGAGGCATTATCTTTATGGATAAAGGTGTGATATTTATACTGATCATAAAATTTTAAAGTATATTTTCACAAAAAATGAGCTGAATATGGGCCAAAGAAGATGGTTGGAGCGGATTAAGGATTATGATTGCTCAATTAATTACCACCCTGGGAAATCAAACAAGGTGGAAGATGCATTAAGTCGACAAGACCATGCTATCTTATCCATGATTAGGATCACAAAAGATCCAATATATATGGATTTTCAAAGGACAGATCATGGAATTATAATGAAAGGGGAAAATCGTATCTTTCTGAATTGAATGTTCAACCATCTATACATGTGACGATTAAAGAGGTGCATAAAGAAGATGTAGAGTTACAAAAGAAGATTAGAAATGTTCCTGAATTCAACCTTGATTGTGATGGGATAATAAAGTTCAGGAATCGGGTTTGTGTTCCTCCCATCCCAGAATTAAAGAAGGAGCTACTAGATGAGGCTCATAGTTCATCATTCTCTATTCATCTTGGAATCAAGAAGATGTATAGGGAACTAAATGAGTACTTCTGGTGGGATGGAATGAAAAGAGATGTTTCGGAATATGTCTCTCGATGCTTGGTTTGTCATCAAGTTAAAGGTGAGAGACAGAAGTCTAAGGGGATGTTACAACCATTACCCATATCAGAATGGAAATGGGAAAACATCACTATGGACTTTTTCACTGGACTTCCTAAAACATCCAAAGGCAATAATGTTATCTGGGTCATAGTTGATCGCCTTACAAAGTCTGCACACTTCATTTCTATTAGAGAGGATTTCTCTCTGGATCAGCTTGCCAGGATATATGTGAAGGAAGTGGTAAGATTGCATGGAGTACGACTTTCCATTATATCTAATTGGGATCTGAGATTTACCTCAAAGTTATGGCGAATTCTTCAGCATACTCTGGATACAGAGATGAGTTTCAGCACTGCTTATCATCATGAGACTGACGGTCAGTCTGAGAGAACAATTAAAACTCTAGAAGATATGTTGAGAGCTTGCTCTACGGATTTCAAAGGTGGTTGGGATCAACACCAACCTTTGGTGGAATTTTATTATAATAATAGCTTTCACTCCAGTATTCAGATGGCTCCTTATGAATATCTCGATGGAAAGAAATACAGGAATCCAACTTGCTGGGATGAAGATGGGGAAAGAATGCTATTAGGACCAGATCTTGTTGATGAGATGGTAGAAAAGGTCAGATCTATTCAACAACACATTAAAGCAGCTTAGATTCGACAAAAATGTTATTCCGAAAACCGAAAAAAAGTCCTAGATTTTGAAGTGGGTGATAAAGTGTTCTTACGAATATCTCCCTGGAAGAGGGTCATGAGATTTGGAATGAAGGGAAAGTTGAGCCCTAGATATATCAGTCCTTTTGAAATTCTGGAACGTGTTGGGAAGTTAGCTTACCGATTGTCACATCCACCTAATCTCTCCGAATTTCATGATGTGTTTCATGTATCTCTCCTGAGAAATTACATACCTGATCCTTCATATGTACTCAGCTAAGAAGTTGTACCGCTGGAGCAAGATCTTTCTTATGAAGAACAGCCAATAGAGATTCTGGATCGTTGCGAAAAAGTCCTACGGAACAAGACCACTCTCTTGGTGAATGTTTTATAGAGGAACCACCAATTATAAGAAGCTACATGGGAGCTTGAGGATATGATGAGGGAGAGGTATCCTCATCTGTTTGTTACAAAGAGACGATTTTCGACGGCGAAATTCATTTTTAAGGGGGGTAGAATGTAACACCAAAGACTTTTATGAGAAATATTCTATTTGTATGTTATATAAATCATCAAAGGAATATTTCACTACACACAACACTAGCTTGGCTTTCTTTACACGCATTCGTGACCTTCCTCGATAGCTTGCATTGTACGCAATACCGAGTTTCACTAAATAACGATATGCTATTAAAATATTACTAAAACTAGACATTATGAATAGTAATACCAATTTTTTTAAATTTTGTAAATTTTATTTTTTCAAAATGGACTTCATTTTTGGATTTGGAATATCGAAATTAGCCTAGGGTGAAATTTTGTTATTTTTCTGAAAACTTTCAATTTTTGATGAATAGTGAAAACACTAGGTTACTATTTAAAAACCGACTTTTTATTTAAATAATTATTTATTTTATTTAAATTTATTTTAGGTCAAAATTGATACATAATACCTATATATGTTCAATTCAATTCATTTTAGTCATTTTATAATAATTTTAGATATATAAAAAGTTTATTGAACTTTTTACCGTCTTTTTCCCACCTTCTAGGAGAATTTCCAAATTCACATAAAACATAATTTTACCACTTCTGTGAGTGGAATTATGAAAATCAAAGAGACACATTTAATATCAAGGACTAAAATTTGGGTCAATGAGAAGAAAATAATTTTTGGTGAATAGTAACTTTTTACTTTTTTACCACGATTAAAAGTAAATATGGTAATTAAGGGTAAAAATGATATTATTATTACCCTAACACATATCCTAATTCTATTGGATAAGTGTAATTCGACCAAAAACAACCTTAGGAATAAAATATGACCATTTAGGCCCACTTGGATTATATTAGGACATTTATTATTAATTTATTTAAAGAAGGGTTAAAATAGTTAAAATCAATGTTTAATAACTAAATAATTTTTAATATAGGGTTATACATAAGAAAAATTTGACTGTAAATATTCATCAGAAAGCTAAAAAGATTTCCTACATAATTGTATTTTATCTGTAATTTTTAAAAATTAAAAAAGTTTTTTTATTTATGATACAATGATGATGCAGTAATTATCTTATTATTGAAATATTGACATAATTGATGTTATAAATACCCAAATAAAGGTAATTTGAGACTTTTTATGAATTAAAATAATTTTCAATGTTAATATGACATGTTAGTGTTGATTTAATTACCTGTTTCGAAAAAATAATTCTTTAATTATTTTCAAAAAATTCAATTACCAAATAGTGTCAAAATTGACAAAAAATAGTTTTAAAAAAAATATTATATTATGAATTGTTATTATATTCCTATAAATCTAAGGATCAGAAAAGATACTTATATCATGTTAGGTGTATCATTAATGGACCACTTGGGGGTATCTTGGTTGTATATTGTATGTTTATTAACTATATAATATAAAAATATAAATTGACATGGTAAATGTCAATCAAATTAACTAAGAGTTAAAACTAAAAGATAAGGTTAATATAATGACCTAAACTTGTCTAAATTCTATTGGATGAAAGTACTTCGACCCATACCCACCTTAGCTTTGAAATAAATCAATTTTGATCTATTAGAAAGCGAATATGACTTTATAATAAAATAATATTTTTTGTTTTTTCAAAGGTGCCCCTCTCCTCCCTTATAAAAGGGCACCACCTCCCTCTCTTCCTCACACAACTTTGAGCCTTAATGCTCGTCAAAAACCATCCAAATTCTCTTATCCACTTCCCTAGAAACATTCTAGAGGTCCTGGTCTTCTTCAAAGACCAATTTTAGTGCCCTAAGAGGAGGTCTCAAAGAGGCACTTCAAAGAAGAGGTAATGTTCATTACCGATTCTTTCAACCTTATTTCTTCTTCCACTTCTTCTTATTTAGTTGTTTCATTATTAATTAATAACATCAGTATCACTCATAGAGTAGTATGTTATTATAAGTATGAAACAACCCTATTTCACCATCTATCCATCCTATGGAAAACGAAATCAACGCGCATGCGTACGTACGGAATACCGTCTCCACGTCGTGGTGTAATCTCTTTTCCACCACCACCTTAATTGGATCGGTATAATGGTGTAAATAAGAACTATATATAATTATTTTAAAGTGATATTGATTCTGAAATAGTATTCATACACTCCAATACAATTCCACGATCATGGGAACGATATCATCACTCGTGCGTACGGACGGAATACCCTCTCCACGATGTGATGCGACTCATTCTACATGATATTCATTGAATAATGATTATATAAATGAATTGAATGAATGAATATGATATATATTACAATAATAAAATTCTGAAAGTGAGGTATCTATAACCTAAAAAGAAGAATAAGAATTTATTCGACAAACCACGCATAAGAACAAAAAGTAATAAACACCCGAATAACAAGTAGTAATGAAATATTACTAATAAGAAGCTAAGAATATGGCCATATATGATATCATAACAATGAGTATGATTATGGAATAAGTCAATGATATTATTTAAATAATTATAAAAGAGGTTCGGACACTTATGAAGCAAATCAGACATAAGGTAAGGGAAAATCTCGCAATCTCATTTTTATCCAAGATTGTTTATACTTCAGATTTTACTGGGGAATATTTATCATCCACATCCATGTTTCCTCAATATGTAATATTTATATCCTTCTAAAATATTTTATATCCAATTTTACCCTTCAGTGAGTTTTTTTGTAAATGATATGAAATCAATCTTTTGGCGTTTTTCGTACAAGGTACTTTTTGACTTTTCCTTCAAAAGTACGAGAAGAATGTTTTTTTAACTTATACGGCATGAATGGATTTTTAGAACATTATTTCCAAGAATATTACATTACAGGTTTTCATGTTTATTTTTAATCAACTTCTTTTAGTTTAAGATTGTATGACATGTTAAGAAAGGAAAAAAAATTGAAGTAGAAAGGATATTTTTTTCAAGAATGGAGTTCAAGTGTTTTATCAAAATTATTTTCCATATAAGATAATATAGGGTTTTGTATCTATCCCTATTATTAAATTTATTTGATTATGTTGTGATGGAATGATTTTTATGAATTCCTTTATCTTATATGAATTGTTTTATGATATCACGATGTTTAAAAATCCCATTTTTATTACATGGGTTATGCAATGATGTATGATTTGTTTTTGTGGCACACATAAGAATGGTATCATTATGAGATGGGTGGGACCTATAACTCCCTCCAATGTATTGGGTAATGATTTATATCTCATGATATAGACTTGGCTGGAATGGCAGGTTAAACCGGTTCAGTGAAACAGGACTGAAACGAGGTTTGAACTCGGTTCAGAAATGGACTTTTCCAGCTAAGATAGTCTTGGCAATGAGTCTTGACTACTAAGAAATGATTCTCTATGATTATGTTTGTATTCCACAAAGTTTAATGTTTTAATTTATGATTATTGGGATTACATTTTACAACTATGATTTATCCCATGTTATGAAATTATGATCTTTTTTGTCGGTTAAGATTTCCAAAATGTTATGTTCTTATGAATATGATGTGAATGATTTTTTTTGTATACCCTTACTGATCATTTGACCTCACCCTTTTGTATTTTTTCTTTCCCCAAGTCAGGAATATGGTTATTATGTAGGATATTCCAAAAGGAACTCTAGATATGATTAAATAAATGGGAGACAATGTAGATTCTTTATGAACCAGTTGTTTATGTTTCCGAGTTTCTAAAGACACTATACCTATATGGTCCTTTTATGGTTTTTTTATATGTTGTAATAACTGTACTTCAATTTTGAAGTATTAGAAATGTATGTAAAGTATGGGTCGTTATAATGATAAATATGATAAATATGAAATAATTATTATTTTTGATAAGATTGAACTGTGATCAATATACATGGACTCCAACTATTGAAAGAAAAGATACATGAGAAACAAATTATAAAACACCTCATAAAAATCCTTTAGTGTATAATTAATAATAAAATGAGGTTGAGTTATTATAAACAGATAATAAAATATAGTATAAATATATAAATAGTAATGGTATATATTTTTCATAAATATATATTTATTGTACATGAGAATAGATCTATTACATATCAATTATAGATGTGGGTTGTTGTTCTTCATCAAAATATTTTTGCAATGAGACATGTTTGATGTTAAAAAATTATTTTTATTTTTAAGGGGTATATAATTCCCCACTAATATCATATTTTATGTATCCTTATAAATTAATTCAATATTTCTTAATGATTCAATTTATTTCAATGATATAATTTTAAAATTAAAAATACTAAAGTGTTAATGGTCTACAAACACAGATTGACGTCTTCGTGACATATATTATGATATAATTGTATCATTATGTACAATATGTATCAAATGAAAATTGAATTATTTTAATGAATATCATTCTATTCATTGTATATTATTTTTTATTTATTTTTAGTTCATTCATTGCAACTATGAATCAATTTTTACCAAAGAGAAAATTGTCTTATATTGAAACAAATATTTAAATGGGTTTTATTTTTCAAAAATCTCGTCTTGTTAAAATTAGATGATCTATATATCAAAAATATTATTTATTCATTTTCTTATTTTTATTAGATATTAATTATTTCACGTCATTTTTCATATAATTATGTAGTAAGGATATGGAATAATATTTTTATGGAAAATAAATGTTATTTCTCTCTTCATTTTGGACAGTTTTGATCAATGCCCTTATTTTAAATAAAATGTTTTCAATTTTTTTTAGTATTCATAAATGATTTGTAATTTTTATTTTTATGCATGATTTAAGTTATCTATAATTTTATATAGTAATACTCAATTTTTTTTTTGATCTTTTTACTTTTGATTGTTCTCAAAAAAATTAAAAGGAATCCTTTTTTTACATTAACCACAATAATTAATTATGTCGTCGTTATGTCTCTTATTATTTGTGAATATTCATTTACATGATTTTGAAGTTGGATTCAATAAATATTTTTCATAATATAATGGGAATGTTGATATTTTAATTAATATATTTCAAAAATAAATGGATATGTGAAACATGAAATATTCTTATAATATTGTAATGTTATTTTTTATCTTAATATATTATTTTGATATTTTTATGATTTATTAAGGATATAAAATAAATTAAATTATTTATCAATTTATATATGATTTATGATTATGATGATGAAATATTGATGTACACATTCTATTTTCCAGTAGTTATTCATTGTTGTAATGATAATTTGGTTTATGTTCATGTGGAATACATATAAATGAGATAAAATTATTTCATATATGGGTCCAATATAGATATTCAATATATTACATTAAAATTATTTTTATTGACCTCAAATCCTTCTTTAGAGGATATACCTGTCCAAAAAAATGGATAAATTAGTTGTTATGCCAATACTAGATGTGGGTACAAGAGATATTTTCTAACGTCCCAAACTGTGTCACCACTAAACAGGTGGCCGGACCGGTCACCACATGACCACAAGTGTGTCTCCCCATATACTAGACGCTACTAAGTAACAGCAAGGGTCTATGGATTTTGAGTGGGGAGACTATAAACTCATATAAGAGTTAAATAATAGACATTGGTAATAAATAGTGGTAGAATTCGAATATATGTTAATGCAGTGGAAGGAAAATTTTATAAATCTTGTATAAATAAAATGGCCAACACCAATTATATAGAAGATGCATGCATGAAATGCTAATGATACAAAAATATAAAGTAGTTAACTAAACAAAATGATTTAAATTATAATATAGAAATAAATAAAAAATGACTCAAATCCCCAAGGGTGGTCTTCTAGAGCTTCCTGAGCTTCCCCTTTGTTATATACTCTTATATCCCATGTAAATGCAAACAACAAAATCCTGTAGACAAATAAAATCTACTTGGGTACCCCACTGCAATGGCGGCCAGAGTATGGTGTGATATATAAAGCTCAGTAGGCTGGGACCACCAGTGTCTACCCCAAATCCATACATTTAATAAATAAGTTAAACCATTAGAAAGCATGAATAAATAAATTCATCAATATAGAGTAACTATATAGTAAAGTACCTACTACAACCCTCAGCTGGTGTTTGGACCTGCATTATAAATTTTTCATGCATACTCAATGATCATAACTTAAACATTTTAATTTATAAATTATTCAAACCTCATTAAATTATGAATGCACTGAGATTCAGCCTATGCCCAACATACCCTGTATAAGTCAATCACTACAGATGTCTCTTAACACCATCTAAGTAATTAAAGTGAAGACTGAATCCAAGCTTGTGCTTTATCATCAGTAAAGTGTCATAAGATATTCAATTTAATCTTTTATATATTATAACTGAGCCCATTAACTAAAAATAGTTATTTTCTCCAAGGTATGTCCTCTAAAAGTGATTCTCCAAATTCAGTAATAAGTATGTACCCTTTCACATATTCAATTCACAAATAATTATGTCACAAAATCCTTCATTACCAATTAATTCATTTCATGATTGACCAATTGGACCCACAATCCAATGTCAATTAATAGGAGTATAACATCTTGTCTAGAACCCTCATGAGTATTTGGAGTGTTAGTCCTCGTGTCACAAAACATGGGTATTTGGAGCATCTGTCCTTGTCTCATAAAAAGAATATTTTTATGAATGTTGGGTGTATAACGCCATGTCTATCACCCAGTGGGTATTTGGAGCATCAGTCCTTTTCTCACAACCTCTTTATCAATCAAACATATATGCTTTTCATTGCTGTAGAACGCCTTGTCTTGCACCCTTTGAGTATTTGGAGTTTCAGTCCTTACCTTACAACCTGTTTATCAATTATACAAATATATTAATAATTTGTATAGAACAATATATCTGACACCCCAAATCCATCCATTAATTAATTCATATATTAATTAATCCAATCAATTAATTAATTCAAAAAATAACTAACAACATAAACTCCCATAAAAAAGTCATCAATCAGTTAAAAATTCAACCTATCAATATTAAACAATTAAATAACAATTATTTATTCTTATTAAACGAAATAAATAATTAACTCATCTTTTAATTATCCAAATTCTTTAACAAGTCTAAACTCATCCACTCAAACAGTGATTCGTCTAAGACATTAACTATTTACATGTACATTATAATCATATGAAAACATGATGAACATAGCCTAGATATTTAGCAACCATGTCACACTGCATTTAATATTTTTAGACAACTCTATCCATGAAAACTTAAGACATGGATAAATAACACACATAAAAAGGTACACATCCCGAACAGTCATTACAAAAAAAATTACAATGTTAATTTAATGTATAAAAATTAAGTAATTAGAAAAATTATTTAGTTAAATCTTTTCTTGTTAACCAATAATTAATTAATTAACCATTTTCTATTTAACATGTAATTATTAATCTATAAATTAATTATTATAAGTTTCCAATTTATATTATGAACATGTCAAATATTCAATATTTTCAATAATCATTAAAAGCCATGATTTTATTCCAACTCATGACTTGATTATTAATTCTACTATTAATTACTGTATTATTTATTCTTCCCATTCAAATCATTTAACTATTTAATCATGTCACTTTATCCAAATTAGAAAAACATGTTTAAAAACAACAATTGTACAAGTCCTCATTTTCTCACGTGGGTGGTATTATTTAATAACATCAAATGTGTCATGCATCGACATATCATATATTAGCTCTAGTAAGAAGACATATGCAAAGACAAACCACACCATGCATGGAATGAAATTTCCACTAACCAGCTTTTTTTAATCAACATTTCAAGAAAACATAGCAGTTCTAGAATTAAGGAAACTCACCTTCTAAATTTTTTTAAATAAGATATAATAATTAAATAATGTGTTAAGGATTTGGGACCCTACCTCTGGGTGGAACCATTTAAAATTGGAAGAACATTAATGTACTTGGTGGAAACTTGTCCACAACTAGTCTTTAATTGCACATGTGCACATCTTTTAAATATATATATATATATCATTCTACACAGATATATATATATATATATAAATACTCACACGTGCGCCCTATAACAATATAAATAAAATTCAAAATATTAAATAGGTACCCAGAATCAAATTATTAAGGACCCATGCACCTCTAACCAGGTACTGGGGACTCATATAAATTATCAAACCATCAAACCATTAATTGAATGATGTGAAACAATACCATGGTTATATAACCATACCTGGAACCTGATTATAAAAAGAAAACAAAACCATCAGCCTTGACTTTGCCATAAGATGCCAGAATACAGACCAAAGGGTCTAGGGGATCCACTTCAGCATCCCTAGAACTGAGCAAATAATGAATCCAAAAAAACCAGAACCTTAGGGTTTCAGCCGAAAAAACAGGGTGAGAGAGAGAGAAGATTCAAATCGACAATGCGATTCATGAGTTATACGCAAACGAAACCACCTTAATGAGGTGGAAAAGATTCATGAAAATTCTGAGAGGAATTATCACATGAAAATTGGAGTTCAAGAGAGGGGGTGGTGAACCTATGGGTATTGCCCATAAGGGGGGTTCTTCCATGGGGGTCGTGCGATGCAAGATCTCTACCCGGGTGGCGCGCTGCTATA
The DNA here is from genome assembly GCA_963277665.1 of Viscum album. Classification (NCBI taxonomy): domain Eukaryota; kingdom Viridiplantae; phylum Streptophyta; class Magnoliopsida; order Santalales; family Viscaceae; genus Viscum; species Viscum album. The sequence goes on from OY728157.1 coordinate 636,921,449, forward strand.
AGGAGGGTCTTATAGAGGTTGCGCACTGTTGGAGGTCCTGAGGAGGTGGTCCATTTGGAGGAGGCCAAATTTTCTCATGCAACGTGCATGGAGGCGGAGAAACATGGGGGGTCATGCCACCTGCTTGTCGCGCCTCCAATTTTTATATTCTTTTTTTCCTTAAATTAATCAATTTATTTTAATGTAATAATTAAAATAACAATTGTCATTTTATTATTATTTCTATACACCTTAAACCCGAATCTGATAAGTGGAAATATCCCCATTTAATAATAAACACGCCTTCATTAATAATTTTCTTTATAAATGTTTTTTAATTAAATATGAAACTCCCTATAGATCTTTAAATTATTTTATCATTTATTTAAATAAATAACCACAAAAATAATTAAAAAAATTAGGATTATTATTATTTCATCTTTCATTTTCTAAAACCCAAACCCCTAATTTATTATAATATCATTAATATGATAAAAACTTCATCCCATAACCCCTAATTTAATTTCCATAATAATAAAAAATATCACATTCATAAAACTAAAATAATAATAATCTCAATATAATTATTTCTGAATCCTTTGATAAAAACAAACCGAGTATTTAATAACAACACCTCATTAAATCGAAACACCTCATTTAATTATAAGTTTCTTTGAGAAGTTCAAAATCCACATTAAATTCTCATAAATGATACACTCCTTTAACATAAAATTAAAATCTCAAAACATCAAAACAATTAATAAAACCATAATAATAATATTAATAACATTTTTTTTATTATAACATTCCCATATTTAATAATAAATTTTCCTTTAAAAATTCCTAAAATAATCATTTAATTAAAATAGTTCTTCGATAAAACAAAACTACATATTAATTTCTTCAACCATTATTTAATTAATTAATTATCATTTATATAATTAATCATACACAATAATAATAACAATAACTTCATTATTATTATTATTAAATATTTCTTGTAATTAACCTCAATCTCTCATATAATCATATTAAATTAAATTAAATAATTTATTAAACAAGGTAAACTGCATGGGTTGGACCAAAATAGCGGGCTGCCCGTGAGGATTCCTTAATGTGGACTTTTCTAGATCTGGTGCACCCGAGGTTCATTTGGAAACTCGCTAAAATTATAGTGTAATTACACAAGTCCAAAAATGACACCATTGGGTATTCCAACACTAGGAAAAAAAATTCCATAGGTCAGTTTAAAAAATGACAAGTTGATAAATCAAAAAATTGAGAACCTTAGTATTTTAACCCATTTAAAAAACATGGGACCTTACAATCTACCCACCATAAAAAATCTCTTCCTTGTGGAGCAATCGAAAACTACTACAAAAAAAAACAGACCTACCATGTTCATTTAATCATGTTATAACTGACGTGTTGTGTTCTCTTCACCAAACACACCTTTAAACCTTCATAAGACTAACAAGTAATCCTTTAAACCAAAATACAAAGCTCACTTTATAGCTTAAACATAAAATCAAAGATTATATCTGAGGCCATTATAGGTACATCTTCAACGAAAAATGTTGACTCTAAATCAACCAATAGGAAAGGTTTGTCATGATTCCCACGAAATATGTCGCGGACCCAAAACCCACATTTTCACTTTATCTGATGACGTGTCTTTAAAACTATTCCAAACCCATTTGATTGTATAACGAAGTCCTTACCCAACCTCTGGTGAAATTTCCATGTCAATCCATCACAAAGATATATAAAAAACAATTGTTCCCCAATATGAATAAAGGTGTTTCCCAAAGAAACCACACATCTCACGTACTACGATGATAATAACCGCTCATCAAAACCAACAACATTTTAACTATAATGTAGTGTAAGACCTCTGATATCTTAGTGTATCCATGATGAGGTCAATATAGGGTACATGCTCGTCATATTCATAAGTGTGCACTAAGTGAAAAAATAGGGTTATTAAGAGGTTCAGTCTAACTTCTACCGGATAACTCTATTCAAAAAGCTCAGTGTTACCTACTGACACATTTACCAAAAATGATGCGACATTACTCACCTTAGAATTTTCCATGACGTCGCATGAAAAGAACAACCACTCATTGGAACACTATTTTTGAACAGATTAAATCATGCATGTGGTGTTCCTCGGTCCACAATCCCCACATCAAACATTGATCATAAGAGTCATAACCAAAACCTATCGGCATGCTGTGATAGCCAAGTCCCATGAATCCTCCTGATTAGTGGTAAGAACTAACTTTAGTGGCCTAAAAAATTCTAAGGGTACTACCTACATATGATATCCACTTACGAAACATAAATGTCAACCCTCTCTACTAGTCAAAAAAAACTATAAACACAAGATTCTGAAGTCCCTTTTTTATTTTATCCATTTTAATTAATTCATTTCAATATTTCATCATTTGAATTAATTTCCACAAACACAAAATTACCATTCACAACATGTAACTTGGTTTTCAAAGAAATCCCTATAGGGAAAAATTGGCATGCTATCAAGAACATCATCTTTTATCATTTAACATTCAGTTTTATTCAAATTTAAACAGTCCATTTAGCATCAAAATACATTTTACCAAGATGGTGACGTCTGACGGTCCCATTTATTCAATCCGGATTCATCTAAAAGAAACCCAAAAACGTTCATTTCAATCAAAACTCTGCAGTTTTTCATTTTCAGCCATTTTTAGACATACTAAGGGTATATAAGGGTAAAACACATAAATGCCCATCTACCTATCGATATGGTTCCCATACACCTTATCACTGGCATTTGGCTCCCATTTATAACAAATCAACTTTCATTTATCATTTTATCTTTAGAATCCCTTTCACATATCAAAACATCTCCAGCACGTTATCATAAGCAGTAACACAACAGCATGATATAACATAGAAGTATGGCACAACAACAAAACATGCTAATAAGTATGCCATATAATAAGTCAAGCATGTTATATATATCACTGAAACAAGAAATCTACAGATGCATGCTAAAGGAGGTCGAAACATGGCATTTCACCCAAGGAACACAATACAAATTAGCAGGCATCCTACTAATGCAAATACATGGAATGTTATATACATGACATGTGAATATCTAAGTGCCAAAGATGACGCATGTATGAAACTTCCTTACCCTATCAGGCTAAGACAATTTTTTTTCAAAATCTCAAAATCCTTAAGAAATGGAATATACAGCAGTCACTCTAGGTGAAATTATATCAACTATATCCTCAAATACTACAAACATCAACTCCCATCCATAACCACCTTTTCATTTCCCATACATGGGGTGATCTATCCCATGCACAGCTATTAACCCATGTAGCGACACATTCCTAGTCTCCTATCTACCAACCCAAAATCGAAGTACAAAAGGAAAATGACCCATTGATGCCACTTTGTAATGTCCTGACCCATCTCACCACTAAACCGGTGGCTGGACTGGTCACCACATGACCTCGAGCACATCTCCTCACAAGACATACGATGCATATTAGAAGTGAGTGTCTATGGATATTCATTGGGGAGACTATACCCCCATATTAGAGTTAAATAGTATTTAATGGCAATAAATATCAGAAGCATTCAAAAAATTGATAAATTAGTGGAAGGCATATTTTATAAATCTTGTACCAAACCAACAGACAAAGAAAATTATACAACAGATGCATGCATGACATGCTAATGATATAAATATAGAAACAGTGAAGAACACATCATGCTTTATAGTCCAATACATAAAGTTATAAAGAATGAATCAAATGCCAGAGGGCGGTCTCCTAAATAATATCATGCTTCTAATCGGTCTAATTCTCTTTTCTCCCAAGTAAATGAAAGTAGCGCAATCCTGCAACCCAAAAGAATCTACTCGGGTACCCCAGTGCAATGGCGACCCATGTAGGGTGTGAGATATAAATCTCAGTAGGCCGGGATGACCAGTGTCTACCCCAAGTCCAAACATTTAATAAATAATATAAACATTGTGAAAGAATCCATAAATAAAGAAAGCAATACAAAGTAACTATATTCCCATGTCCCTACATCTGCCCTCAATTGGTGTATGAACCAGCATTATACATTTTTTATGCATACTCAACAATAATTTCACAAACATTTTAATTTATAAATTATTCAAACCTCATTAAATTGTTAATTTCTCAAGATTTGGCCTAATCCTGACATCCCCCATATAAGTTACTCACCACAGATGTCTCTTAAGACCATCTAAGAAATAAAAGTAATGACTGAATCCACGATAGTGCTTTATCTTTGATAATGTGTCATAAGATATTCAATTTAATCTTTCATATACTATAACTGAGCCCATCTGCTAAAAATATTGATTTCCTCTTGGATCCCTCTAGTAATAGTGATTAACCCAATTCGTTAATAAGTATAAACCCTTTCTCAAATTCAATTCACAAATCATTATGTCACAACAGATTTCATTAACCATTAAATTATTTCATGAATGACTAATAGGACCCACAATCCAATGTCAATTAATGGGTGTTTAACATCATGTATAGCACCCTCATGAGTATTTGGAGTGTCGGCCTTTGTCTCACCGCCCGGGGGTATTTTGAGCATCAATATCTATCCCATAAAAGAATATTTGTATGCTTGTTGGGTGTAGAACGCCATGTCTAGAACCCCATGAGTATTTGGATCTTCATTTTTTGTCTCACAACCATTTTATCAATCTTGTATATATATTTATCATTGGTTTAGAAAACCATTTCTAGATCCTCATGAGTATTTGGAGCTTTAGTCCTTGTCTCACAACTCGTTTATCAATTATACATATATATATATATCATTATTGTAGAACACAGTGTCTTACACCCCAAAACAATCCATTAATTAATTCATAAATCAATTAATCCAATACATTAATTAATTCAACAACTAATTAACAACATAAATCACTCATGAAAATGGTCAACAATTAATTATCCCTTCAATGTATCAATATAAAATAATTAATTAACTGTTAATTATTCCTAGAAAGCTAACTGAATAATTAACTCAACATTTAAATATAAAATTTTATTAAAAAGTATGAACCCATCCACACAATGAGTGATTCATACAGGACATTAAAAATTTTCATACACGTTATAACCATCTCAAAACATTCTGAAGAAAGACCATATATTTAACAACCATCTCAAACTACATTTCAAATTTTTAAACAACTCCATCCATGACAATATAAGGCATGAAAAAAATAATATGCATAAAAAGGTTCCCTTGGCCAATAGATATAAAAAACATTCCATTCACATTCTTAATTTAATGCATACAAATTACTTAATTCAACAATTAATTAATTAAATCTTATCTCTTTAACAAATCATCAATAAACTAACCATTTAACATTTATCATATAATAATTAATCAATCCATTTTTTATTAAGAGTATCAAATTTATATTCAAAACACATTAAATAATCAATATTCTCCAGAATCAGTACAAGAAACAATTTTATTTCAACTCATGACTTGATAATTAATTCTACAATTAATTACCATATTACCCATTCTTTCAATTCAAACTATTTTACCATTTAATCATATGACTTTAACAAAATTAGAAAAACATGCTTAAAATCAACACATGTTCATTTTCTCATTTATCTCACATGGGCGGCATTATTTAATAACATCAAAAGTGTCATGCATCAACATATAATATATCATCTCTAGTAAGAATACATATGAAAAGCCAAACAACAACAACCATGATATGAAATTACCACTAAACCGTAGTTTAACTTTAACCTGCATTTCAAGAAAAAATAGTAGTTCCATAATCAAGGAAACTTACACAATAAATTTATTTAAAGAAGCTATAATTCTTAAATAATGTGTTAAGGATTTGGGTCCCAAACTCAGGGTGAAACCATTTAAAATTTGAAGCGCATTAATGTACTTGGCAGCACCTCGTCCACAACTAGTCTACAATCGGACACATGAAAACACATTAAATATACATACATATGTTTATATATATTCACGTGTGTGCCCTATAATAGTATAAATAAAATTCAAAATACTAAACAGCTACCTAGAATCAAAGAAGTAAGGACCAACACACCTCTAACTAGGTACCAGGGACTCATATAAATTAGAACCCCCATAATTGAATGATGGAAAACAATACCACAATTATATAACCATTCCTGAAACATGATGGTAAAGATAAAATGAACCCATCTTCCTTGAATTTACTGGAAGATGTAGGAATATGGACCAAAGGGTCTAGAGGATCCCCTTGCACATCCCTAGAACCGAAGGAACAAGGATACACAAAAAACTCAAAACATAGGGTTTTGGGCTGAGCAAACTGGGTGAGAGAGAGAGGTGTCAAATAGACAATGTGAATCACAAGTTATATGCCAAAATAATCATCTTGGTAAGGTGGAATTGATTTATAAAGAGTCTAAGTGGAATCTTTGTTTGCAAAGTGGAGTCCAAGAGAGGGGGTGGGGCACATATGGGTACAACATGAAGGGGAGTCACGCCATGGGGGTCATGCATTGTATGACGTCTTCCCGAGTCTCATGATGATGTATAGAGGGTCGCCCAGGGTTAGCATGTTGTAGGAGGATCTACGGAAGAAATTAGTGTGGATGATGTGGTCAGAGATTCTTCTACTTCACGCATGGAAGAGCAGAAACATGGGGGTCGCACCACCAGCAGGTCGTGCCACCCCTATTTATATTCTTTTTTCCATTAAATTATTCTATTTAATTGAATGTAATAATTAAAATAATAATACTCATTTTATTATTATTATATACATTAAGCACTTATCTAATAAGTGAAAAAATCACCATTTAATTAAACACACTTCTTCATTTATTATTCTCTAAATAACTTTTTAGTAATTAAATATGAAACTCTCTATATATCACTAAATAATTTTAAAATTTATATAACTAAATAACCTAAAAATAATAATAACATCATTAGTATTATTATTCTAAATTTCATTTCTATAAAACCCAAACCCCCAATTTATTACAATATCATTAATATGATAAAAAATCCAACCCCTAAACCCTAATTTAACTGCCATAATAATAAATATTATTACATTCATAAAAAAAATTAATAATAATATCATTATTATTATTTTTCAATCCTTTGATAAACCCAACACCTTTATTTAATAAAAACTCTTAATAAAATCTAAAACTCCTCATTTAATTAAACATTTCTCTGAGATGCTCGAAAACCCATTAAATTCCTACAAATGATACACTCATTTAACATGAAATTAAAATGTCATTTGAATCAAATAATTTATGAAACCATAATAATAATAACATTATTATTATTATCACATTCCTCCATTTAATAATAATTTTTCCTTTAATAATTCTAAAACTCTTTATTTAATTAAAATAGTTCTTTGATTAACCCCAAATCCCAATTAATTTCTTCACCGGTCATTTAATTAATACATTATCATACTTTTAATTAAACAAAAATAATAATAATAATAATAACTTCCTTATTATTATTATTATTAAAAATTTATTTTAATTAATCACAATATCTCATATAATCATATTTAATTAAATCCAATAATTTATAAAATAGGGTAAATGGCATGGGTTGGACCGCAACCATACCATGCCCTTGTAGATTCATTAATGTGGAATTTTCCAGATCTGGTGCTCCCGAGACTCGTCTGGACACCTGCTAAAATTATATTGTAATTATGGAACACTAAAAATGACACCATTAGGTGTTCCAACAATCAGAAGAAAAAAAAAATTAGGATCTCTATTTTAAAAAATGACACGTTGATAAATTGAAGAAAAAATAAAAAAAACCTTCGTATTTTAACCCGATTCAGAAACACGGGACCTTACAGATTATCATATTCTCAAAATTGGTAAACAAGTGGATAGAAAAATTCAAAAAATTCATTGTTGTCTTAGATGGAATTCTTTATAGAATATTAATATTATATTTATTATTTAACATATTATACCACTCTATAGTGAATGGATGTTATGGTAATTTTATGACATCATGGATCATGTTCTTGGTGTCCTTTATGATTCTTAACTAATGAACTTCCAATAATTTTATCGTGTATAAACATTATGACTTATTAATTATTGGAAATAATTACAAATGTTAATATATTATAATTAACCCCGTGTTCTTGTGATATTTGTACGTATGACTGTTTATTAAAATCTCCCCTATTTATCCAAACTATGAATATTATTTCACCCATTATTTTAATTACATTTCCCTAGGAAATGAAGAATACCTTTATTAATGATATGTCTATGAAGTTTGGTAGTTGTGATGATTATAAAAAGATATGATATTGAACTCATTGGTATAAGTTTTTTATGTATACATGTATCTAGTGACACAAAACCATTAATGTTCAATCAAGGATCATATCTATATTTCAATAATATTAATATAATGTGATTAAATTTTTATATTTGTGTAGTTTTCCTCATCTTAGTTGGAATCATAGAGTGGTTTTGTAATTTTATATACATCTGTGAGATAATATTAGTGAAATCCCTTATAATAATCCAAATTATATAAGAAAATCCTATTTTATGATAAATAATTGATTTTGGTATTCCATAAAACAGTAGACTTATGATGATACCAGAGCACATGAGCCTCAGCCCAGTTGGCGAGGACTCCATAAGAGCATCAAGGAGAACTTGGAACAAATCCAAGCAGAGGATAATTTCAGGGGGGTACTGTAGCAGGTAATATAGCAGGTATTGTATCATGGACTGTAGCGGGTACTGTAGCAGGTGATATTTGGCACTATAGTGGCTGGGAGTATTCCCCCGTTTAGGCTTTAGAGCCACTGATTTGGTCCCTGAGTCCTTTATGGCCTTTGATCTACCATGGTCTTCGGTTCAGTAAGGCCTTCAGGCCACCTCAAGGCCTTCGGGTCTCCTTTAGTGCAAATGAAAACTAGGCATCCTACAAGGAACATGCTTCCAAATGAGGATGAGCAAAGGAGCTTTCACCATAGCAGAAGCTAAATATATTGCAATAATGAGAGGCTATGAAAACTCCCATCGAGACATGCCTATGCATGCATGGGAAATCCAGGATGAATAGCCATGCAAAGGTGGAGAGCTGATTTCATGATGAAGATGCTAGGGAGGAGCAATTCCAAGTAATTAGTCTGGGTTTAATGTAATGTTTTAATCCTACATGAGTTTAATTCCTCTCAGGCCTACAATCCATGTAATACTTATTCCTACGTTCCTTGTAAGGGTCCCACCTCACCCCTTGAAAGGTGGATTATCAAAAATCAATAAAAAATTAAGGCCATCCGGCCATTTGAGAATGATAAATGAAATTGTGTATAGCTAGGACAATGATTCATTTATGGGTAAAAACAATCAGTGGGTCTGATTTGGTATTAAATAGATTATTCTCTAGTGTTTAATGACTAGGCCAAATATTATTCACATGTAAATAAATTACTAGGGGATATTAATGATTTAATTAGTTCTTCATTTTGAACCATTATTGGGGATTTGAAATGAAAATATCTATGGATGACTAGGTTAAACCATTGGAATTATATATTGAAAATTTGATGTCTTGATTTAGACATCCGATAAATTATTTTTAAGGATTATATGATTACATTCAATGTTTATAGTTTCCAAAAATATGTATTTTGATATTATATAATGGATGGATCAACAAGGAATCATGTTGACATTGACTGTGATAGATGATTCAATGATTGACCTTATGAGGAACCAACTAAAATGAGTCTATGAATTTAAATGGATTTTAATATTTATATGAACCTATCATAAATATGAATCAATTTTTCCCTTTTACCCATGATATATCGTTGTAACATCACACATCACACATAAAACAAAGGTGAAAACAACATATCTCATAAATCACCAAGGTCTGAGAAACGCATAATAGTAAAAAGAATGTGAAAGGAAAAACTAAAAACAAATCATGGTATTAGGCTCGCATCTAGTTCTCACAGTCCCATGTCCCCCCATTTGTTCCACCATGCCTCCAAAACATCCATATCATGGTGATGGTCTATCCTAGAAGTTCAAAAAAAAACTAAAAGGGAAGATAATTGTTATAACATCCAAACATGGGATCCAATAAACATTGTCTCGATTCGGTTAGTCACATGCCCTTAAGAACACCACCTTGTATGCTAGAGGGTGTCGACTAGAAGTGAGGGTATAAAATGTCAGTCTTGGTGATACTATACCATCTTTAACAGAATAAATCACCAATGGAATCCAAAAACATTAAACATGTTCAAAATAATATAAATAATCAGAACAATACTATGTCACATGATATTAAAAATAAAAAATAAAATACTCAAATAAAAAGGGAATGCATGATATTAAAATGAAAGTGTCATGTTTCTACAAATAAAATAAAACTAAATTCACAATGACTCTAATGAGGGTTTTAATCCACATCTAGTTCCCTCACCCATGGTCCATTCGAAAACTACAATATATCTCATGGCCTTTCCCATATCTTATCCGGCAATAATAATGTATGCTTTGGTGCCGATTAGGCGGGCTGAGTACTATGTGAGTATGACTGAGTAGCCCACCACCAACAGTGTCTATATCAATTCCACTAAAAAATAAAAATTATGAAATCATTAGAAGAAATAAATATAGTGTTTAACTAAATAGTTATCAAATTTTGTTTTATTATTTAATCATCACATTAGACACAGTTTCAATTCATGTGTCCCATTTAACTCATAATTCATTATTTTCTTTAATCTATTGTTGAAATAAATGTCAAATACCCAAAATCTCATTCGGTGTTGAGCACCATATATAACATGGAACATCACATTCAATGTAGTTCTCCATTTCAATAACCCTACACCACAATAGTTTGGTTTACTATTGGGGAAGAATGCAATGTCCAAGTCCCAACTTTTCAATCGTTATAGAATTCATTATATAGCACCCACATTCTAAATCATTTAAATCATTTGTTAATTAACAGAAATCAACCACATAATTACCTTAACAATCCAAAAATTAGATACATATATGAAATTCCATTAGTTAACCCTCCAATAATCTATGTACACAACACATAAATGAATTCATCAGTTTATTAATCAATCAACACATATATTACTCCATAATTAATTATTCACACATAATTATCCAATCCAAATATAAACTATTAATAATTAATTTCACAATTAATTATATCAACAAGAAAAATCATATCCTAACAACGTATTCCCAATTAAATATCTCAAAAAAACTAATTTCATATCTCGATTTCAATATATAAAATCATAAATAAATTACACAAAACAATTATCTATTTGGGAAGCCCCTTAGTTCCATAATTAAATACTTATTTAATCATCCATATTTTCAAAGCATCAACATGTCAAGGAACATTCGTAATCAGCTCAATTTGGGAAATAATTTACTAAGGGTTATTGCAATTCATCAATCTTACATACTCCTATAAAATCCCAACAATGGGAGATCGATTTAGAACACCTACCACTATTTGTTAACGTACTTTAGCCCAGCCGAAATAAATAATATCCAAACGTCACAATAATTTCAATCCAAATCTAGATCAAAATACCTATACACAAAATTAAGATCATAAGCATAATTATTTTGAAAATATAGATCTAGATCCACAATCGTATGTCTACATTTCTAATCATAGGTTTATATCCATGTAAACAGTAGATATCTCCCATGATATTATAAAATAAAGATATAGGAATGAATGAAACAAGAAACGAGATGAAATACACTTACGATTAATAATTAGAATCTTAAATCTGAACATTATATCTCCATAAATGGAGTTCAAATAATCTAGGAATCCCTCTAGAAGGCTTTGGGATCACCTAGAATTTGTCAAATCTGAGCCTAGGTCAAAATAAAGTGGTCCTGGCTGTTCAGGTGATTTAAAAACTAGTATTCATAAAATAAAAACCCACACGGATGGTTACTTGGGTAGGGATCCATGGTTAGGTTAAACCACGCTCCAACCATGCAGATCTCTCATTCAAGGTTTTCATGGTGAACTAGGTTTTGGCGCATAGTTTTTCAAACCAAGAACAAACAGTGAACAACCCTTTGTCAGCTAGTATTTCTTAAATCCTCACCCTAATACACCCCAATCCACAACTCTAAAACAATTGTACTTTAAAACAACAAAATTACCTTTTAACGGGTCTGAGATGACTCTCGAAAATAGTGGGATCTTACAATATCTCCACCTTATAACAACTAGTACTTGAGCTTCAATCCTTAACATCACTAATTTTTTGAACCAAAACGGGTTTTCCACTGTGATCCCATTTCTTATTCCCATTCCCAATTTTCTCCTTGTACACATTAATGTTTCCATAACACACAAACAATCAGTACGATCATTCCCCGCAAAACATTCTCAATGTGATCCAGGACATGTATTGGATACTCCTCAAAAGATGCATCTATCCCACATCAACCTCATCCTCATCTATCAAATGATAAGGTTCAGGTTCATACCACCATAGTTTTGACACATGGAGAATATCATGTATTGTGAGGAATTTTTTTAGAAGTGCCAATTAGTACACGATCGACCTAATTCCCTCTACTACATCAAACGGTCCTACAATCCAGGGAGTCAACTTGCCCTTCCTCTATATCCTAAAAATACCCAACCATGGAGATAGATGAAGGAATATATGATCACCCTATGTAAATTCTAGGGGTAATTTCAATCTATCAACATATGGAATCTATCTACTATGAGCTGTAGCCATATGTTTTCGAATCAACTGCACCATCTCTGGTGTCTCCGACATGAGACTCGGTCCCAACAACTCTAGATCACCTACCTCTATATAACATAGTGGTGATCTAATAGCTCTACCATAAAGTGCCTCATAATATGACATATGTATAGTTTCCTAATAATTATTATTACAGGTCGACACCACTAAATCCAAGTGCTTCTCCCAAAAACCACCAATGTCGATCACGCATGCCCTATAATATCTTATAACACTTGTATAGTATGCTCCAACTGCCCATCTATCTTGGGGTAAAATTATATACACAAAAAAACCTATCTTCCATGTTCTTACTGGAATCCCTTCCGAAATTGTGATGTAATTCGTGAATCATGACCTGAAATTATAGTCTATGGAACCCCATGCTTATGAACTATCTAATAAACATATATCCCCCCAAATTATTCAATTATAAAGGTTTCCCTTATTAGAAATAATTTTTCTACATTCATCATTCGATCCACACTGACCCTAATAGCATCATTCTCCTTGTGTTTCCTTATAAATCCTACCAAAAATCCATCGTTACATCTTCCAACATCCATTCCAGAATGAAATGGTTGCAATAGGCCTTGAGCTCGTTGATGCTCTGCCTTAAACTACTGACCCGTAAGACATCTTTTCAGGAACCCTTCGCTATACTCTTTTATGACCGACCACCAGATCTTTCATCCTTAGAAATGGTACATTTTTTGACCTTAGGATTCACCGCCCACTTAGAGGTATGAAATTATCTCAGTATCTCCGCTCGCATATTCATAGACACAACTATCTGAATTTTCACATAGACGATATCATCCTCTTCTGTAATCTAGTTTGAAGGTGTCTCCCCACATTGAGGATTTTTGTTAAGGAAAAACACTATGGATAATCATACAAAATATCCATAATATGTCTCAAGAGTTGAGACTCCACTAATAATGAAACCAGAGTCATCTTCACCTGAATCTCATGAACCACAAATTTCAATTCATCCATAAATGTTGACATCTTTCACTCTACCATTGAATTACGTTCAAATTGAGTTTGAGTTTTCCTACTCAAGGAATCATCCACACTATTCCCCTTTTATCTTTATATACTAGTTCAAAATTAGTATAATACAAATACACTGGCCATAATCACTTCCAATGATTCAAGTAACATTGTGAAAAGATATACTCCATGATGTTGTGATCTAAAAAAATTCTAATCTTGTCACCAAAAAGATAGTGTCACCAACACTTAAACTCATTAAAAATCACATAAAACTCAACATTGTGAATGGGATAATTTGGTTCGTGTGACCTCAACTTCCGAGACCAATATTCAAGGACTCAATCCAATTACATCAACACTACTCCATGTCTAATCCAAGAAGCATCACAATACACCATGTACTCCCCACCTGTATTAGGAAAGATCAAGATTAGTGCTAATGCCATGTTCTTAATTAACTCTAGTAAATCATTCTTACATTCTTCCTTCCATTCAAACATTAACCCTTTCATTATCTAATGCGAGATAAGAACTATCAATTGGAAAAATTATTTGATAAACCACTTATAATATCCACCTAAACACATAATGATTTGGATATGAAAAACATTCTTATGCAGCTCCCATGAAACCAATACCTGAATTTTTTATTTGTCTACTGCCCCACCTAATTCAGAGTTGATTTTCCCCAAAAGGAGTACTATGTCAACCCAAAACGGACCCATAGATATCTTGTTGTGTGGAAGATGCTCCATCAGTGCGCTCAGGATGATGTCATGATGGTGGGAATGATCTTTATGTGTCATAGAGTAGACCATGATTCCTTCCATGAAAACAACCCAAAAATAATCTAAGTACGGAAAAAAGTTCATGTATATCAATTCCATAAACACTAGTAGATAATTTTTTAACCCAAATGGAATTATGATAAACTCATAAAGGATATTTGTTCTCTTAAAAGGTGTTGTTGGTGTATTTGAAGTCGGAACTCTCAAATGATGATACCCTGATCTCAAATCATTTGTTGAGAAGACATAATCCCCCTTCCAATATTAAAATAGACCACTAATACATGAATGAGGATATCTGTTCCTGAACATCATTTTATTCAAATTCCGGTAATCGACACACAATGGTAAAACCTCATCGTCCTTCATTTCAAACAGTACATGTGATCCGCAGGGCGATGCACTTGGATGGATAAACCCTTTATGCTCCAAATCCTCCAACTACATCTTGATTACATGATGATCAGTCGGTGCAATTCGGTATGTGGTAATAGTCACCATCTCAACCCCCTCCATGAGATAAATAGTTAACTCCATATATATATCATGTGTAAAACCTAATAACTCTTTAAGAAGGATATATTGGAAATAATACACAATTGGTCAAAGGATGTCTCTTACACCCCCCCACTCCATCCAGAAAAAGACTAGAAACATTGCCTATGAGCTCCCCTAGTTGCTGTGTAATTAGCCCCGATCGACTTGCCTAGATATCCTAATCTCTATTATGAACCAAATGGTCACCCTCATAAGACAAAAATGTGACTCTTCAGCAGTAACAATCGATATGGGCTCAGTATGCGACTAATCAGTCCATACACATAATCAGGTCAAATCTCATAATATTAAGGACTTAGATATACCAAAGGCAAAAAATATATATGATCTTTAGTAAACATATCATGAATAAATATATATATCATAACATAATTTACAATGGTGTACCAGTGTTCTTCACTCCGCTTATGGACTCCACCTATAGGCTCAAACTATTTACAATATTTATAGGTATAATGGAATGAGAGGAACTAGTATAGAACAAATAACTAGATAAAGTAGATTCTTATAGAATTTTAAATCTCAATGTAGATGTCCCAAACTCTCTTTCCACAAGTTTATGTTGTACTATGTGTTATTTTCCTACACTTATTTTTTGTGGCATCATCTAACTCCCATGTGTAGCACCAATCTGCTGTTATGGGTGATCATACCCTGATGCACCACATCCACTTCCTCTACCACCTATTCTAGTAGAACTCCAACTACCACACCTATATGGTGTATAATACCAACTTTCCACACTCTGAATCATCATAGCTTCTCCCTCAATATCAGCGTGTCACTATCTCTAGCTGAACATCTATAGGCTTCCCATTTTCTATATAAAAGAGATGCACAATTGGTGGTCAATAAAAATGTGTGTGATAGTGTCTGGGACTACCACATCGGTGGAAAAGAACATGATTTTGAACCTATTCATCTATTAATCCTGATTTTCCACCTTTGTTTTCACTATCCCGTCTATGGATCTCGAAACATCACTTCCAGCTCTTTGAATGCACACTCCCTGATCTTCTAGGGAAAACTACCTATCCAGAACTGGAAGCCTCATATATTTTTTATTCTGAAAATTCATCATGATTCACTACTCCTAATAATTTCTTCCACCTAATGATATTCACCTGGGACTTAATTTCAGATGAAAATTTTTCCTTGATGTTTTTTTCTGAAGAGGCCACATATACTACCAACAATAGAGCGCAACACCGTAAATCTGTGAAACATTCAGAATAATATATTATGAAAATTCATCCCTGGGGCAGATGTGTAATATTTGAATCTTTCTCTATTCTCAGTCTCACTGGATATAAGTGTTCCAAATACTTCTCAAGATATTTTATCCATAACATATCATCATTCTGTCCAAATCATAGCTGAATATATCATTAGTGCTTCGCTGAACCATGTAGCATATAAGCTACCAAATTGACCCTCCTCTAAGTCATAATCTCTAAATGGTAAATTATTGTCTCTATGGATTCAATACGAAATTCATCTCCCTTAGGTTCACTCTCTTTAGTTAAAACCAGAGGGTGATGTAGTTAAAACATCCTTGTCAACTCAGACGTTCTTTTCAAAAACCGCCCAAGGTATCTATCCATGAATTCCCTTAAATGTGAAAATTTATCTTGGATCTTCTCTACTAGCTCCTCTCCATCCACCAATGGTGACTCATGTTCCATTACTGGAAGTTCGTTCCAATCCATACCACTTTATCTCCCTCTCGGCAAGCGTCATGGAGGCATATCACTAAAAATACCAGGAAACATATTAGGTCTCACAACACAATGTTATAAAATTTACAAAAGAGAATAAGGAAACAAAAAAAGTTTCTTCAAGTAACATTCACCTTCCTCACCACACAGTCAGCACCGAGGGTCTGCCACTACCCTTATCCATCATAATCATTAGTCTTTGTTAACCATAGTACACACATTATCCTTGATTAATTCCCACAATAAATTAATTACCTCATTTCAAATTAATTAATTCGTAAATTAATTAATCAGAACAATTTCATTTTAAATATTCTCATTAGACACCAATTTATTCTATTTTTTCATTAATATTATAATATCACAACTAGGGAAAAATAGTTCATGCTTGACAACTTTCCCATAACCCTTTTTCCCATGAATTCCTAAAAGGATGCATGTCTCAATGACCCTGAGTGTCGAGAATGATGAATGAAGACTCAACTATTGTGCCTATTGATTCCAAAAATCAATGTTCATCAATTGTCAAAACAAATATCACACCACACCATAAGTGCATCACAAAATGTGAACTAATATCCGACTGTACCAAAAAATAGAAATCACAAAAATCCCACCCTATTTACCCAAAATTTTCCCCATATATGGGTTTGAAACACCAAAGCATGAGACCATTACCAATCCCTAACTCATTGTAGGATCTTGAATACCTTTCAAAAAAAATACGATAAAAGAATAATAAATAAATGAAAACCTCTTTTTATACCACTTTGTAATGTCCTGACCCTGGTGCCACTAAACGGTTCCCCAGGTCAGTCTGTCACATGCCCTCAAGTGCACCTCCCTATATAAAAGAGGGTGAAGGCTTATAGTGAGTGTATGTTAAGTCATTAATGGGGATACTATACCCTCTTTTATTATAATAGAACAAAAATTGAAGTAAAAAATATCAAACAAGTGTGAAAGAATATAAATAATAAGAAAAATACCAAGTCACACGATTTTTAAAGAAGGAAATAGAATAATAAACTAAAATGATAAATCATTTTTTTAAAACGAAGGTTCTATGTGTATACAATGAAAGTAAATGTAAAGACACAATGACTACAGAGTGGGTCCCAATACACATCATGTTCCATCACCCATGCTCTATTTCCAAATAGAAATATATCCTAGGACCTTTCCCTTATTTGGTCCTATAATAACAAGGTCTTCTTATGATTCGATAAGGTGGTTTGAGTAGGGTGTTAGTACGACTCATTAGGACTCCAACAACTTTGTCTAGAACAAGTCCAGTCAAAACATGTTTTAATCAATTCCATGAAGTAAAAAATAATGTTTATAATTTAATAGATATCATATTTTCACTTATTCTTTAATCATCACTTTAGACCATGTTTTAATTGATTTTATCCCATTTAACTAACATTTCATTATTATCATTATCTTGTGTTGAACGCCATGTCTGGAACTCCAAATATCATTCAGTGTAGATCTCCATGATTAACAACTCTCATGACATTCAGTATAGAACGTCGTGTCCATCACACCACATCACTAGATCTTGGATAACTATTGGGGGGGAACACCATGTATAAATCCCAAATTCCCAATCAATCTTGTACTCCATTTTTAGAACACACATTCTAAATCATTTAAATCATTCAAAAATTAAAAATAATTAACCACACCATTCCTTTGCTAATTCAATGATTAGTTAGATATATCATAGTCCATTAGTAAACACATAAATTAACTCTGTACACAACCCGTCAATTAATTCATCAATTAATTAATAAATCAACACAAATCTTACATGATAATTAATTAATCACAATTAATTCTCTATTCCAAATCTCAACATGACATAATTAATTTAATAATTTATTATCACAACATGGCCAAATAATTTTCTCATAATTAATTCCTTAATTAAGAATATCAAACACAAACCATTCAATATCTCGATTAAAATATCTCAAAACATAAATAAGTTCTCCAAATCAATAGTCTATTTGGTATTCCCCTTAGCTCCATGACTACACCATAAATTAATCATATATATCTCTGTAACATCAATAAGTCAATGCACATTCCTAGTTAGACTAGTTTAGGAAATCAATAACTTTGAGATTCAAGAAATTCATCATTCTAACATACAGATATCAAATACTTGTACATGGGAGTTTTATTTAGACCACCTACCTCAGTTTATTGATGAATGTAAGCCAAAGGAAAATCCAGAAAATCTGAGTGCCACAACATTTTTGATCGTGATCCAGATCTAAATTTATAAAACCAAAATTAAGATCAAAAGCATCGATATCCTACCAATCTAGATCTTGATCCACAATACTAGATCTATATGGGAACACATAGGGTTAGATCGAAGGAAATAGTCACAAAAACCCTAAAATGATCGAAGAATGATAAAATAAATAACATAGGATGCAACAGTATGAAATCTATATACTGAGAAGAGATCTGATCTTCAATACCATTTTAGATCTTGAAGAATGGTGCTCAAATCCCCTTAAAATCCCCTATAAGGCTCTATGATCACCTAGAATTAGTCAATCCAAATCCTAGGTCAAAATAGATGGTTATTTGGGGTTCGGGTTTTTTAATACTAATTTTTATATAATAAATCATGCACACACGGTTTCCGGAGAAGGGGTGCATGGTTAGGTTAAACTTTGTGTCAACCGTGCAGACTGCTTTGTCTAGGTTCGCACGGTTTCATGGGTTTAAGCCTATGGTTTTTTCAAGCTGTGCATAAAACAAGAAGATCCCTCTCTCCGTTAATTATTCATAAAACCTCTCCAAAACTCACCCTAAACAACGATTCTAAACAATGGAACTTAAAAACAAAAAATGTACATGTAAACCGGCCCGAGATGACTCCAGAGAAGACTATGATCCTAAAATGGTCATATGAAAAACAACCCATGAGATAACTCTACGGTTTCTTAATATAATTTGAACAAATAAAATCCAACATTTAAAGATGTGTAAATCTACATAATACTATAAAGCAGTCTATCATGGGAGATAACTCTCAAATAGAACAACTCTACACAGTTTCTCATAACAATCACATCAATAAATTCAAAATAAATTCTTTTACAAAATATTCATTTCAATACAATTCGACATTCACATTTTTCAACAAATACAAGAATTTAAAAAT
Organism: Viscum album; assembly: GCA_963277665.1. NCBI lineage: Eukaryota > Viridiplantae > Streptophyta > Magnoliopsida > Santalales > Viscaceae > Viscum > Viscum album. The sequence goes on from OY728157.1 coordinate 636,941,570, forward strand.
AACCCTTTCATTCAAAATCAAATAACTTTTAATTTTAAAACATTTTACATCCAAAAATAAATTTTCATGTCTTAAAAAGTTTTATTTCACATTTTGATGCCTCTTATTAGAAAAATATTTACATTTTTATTTTCTGAAAAACCATAAAACTCATTTCAAATCATCCTAACTCAAATCATAAAATGTTTCACATCCTTTTAATTTTTAAAATATTATTCTTCGAATCATTATTTCAACTCAAGAACATTATTCTGAAAAATGTATATCATGAGTTTTTTATTAATTCTCTATCAAGGGTTATCATCACAAACCCCATGTATTTTAGAATATTTAGTTACATGACATAAATATGACATATCACATTAAATTTAAACAAAAAAAATATTTTTGGATCAAAACAACATATTGCATTGCAACCTGGAATTTATCATTTTGTAAAAAATTGAACATATGGTTGGAACAATCAATTTTATCCAGTTGTAAAATAAAATTAGAACAAAATAAATGATTTTAACACTTAATTTTATCCATTTGTAAAACAAATTGTTTGATGAAAACAACATATAAGGTTGGAAAAAAACATTTTATCTACTTTTGAAAATAATAGTATTTAAGGTTGGAACAATCCAATTTTCAAGTTGTAAAATTTCCTATGTTTTCTGACAAATTATTATTTTCTAGGATCATTTTCATGAAATAATTTTTCATAACATTTCCAAACCAACACAATAAAATATATTAACATGTAATGAGATACTTTAATCATAAAAATAATAGGAACCTATCAAACATACAATGATATTGTCCACTTTTGGTGGTACTGAATCAACTGCATGGTTTTAAAACATGTCATTATATTACACACCTTGATGCTGGGAATGAATTACCCCCACTTCATTTGTTTGTGGTGAGAACATATCCAAAAAATACAAGATCAAAAACAAAAAAACAAACCAACATGGTTGTATTTAAATATTCCCATCACTTACACTATTAATATATTTAGGCATGGTAGGAAAGCCTTTCATTATTAATTTCTTGATTTGTAATAGGACCATTCTATTTTATTAATGAACATATATTATATACCATAATATGGTAGGTTATGGATTCCATAAATATTATCACAACACAACACATCATAAAAGAAATATTTCATATTAAGACCCATATATATCTTCCACCGCACATCACTTCCAATGCACTACACAATCACCAGACAAAATTATTGTCTGACATAAAAGTTCACTAAACAATTCACATAAAAAAATCACCATCAAACATAAACATGTGTATGAAAAATAAACTTTTAACATAACCACATTCTCTATATCTTCCTCTAAATTTCCCCCAAAAAACTATTACAGTTATCATTACACGAAAATCCCTAAGAACAAAAATCATGAAATTCCCCATCCCAAGTATTAATATTATCTGATTTTGGTGGCACTGAATCTCTAGTATGAATTTAGTCATGCCAAATTATAACATTTCTACGATAGGGAACATGTTTTACCCACTTCATATACTCGATGTTTTTTTATCAAAAAACGAAAAGGAAACACACCACAAAAAAATATAGAACAAACCGTTAATATCATCCAAAATTATTTAGTGGAATTTATATTATTTATCTAATTAGGTAGCTTGGTTACATTCATAATATATTATATTATCCATTTATAATAGGTTAATTTTAAATAAATAATAGATTATCCTTTTAATGCATAGTGATATTAAATAAGAAGCCATATCATCTGTCTAAAAATCCTTGAAAACAATAGAGATTGAATGTTTACAAAAACCCATTATTTTTCAAAAGTCAAATAAAAAAATTAAGGAAATAATAATAATGAGACATCAATCAACTATCAACATTTTCTATTTAGATTCAAAAAAATCATGCATTTCATTTAAATAGTACAAAAATGAATCCATGTTAAATATAGAACAACGCACATGATGTCTCACAGACTATGTTCAATATTCCAAATCAATACAGTATAAGATCATCTTATTATCAATTAAATACTCATTCAATATTCATTTTAAAGTATTTATATTCTAGTTTCATGTGTTCAATTCCAATATTCCATTGCATACAATATATTATTATAGAATCATCAACATAAAACATGCTTTCTTCCAATGAAATTAAAAACATAAAATGTTATGATACTATATTTCTTTCCATATCATGATAAAATACTCAATTACATATATGAAAATCGTATAGAATTATCAAAATAAAACATTATTTCTGACCATGAAATTAAAAGGTGTACAGGTTGTATTATTGTATTTTATGTTTAATCAAGAATAAGATAAATAATGTTTTATTATTTCATTGCCCAAAAAACATTGTTTTATACTGAAACAATGATAACATGATTCTACATATATATATAAATGTAACATATTAATCTTGATATAAGCTAATAATCTTCATAGAAGACTTTCCCAAATTATAACAAAAATTATTTCATCTTTAGACATACTTCCCATAACAAACTACTCATGTATTAATATATGTTTTAATGTTATTTCAATAATGAAAAATTATTACCATTTATAAAATAATGTTTTAATTTTTTTAACTCTCAAAAATTTACAACATAACATGCTTATCATTTTCCATGATTTAGCCATAAATTTCATAAGAAATTCTACCCTAACACATTATTACAACATAAAGTCATATAAATACTATAGAACTGGAAAATTTTTAAATAAAGAGATTGTTATTCTTGACATGGTATCCCAATTCAATTTAATTATCATAAAATAGGAACTTTTCTTTAAGAAATATTATAATTTAAATTTTAAAACCATGTTTTACAATAGTTTCATAACATATTATTGTGATAAATTAAAAATAGAATGCAATATAGGAAATAATAACTCAATTGGAAACATCAGTAATTCTCACTATTGTTTCAAAATAAAATATTTTATCAGGATAATAAGAAATATTATTTTAGGTAACATTATTAGTAAGGGTTTGCAAAATTTAATGAGTTAATCAAAATAAATTATACTAATCGTAATTCTGTAACAATTTGAAACATTAGGAAAACAATATGGCATGTTATAAATTTATAATTCAGGAATCAAAATTATATTCATTAATATTTTTCTTATAAAAGTAATGTAAACAACACATTCAAAAATAAATTATGTTTCATTCTAACAACATATTTCATTCATGTATAATTTCACTATTTAAATATATTTTATTTGAATAATTTAGAAAAAAATTAATTTTTTTATAAATAAAAAATTGGAAAAATAAAAGAGCCACACATAAAATTTCATGATTCATTTACATCGTTTTAACTTATCAAAATTAGCCTATTATAATTATAACTAAAATCATCATGATGCATGTACCTCTCATTTATATACTATGTCATGCACTAAGGTAAAATGGAATTGTTTCCATATGTAACCATGTAATAATAACCATGCCTAACTCCCTACTACATTCTATCTCTCAAACATTAGCTCTGACAACACTCTGTTATGATCCCCTCTCACCAAAGATTCTGTAATGAGGATAGAGAGATAACAACCCCTTGATTCCCTCCTCTAGTTATCCCAAGGTGAGAGACTATCACAAAGGGTTTATAAATATCACAAGATACGAGGCATTGACCTTTATAATTAAAAAAATAAGGATATATGTTGTATCAACCATAATAAAATCCATCAAACACACTCATATATATATATGAATAACCCAAAAAATAATCCTACAATGATGGTGTAAATAAAATAGTTACATGTAATGGAGACTAAATGAAATCCCAAAAATATCCAAGGAAGAATAACAAGAACAACTACAGAGGCCTGAACATGAAATATCTAATGTAGTCCACAAAGTCCTACTACAATATTGAAAACAATTTTCATATACATATAGTGATAATAGATGTATATGTAGTAGAAAAACCAATGTCTCTCCAGAAAATGTGAAAAGACTACACCAATGAACATTATTGAATGTAGTATAACCAAACCACACCTAAATAGGTGTACTAACCAAAACAACAACTTTAGTAAGGATAAATATCCCAATATAGAATCCAAATATAATAATATATAATATGAATCACATCTATGATAGGATACCATGATCCAATTTACCACTGATTAGCTTCTCTCACACCCTAATAAAAAATTTCTGGGAACTCCCATCTCTTCCGAATAACATCACATCACATCAAACCTTGTATACACACACATGGGACATCACGATGCATCATATCACTCCCCAACACACCGGGTCCATCACATCACATCCCATCCCACCCACACACACCTGGACGACACATCACATCTCACCCTAAAGACACTTGGGGAATCACATCACGACTCATCCAAAATACACTAGGGATGTCAAATCACAGCTCATACTAAGGACACGTAGGATCACAAATCACAACTAACCTAAATAATACTAGCCCATCACAATCACTAACTATTATACTAACAGACCTCTGACCATCATATAATGTTCAATACCAACCTCTTTTGGAAGAGAAATCATGTAAATGTAGGTAACCAGCCATCCATCCTCCCATTGGGATGTTCGCAAAGACACCCTCCCACATGATTATGCTGGTCTGGTCACATAGTGCTCGATTAGGGAAGGGTGTGTATAGATACAACATGATTAGATAATGAATATACATATAAATTTCCATCATAAAAGACCAACCTATGTATTTAAAACAATAATTATCCTTCTCATAGAGTACACAGAAGATCTCTTCTACCTCGAAATGTATAAAATAACACATTGAAAAAATATTACATTCTTCATATTTTTATTTCTATTCCATTTTCTAGGGTCCTTGTTTATAAAAAATTTCAACATTAGTAGCCATTTTAATTTTTTACTCGATACCTTTAAGTGACCTACTTTATTTTGGAAGTTACCTAGTTTCTTATGTAACACCCTGAGCTTCCACAATACGCTTCTCATTGAATAATGCAATAGCTTGCATTGTACGCAACTTCGAGTTCTAAAACACCGCGACTAATAAAAGTAGCCGTTATGAATAGTAATAACCACTTTTTAAAATTATAGAAATTTTATATTTCAAAATGGACATCATTTTTGGATCCGGAATATCGAAATTAGCCTATGTTGAATTTTTGGTATTTTTCTGAGAACTTCTAATTTTTTATGAATAGTGAAAAATACTTAAAAAAACATTTTTAATCAAAATAATTTATAGTGATAAATTATACTACTTAGTGGTTTTAAAGTATAATTAGAATATATTTTTATCATTTTATCCAATGGTGGTCATTAGAATTAATTTAACATTGAAATTGGACATAAACAATTGCCAATCTTTTGATATAAATTGTTTCTTAAAAACATGCTATTTGTTGTGACAGCGGGAATTAATTATAAAATTAAATAATGCAACTTATATGTTTGTAATTTTGTAAAATAGAAATCATTTTTGAATTCGGAATATCAATTATAGCTTAGGGTGAAATTTTGGCATTGTTCTAAAAAACTTCAATTTTTGATGAATAGTGAAACCACTAAGTGGTAGTTAAATAACTGATTTTTCGTTTAAATGAAATATTACCACTTCTGTGATTTGATTTTCAAAAATCTGACATACATGGTTGTCATTAAGAAGTAAAATGTGGTTCAATGAGATTAAAATAATTTTTGGTGAATAGTAACTTTTAAGTTCTTAATCGCGATTAGAGGTAATTAGTGTAGTTTAAGGTAAAAATAATGTTTTAATAATATGAGATGAGCTTGAAACATGTCCTACCATAATTGGATGTTCCATGGAAGACCAAGACAATCCATGGGTCAACTTGGGGACCCCATGGAGCCACTTTAGTTAGAAAATGACATAAATACCTATTATTTAATGTTAAAGTAAAAAATGACACAAACATGAAATGATTTACTAAAACAATTTTTACATGGGATTATACAAGTCATATTTTTTACTATAAATATTCATTGGAAAGATAAAAATATTTCCTACATCATAGTATTTTTTTATAATTTTTAGACATTAAATAAATTAAATTATTTATGACATCATTATGATGTAGCGATGACCTCATTATTTAACGATTTTAATAAAATTAAAAGATAATGTACAATCCAAGGATTAAACTTGTCCAAAGACTATTGGATGGGAATATTTCTAACCCTTATCACCTTCGCCATGAATTATATAATTGTGGTACCTTTTGAATCCGAAAAGAATTGTATAATAATGTAACATTTCAATCTTTCCAAAAGAGCCCCTCCTCTCCTCTTATAAAAGGCCCCCACCTCTACCACCTTATTCACACTTTCAAGCCTTTTGGTTCGGCTAACCTCTGCCCCAATACTCTCCCATCTTCTCTACCTTCATCCTAGAATCTTTACTTTAGTCAGAAAGCCATCCTAAAGAGTCCTTTTGATCAAATCAAAAGGAAGAACCCGAAGAAGAGGTAACGTTTTCATCACCCTCATTCAAGTTTCTTTCTTCTTCCACTCCCTCTTTGTTTATTATTTCAATTATAAAATTATAACTCCAGTATCTTCTATATACTGTGATGTTATTATAAATTTAGAACAACCATATTCAGTATTCTACCCATCATTTGAATGACATGTCACCATACGTGCGTACGCACGGCTTATCGTCTCTACGTCGTGGTGTAATTTTTATTCAATATATTATTATTTAGATGGGTATAATAATGATATGTAATTCATGTAAATAATAAATATAACATGATAATGATTCTGTATATATGATATACTATCAAATTATATATTATTTTAATATCAAAATAATGATATTGTCGCTCGTGCGTACGTACGGACTACCGTCTCCACGAACGCGATGAGATTCATTCTCCGTCGTATCCATTAAAGTATAATTATCATTTGATGATTTAAAAATAATTTTTAAGGACATGATATCATTCTGGATATGAATAATATACAACCTATCCATGAAAAACACGACTTACGTAATGAAACATATAAAAGAAAATGAGTAAGTTAACACCCGAAACAACGATAAATCTAAGATAGTGTTAACAAAGTAATGTTAAAAGATCATATATGATATCATATGAATGTATATGATTCTTGTATAATTTAATAACAATTATTTCACCATTATACAGGAGGTTAACCTACCCCAACCAATGAAAATTACAAGGTAAGGGTTTACTTCACAACCTCTTCATAATCCAAGGTTGTTTATACATAATTATCTACTGGGACCTCGTTATCATCCACATCGATGTTTCTTAAAAATGTTTTTCAAAACATTTTTACTATTAAATAGAAAATGGGTTAAAGTCATTTATACCCTTATACATTTTTTAAAGGAATCTTACCGTCATTTTCCAAACAATGTACTTTTTGACCTTTTTGACAAATTTTAGGTAAGAATGTTTTTTATAACTTATACGGAGGGTGCAGCTATTTTCCGCCATTATAAATTCGTCGAAGCTTCCCTTACAAGACTATAAGAATATTTGCAAAGTAAATGTATTATTTTATAATTATGGGACTTTTGAATGATTTCAAAAAGAGAGATATTTCTCTCAAATAGCTTTGATTTCATCCATGTCAACATCCTTTGATGGGTTTTAAGTTTAATTGAAACTGATTTATGATAAAAAACATCCATTGAACATTTTGTGAAATATTTGACTGTGGATGTGTTATTTCATACCATCCATAGTTTATGGAGAAATTGTTGACATTTTTAAAGCTAGTTTTAATATGAATAATTATGTTATGTTTAAACCTATTCATATGAGGAATGTATTGGACTTAATAAGTGACGGGTGGAGCCACCTATAGCTCCTAGATGCATTTGTAGGTCTCATGAGACAACTAGACGTGGAATTGGCTGAGGCCGTTTCCCAATTTGATTTATGTTTTTGGCCGAGGCCTTAATCATTTTAGACGTCTTGGTCGAGGCCTTGACAAAATGTTTCAGAATGTCTGGCATTATACATTCCCTCATTATGAAAGTGGTTATTGATATTTCATGTGATTATTCGTCTAGTAGAATATCCATGTGAGTATGTAATGGCATTATTTAATTTTACTTTTGCCATATTATGTTGATGTCCAAGTCCAAAAGGCTTTTGTTTTAGTTATACATTTCCTTAAATGTTTATGTTTATTTTTGAAAGCTTCCGCAATATTGTTATCCTTACTGAGCATCTGAGCTCACCCCTTTCAATGTTTTAATATTTTCCAGGATGTGAAGAAGTATTTTAGGAATGACCTGCAGGGATAGTCAGAAGAGGATATGAGTGTGGACTATGAAGACTTTTTTATTGTAGTTTTTCACCTTATGTCGTCATGTAACATTTATGAATGTATCTAGTGTTTCCAAGGCTACTAAACTAATATGTCATTCGAGACATGATCTTTTATGATCATGCCAATGTTATGAAGTAATGCACCGACTGTGGGTAGCTGGGGTCGGGGCGTTAAAGTTGGTATCAGAGGCAGTTTATTACTAATCTTGGAAGCTAGATTTAGATCAACTCTGATTAGAGCACATAGCCCGAAGATAGACTTTAAGGATTAGTATAGAAGAACTTCCAAGAATTTTGGTATTATAGAGATTTTGTGAGTTTTCCGAGAAATACATCCCTGTCTGGATACGAGCAGGTAGAGGTGGCTCTGTCACAGATGTAACTAGGGGTAAAACCCGAAAACACCGCTTTGATCTAGACTCGAATGTGAACTGGTGCATGACAACGGTCCTTGCTGCACTCTTGGTTATGACACTCCCGTGAGATATGCTTAGGATAATTCTCATTTTCTTTACAAACCACTATGAAGGGTTATGATTATATACTTCCTCAAATAAAACATTACTTTTTATGATTATTGATTATATCCATAAATAGTTCAATTTATGTTATGTATTTTATAAGTATGGAATTATGTATTTTGATTCATAAACTAATCTAGTTTATGCCATTGTATAGAAATGGCGCCTAGTGGAAGTAATGGACACCGTATCAATGCACACACTCCGTGTAGGGATTTCCCTCCTGCTCAAGATAATTATTGTGGATCTGGAGATACAACTGGTGTTGATCAACTTATTACCATATTGGGGCAACTCACTCAAGTTATGAATAATATCCTTACTCATATGGATCACCCTGATCCACAATGTGGAGGATCAATGTTAGACCGCTTCATGAGGAAACAACCACAAAAATTTAATGGGGGTACAAATCCATTAGTATCTGAGAAATTTATAAACACCTTAGAGAAAATATTCCACGCCTTGGGGAGTAGCGAAAGGGAGAAGGTTATCATGGCAGTTTACCGCCTCACTAGAGATGCCGGTCATTGGTGGTCGCTGATTAAAAACACAAAGGAAGATGATGACACTATCGAATATGGAATGGAGGGAGTTCAAAGATATTTTCTTAGAAAAATACTTTCCTCGTGACCATCGAGAAGATATGGAAAGGCAATTTTTGAGTCTGAGACAAAAGGATGATGAGAATGTCGCAAAGTATGAGGCCAACTTTACAAGGTTGGCGAGGTATGCTGCAGATTATATACATAACCCTAGAAGTAAGATTGATCGTTTCTTTGATGGGTTAAAACCATTTCTCCGTAGAGCATTAGTATCACAATCTTTCTCAACATACGAAGATATTGTCTCATGTGCTATCAAGACAGAAATAAAATTCTCTAAGTCTTATGACAACATAGTAGAGCAAGAGAATAAGAGAACGGTGGAACAAGAGACAGCTAAAGGGAAAAAGGGAAAGAAGGACTTTCCATTATGTGATAATTCTGGGAAGAATCACCCTGGTACATTCCTAAAAGGAATGGGAGTTTTTTATAAATGTGGAGAAAAAGGTCACCAGGCACGTGATTGCAAGGGAAAGAAAGAGGCTATCAATGTTGAATGCTACAATTGTAGGGAAATGGGGCATTGTGCAAATGAATGTCCTAAGCGTCAAGGAAAATTAACTCAGAAAAGGCCAAGGGATCAAGAAAAATCTTATGTTGTTACTACAGTTGAAGCAAAATAATTAATGTATTGGTGCTTTTGGACTCATGGATTATATTCTGGTTATTAGAATAATGTGATATATATATAAGGATTGTACTGGAGTACTTGCTGTTTCAGTAAGGTTTTAATATGGTGAAGGTAATCATATTTTTAGTATGTGACAATAAGAGAAACTTTACTTTGTTTGGGGAATCTGATAAATTGATTTTGGAATTAAGAGACCTTTTAGAGAAAGTCTGGACAGAGGTATTTTGGATAACTATAAAGGTTGGAGTGGATTAAGTTGATCTTTGGATAGTATTGTTTAAGGTTAAAATTTATGAAGATTATATTTGGAAAATTATAATAATATAGTTTTAGGAAAAGGACAACCTGCAGGGTGGGGCATAACCCGTCACATCGGACAAAGCTGTAGGAATAGAACCCACAACCATAGTATGACAGGCCTTTATTTCCTACCACTAGCCTACAAGAAGTCCCTGGTTATTACAAAATAATTTTACTAATCTAAATGGTATTTGTTAACATTTGGAACCTTATACAATTAGGATAAGTATAATATTTTTCAGTTCTATTATCTTTTTGAGTGAAAGATGAGTTGAAGGTTGAAACTCTAATTGTCAAGCATAAATATAGATATACCTATCTCTTATTCGATGAATAAATTAATTCTTAAACTTTAGTAAAGAGATATTAATACAAAAAAATGTGTTATCCTAATACCTTATGTCTTTTTGAACTGATGATATTTCAAATCAACATAGATTGAAGGCTTTGAGGCCCTCAATTTGACAGTTGATTGTGATTGATGACCTCAATCACTCCCTAACAATATTTACGTTTTTCCTCCAATTATATGTCATTAATTTCCACCAATGTTCTCCTAATCGAGATCATAATTGGGTGGTGACTTTTTCATTTCCCTTTCCCTCTTATTAAGGCTAAATTTTATTAATCTTATTTCCGATGTGGGTTTTCCACAAAGGTATTTTCTATTTACAACCTTTTATTTTCCAAGTAAAATTTCAAATTGTGAGGACGTAATTTATTGAAGGAGGGGAGAATGTACACTCTGAGCTTCCACAATACGCTTCTCAGTTAATAATGCAATAGCTTGCATTGTACGCAACTTCGAGTTCTAAAACACCGCGACTAATCAAAGTAGCTGTTATGAATAGTAATAACCACTTTTTAAAATTATAGAAATTTTATATTTCAAAATGGACTTCATTTTTGGATTTGGAATATCTAAATTAGCCTATGTTGAATTTTTGGTATTTTTCTGAGAACTTCTAATTTTTTATGAATAGTGAAAAATACTTAAAAACAACTTTTTTAATCAAAATAATTTATAGTGATAAATTTTACTATTTAGTGTTTTTAAAGTATAATTAGAATATATTTTTACCATTTTATCCAATGGTGGTCATTAGAATTAATTTAACATTGAAATTGGACATAAACAATTGCCAATCTTTTGATATAAATTGTTTCTTAAAAACACGCTATTTGTTGTGACAGCGGGAATTAATTATAAAATTAATTAATGCAACTTATATATTTGGAACTTTGTAAAATAGAAATAATTTTTGAATTCTGAATATCAATTATAGCTTAGGGTGAAATTTTGGCATTGTTCTGAAAAACATCAATTTTTGATGAATAGTGAAACCACTAAGTGGCAGTTAAATAACTGATTTTTCGTTTAAATGAAATATTACCACTTCTGTGTTTTGACTTTCAAAAATCTGACATACATGGTTTTCATTAAGAATTAAAATGTGGTTCAATGAGATTTAAATAATTTTTGGTGAATAGTAACTTTTAAGTTCTTAATCGCGATTAGAGGTAATTAGTGTAGTTTAAGGTAAAAATAATGTTTTAATAATATGAGATGAGCTTGACACATGTCCTAAACTCATTTTATGTGCCATGGACGACCAAGACAATCCATGGGTCAACTTGGGGATCCCATGGGGCCACTTTAGTTAGAAAATGACATAAATACCTTTTATTTATTGTTAAAGTAAAAAATGACACAAACATGAAATGTTTTACTAAAACAATAGTTGCATGGGATTATACAAGTCATATTTTTGACTATAAATAGTAATTGGAAAGATAAAAGGATTTCCTACATCATAGTATTTTTTAATAATTTTTAGACATTAAATAAATTAAATTATTTATGACATCATTATGATGCAGCGATGACCTCATTATTTAACGATTTTAATAAAATGAAAAGATAATGTAAACTCCAAGGCTTAAACTTGTCCAAAGACTATTGGATGGGTAGATTTAGAACCCCTATCACCTTAGCCGTGAATTATATAAGTGTGAGACCTTTAGAATCCGAAAAGAATTGTATAATAATGTAACATTTCAATCTTTCCAAAAGAGCCCCTTCTCTCCTCTTAAAAAAGGCCCCCACCTATACCACCTTATTCACACTTTCAAGCATTTTGGTTAGGCCAACCTCTGCCCAAATACTCTCCCAACTGCTCTCCCTTCATCCTAGAAGCTTTACTTTAGTCATAAAGCCATCCTAAGGAGTCCTTTTGATCAAATCAAAAGGAAGAACCCGAAGAAGAGGTAACGTTTTCATCACCCTCTTTCAAGTTTCTTTCTTCTTCCACTCCCTCTTTGTTTATTATTTCAATTCTAAAATTATAACTCCAGTATCTTCTATATACTTTGATGTTATTATAAATATATAACAACCATATTAAGTATTCTACCCATCATTTTAATGACATGTCACCATATGTGTGTACGTACGGCTTACCGTCTCCACGTCGTGGTGTAATTGTTATTCAATATATTATTATTTAGATGGGTATAATAATGATATATAATTCATGTAAATAATAAATATAACATGATAATGATTCTGTATATATGATATACTATCCAATTATATATTATTTTAATATCAAAATAATGATATTGTCGCTCGTGCGTACGTACGGACTACCGTCTCCACGAACGCGATGAGATTCATTCTTCGTCGTATCCATTCAAGTATAATTATCATTTGATGATTTAAAAATAATGTTTAAGGACATGATATAATTCTGTATATGAATAATATACAACCTATCCATGAAAAACACTACTTACATAACAAAACATATAAAAGAAAATGAGTAAGTTAACACCCGAAACAATGATAAATCTAAGATATTGTTAACAAAGCAATGTTAAAAGATCATATATGATATCATATGAATGTATATGATTCTTGTATAATTTAATAACAATTATTTCACCATTATATAGGAGGTTAACCTAACCCAACCAAGGAAAAGTACAAGGTAAGGGTTTACTTCACAACCTCTTTATTATCCAAGGTTGTTTATACATAATTATCTACTGGGACCTCATTATCATCCACATCCATGTTTCTTTAAAATGTCTTTCAAAACATTTATACTATTAAATGGAAAATGGGTTAAAGTCATTTATACCCTTATACGTTTTTGAAAGGAATCTTACCGTCTTTTTTCAAACAATGTACTTTTTGACCTTTTTGACAAATTTATGGTAAGAATGTTTTTTTAACTTATACGGCGGGTGCGGCTATTTTCCGCCATTATAACTTCTTCAAAGCTTCCCTTACAAGATTATAATAATATTATCAAATTAAATGTATTATTTTATAATTATGGGACTTTTAAATGATTTCAAAAAGAGAGATATTTCTCTCAAATAGCTTTTATTTCATCCATGTCAACATCCTTTGATGGGTTTTAAGTTTAATTGAAATTGATTTATGATAGAAAACTTCCATTGAACATTTTGTGAAATATTTGACTGTGGATGTGTTATTTTGATACCATCCATTGTTTATAGAGAAATTGTTGACAATTTTTATGATATTTTTAATACGAATAATTATGTTATGTTTAAACCTATTCATATGAGGAATGTATTGGACTTAATAAGTGACTGGTGGAGCCCGCTATAGCTCCTCGATGCATCGGTAGGTCTCATGAGACAACTAGACGTGGTATTGGCCGAGGCCCTTTCCCAATTTGATTTATGGTTTTGGCCGAGGCCTTAATCATTTTAGACGTCTTGGTCGAGGCCTTGACAAAATGTTTCAGAATGTCTGGCATTATACATTCCCTCATTATGAAAGTGGTTATTGATATTTCATGTGATTATTCTTCTAGTAGAATATCCATGTGAGTAAGTAATGGCATTATTTCATTTTACTTTTTCAATATTATGTTGATGTTCAAGTCTAAAAGGCTTGTTTTTAGTTATACATTGCCTTAAATGTTTATGTTTATTTATGAAAGCTTCTGCAATATTGTTATCCTTACTGAGCATCTGAGCTCACCCCTTTCAATGTTTTAATATTTTTCAGGATGTGAAGAAGTATTTTAGGAATGACCTGCCGGGATAGTCAGAAGAGGATATGAGTGTAGACTATGAAGACTTTCTTATTGCAGTTTTTCACCTTATGTTGTAATGTAACATTTATGAATGTATCAAGTGTTTCCAAGGCTACTAAACTAATCGGTCTTTCGAGACTTGATCTTTTGTGATCATGCCAATGTTACGAAGTAATGCACCGACTGTGGGTAGCTGGGGTCGGTGTGTTACATCATAAATCTAGCTTGTTAGTTATTATATAAACACTAAAAACATAATCAACAAAATCCATACTAAATTTATAAAATTGAAATTTCCATTTAATGTTATTAACAAGAATAATTAAATCCATCAAAACATGGGTTGACATAAAGAAATTACCACAATGAATAACCACAACACCACTACCCAACTACCACATCAATATCACATTACAACAACATCTAGTTCGCAATCGTGATATATAACCACATCAAACCCATCATAGCCAAACTATATGACCACATTTCATCCACTTCCCCCACACACATAACTATATAAAAAAATATTAGTCCCTCACACAGAAACTAAATCAATTCCATTGATCATATCATATTTCCAAACAACACACATTCAAGTATAGTAAAAGGGGATCTTATTTAATTTCACTTATTTATTTAGGGATGTTATCTTATAAGGAATAAGATCCTAGTGTATAAATTTATTTATATGAATATATGTCTTTAATCATTGATTTATTTACGGTGATACTATTCAATCAAAAATCACAGGATTTCAAAAGGACGTTTCTTCGTCATAATCATGAAACAAACAAGCATGGTTTTTTTATCAAGGAATTACACCCAAATGTCAATAATATCAAATCATATCCAATAAAATCAAAAATAGGATGAAACATCAAATTTTTCATTCCCATTCCCTAATTAATTCGATTAAAACTTACTCATTATCATTCTTAATCCATTTGAAACCATGTTCACAAGAGTTTACAATAATAAATACATCATGAATGTTACATATAGAGAGAAACAAATGTTAAAAATACATCAAATGAAAAATCCTTTCACCAACTTTGTTCACCAAAAGAGAGGCACATGTATGAGAGGAAACTGCCTCTATGATAGTGAAATCACTCATCAATGTCAACATAACATTTTATGACTCCATGGATGGAGGATTCAGAACCTCCAACATCAGGATGAATAAGATGAAATAAATGCAGTATATCCACTATAAAAGGATACTATTTGAATCTAAGTGGGTTTAAAACCATTTAGCTGGCCCATAAAGGTGGATATCATTAATAAAATGATTTTTTTGAATGTAATACGACTATAAACATTTTATAAATTAAGGATATAATTAATATCTATTAAAAGAGCTATAAAACTCATTAATTTTTGTAAATAACCAAATATATTTATAAAATACATCAAAATCAAAATTCTGTAAATTATATAAAATCTAGAAACACAATTCAGTAGCACCACATGGGAGTCACCACTAGGAAGCCACATCCAGGGTTCCACAGCTAGGGAGCCTCTACTAGGGAGCAACCACAATGGTTCCACCACCTGGGATCCACCCCCAGGGATCCACCGCATAAAATCCACCACCAGGAGCCTCTTCCTAGGAGACACCACTGCCATATGTGCCACCCCTAGAAGAGTCAGCACTGCAGAATTCAACACCATATGAATCACCTCTATACGTGTCATTTCTAGGATGGATCAAAATTGGAAAACTATAAATTTGGAAAATAGATGGAATGAGTCTTAGTTGGAATGACTCATATATCCAAAAAATAACCCAGAATACCCTCAGAAAACTCAAACATCATTTTTAGATAATTAATGAGATGGAAGGTCTAGGTAGATACAATTGCATCAATTTTCATCATATGGTTTCATTAATGGAGTTATCATTTTTTTTATTTAATATAAATGTATGGATTTTGATATGGTTGGATCATATATATCCCTATAATGAATTGAATAATGTCTTATATATAATTTGATATATATTTTATATACATGGTCTACAATGTATCTATTTTAGTGAAGTATTATTGAAATATATTTTATCATTTTGGACAATTTTTTGAGTGAAATCATTTTTGGGTAGCCATTATCATGATATTATGGAATCAAATGTTAATGATTTGTATGAATTTATTCCTATATTCAAGTCAATATTTGTATATTTTATGTTTTATTTCATTATATATAGCATCCCGCCTTTTTATCACATAAACATTCATTTACATTTTACAAAATCGAGGATCTTTAATGTTTAGTGTCTTGGAAACCGGGAACTTAAAACATGAAACAACAAAAAAACATTCTTCTTAAACACTTGAGAGGCTTCTCTTTATGTTCATCCTAGGTTCATTTCTTCATCTCAGAACCTGGGGACATACATCAAAGGAAAGGGTGAGCAGAAGGCCCAGTAAGGAAAACAAGAGAAACATTTTACATGTGAACTTGAGATACTTCAATAAGGACATGAAAAGAACTTTAAGGCATGAGAAAGAAATCATGAGATACATCATAATAGAAATAACATTTTTCATAACTTGAAGATGTGGCTGCAACATTTAATATTGACAATCATTTCGTTTCACCAAGGTTCATCCCCAAGGTGTCGTTAAAAATTACCCTGTTTATTCACCAAGGCGTCGTTAGAATGGTCATCTCTAGAGATTAAGTCTTTACCCAATGCATTGGAGCTCTATCAGGACGCACCCTTAAATTTTCCTTTATTATCCTGTGATCTACATATATCATCATCAAACATTTCATAAATAACCCATATAGCATAAAATAAATGGGTTTCATTTCATAATCATAACGTTTTAAAAACTGCTTTAAAGACATGATCTTTACGTTACTTTAAAACCCACAGAAAAGGAAGGTGGGTCTCATGTATGTAAATCCCAGAATTTAAAATCGAAAATTTTGGTATATATGTGAATACCCCTTTATAAGAAAGATATTTGAGTATTCACTTAATAATATAAAAGAACTTTAGAAAAAGAGAGAGACATTTTGAGACGGAAATTCTGCAGCATAACGGCTATGTTACGAGGTTTTAGAAGACATTAAAAAGAGAGGGAAAATGGGTCAAACATTCATAAATGACCCATAAAACAGTAGATGGACAGAATAATAAGGATACATGATCATGGTAATGAAATTTCAAGGACATACCATTTGAAATGAAAAACATGAAAGGAAAACAAAAATTAGATTTCTCTTATGAAAGTTCGGCAGCCTAACAGCGTTACTTAAACATCAACAAAAATGATTTGAAAAGATCAAATAGGGTCTCTCATCATGTGAAAATAAGATTTAAGTATGATAGATATAGAGATAATTCCCCAACATAATTAAAAAGGAACTTGAAAGACTTGACATGAAAGTAGAACTTTGAAAAGAATGAGGAGGGTGAAAGAATCCCCTAAAAATTTGGCAGCCTAACGGCGCCACTTAAAACATCAAAATACTGAATTGAAGAGATCAAATGGGGTCTCTCATAATATGAACATAAGATTCCAGTATGATAGATATATGGATCATACACCAACACAACAAAAAGTAACTTGAAATAATTGACATGAAAGTAGAACTTCAAAACGAGAAGGGTGAAGAACCACTTAAAAATTCGGCAGCCTAACGGCGCCACTTAAAACATCAAAATACTGAATTGAAGAGATAAAATGGGTTCTCTCATCATATGGTCATAAAAGATCAGTATGATAGATATAGAGATCATACCCCAACATAAAAAAAGGAACATGAAAGAATTGACATGAAAGTAGAACTTCAAAATGAGAATGGTGAAGAACCACTTAAAAATTGGGTAGCCTAACGGCGCCACTTAAAACTTCAAAATACTGAATTGAAGAGATCCAATGGGGTCTCTCATCATATGAACATAAGATTCCAGTATGATAGATATATGGATCATACCCCAACACAACAAAAAGTAACTTGAAATAATTGACATGAAAGTAGACCTTCAAAACGAGAAGGGTGAAGAACCACTTAAAAATTCGGCAGCCTAACGACGCCACTTAAATCTTCAAAATACTGAATTGAAGAGATCAAATGGGGTATCTCATCATATGATCATAAAAGATCAGTATGATAAATTTAGAGATCATACCCAACCATAATAAAAAGGAACTTGAAATACTTTACATGAAAATAGATCTTGAAAAATGAGAAGGGAGAAAGAATCCGTTACAAAAATTTCGGCAGCCTAACGGCGCCACTTAAAACTTCATAAAACGAAATAATGAGAGTAAGAGGGGATATCTCATTATATGAACATAAAAAGGGCAGTAAGAGGAGTGTAAAAGAACATCCTCCAACATAAGAACATGTAGCATAAAAGGAATGACATAAAAGAGATTACTTGAAATGAAAGAGAGAGGTCGGATCCCTTACCTTAAAATGTAACTCTTAAACCTCAAAGGATGGGACCTTGAGGGCTTGGGGGAACCTTGGGAGGACTCCTTGGGAGGTAATGGGACCAGAACTTCGTTGGGGGAGAGTTGGGAGTGAAAACTAAAGGAGGAATGGGTGGGTATTTATAGGGAAAGTGAGGGGACAAGGCATTAATGGCCAAGGGACACCTCACTAGTGGTTTTGGAAAAACCATGGGCTTGCCCGTGGTATTTGCCCATGGTATTGGCCACTTGGTACACCTCATACCTTATCTTTCTATTCATAATTCGACCATATTGAATATATAATTAATACATCATTTAATGATGTCATTAAACACCTGTAACTTAAAAACAATATTTTCACTATTCATCAAAAATTCAACTTTCTTAGAATTATCCCAAAATTTTACCTTAACCAAATATTGATGCTCTAAATACATTTATGAATTCCATTTTATAAAAATAATTTTCTAAATAATTTTAATTTAAATTTTAAATAAAAACACTATTCATCGAAAATTCGTTTTTTTTAGTAAAATCCCCAAAAATTACCATAACATAATATCGATGCTCTGAGTTCAAAAATAAAGTCATTTTTATAAAAATAATTTTCTAAATATTTTTAATTAAATTTTTAATTAAAAAACACTATTCACCTGAAAAAAAATAATACTTGAATAATAATTTATGAAACCATTATTTAACCATTTTATTGAATCACGTTACTTAATCACGTTGCCTACATTATTTTAAAACTTTCTTTAAGTGAGATTACTAATCCATTTGGTCATATTACTAATCCTAATCATTAAATCACTATTCATAATTTACTATTCATCAAAAATCAAGTTGATCTTATTAGACTCCAAATTTTGTACTGAACATAATTGTAGAAGACCATTTTTTGAAAATCATTACACATTTTTAATTATTTATGGTTTACATAAACATTTTTAATATATCCTTTTTCTAAAATTCATCAAAAATATGCATACTATATTTATCCAGTCATTTGAAAATTCATAAACTTCATCATAAGAAGAAATCCCAATTTTTTTATTTAAAACAAAGGATTACACAAGGTAGTTACGGTCTCTTTACATAGCCTCTTATCACACCAGCATAGGACCTAAGTGTAAGGTGTGCTAAGGTGAGAGAGTCCGAGGGAGGCTCGGCCAACATTGCCCGAGTAGTAATTTCAATCAGTTTGAACTTCTCGCGAAGGCGATTCCGTTCTAGCTTCACATGATGAAGTTCGGCTTGGGTTTGGTTCAGAGCAAATCCCAATGGTGCTACCTCCTTCCCATGTTCTGTTAGATGGGCTTCGATCGGTCCAAGACTACTAGGTGAGGCCATCGAATCTTCTTTCTATAATAATTAACCAAGATTACTTGTATTCAGAGACAATAATCAAAACATTTTGTTCACAGCGGTCATATTGACCGATGGTCATATAATAGTCAGAACCCAATGGTCTCATTTTAATTATAATCAGGTTTATCAAATAAAACATTTTTGTTGAGTATAAAAATAAAATAAAATAACACATGAAATTAGGAAACAAGATTTATTCAAAATTTCGGGCCGTTACATTATATCATTATAAAATTGTTATATTTTGAGATTTTATGTCTATAAATAATGACTATGGTTAACACTTAAAATTTATACATTTATAAATCATTTATATTTTCTTATTCTTTTACTTTACATACGTGTGCGATCAAAAATTTATGAACTTTTTTTTGTTATCTGATACTGAACATATACCACTACCTTTTCTAATTTTCCCTTCCCTAGGATTTCAAATGGATACTATTGTAATGAATGATTAAGAGTGGATTTAGATCATCAAAAAATGGTCCCAACATGTGAAATATGTGTTTATATGTATCTATTATCCATTAATGTAATTCATTATATCATGGTGTAATGTGATGGTGTTTTGATATAATAATTAAATATAGTCTTCAATATAAGTATTTTTAATGAAAATATTGTACTATTATGTTGGTAATAGTTGATGGTAGAATTTTGACTGTG
This sequence comes from Viscum album, assembly GCA_963277665.1. NCBI lineage: Eukaryota > Viridiplantae > Streptophyta > Magnoliopsida > Santalales > Viscaceae > Viscum > Viscum album. Next base: position 636,962,507 of record OY728157.1, read on the forward strand.
ATTAAAATGTTAAAACATTAGGGATACCCCTATGAAAATGTTTAAGATTAAATACTGATATTTTTAGTAATGAATGTAATATGTGATTTACCTTGATGAACATCCTTGTATTATTACTGATAGTGGAAATTGTTTTATTATATCTAAATCTATGGAAGTTCACTTGACATGATTTGGTTGAGTATATCCCATCCATCATTATTGTACATGGTGAATAGACCCTTACAATTATACTAGTAAGAAACTCCATGGGGATGTGGTTTAGTAAACTCAAGTTATATTAATGAACAATTATGAGGATTTTTGTAACATGTAAAATGGGTTAGGTAAGTAAAATATATTTACAAAATATCCCAGATAATATCTATTGAACCATATGAGTTTTCAATGAATAATGTAATCATTATATTTGATCCATTTCATATATAATAATTGTTTTATTCAATATATTTTAACAATTTAATGTCTTCTCAAAATTAAAATTACTCTATCATGTATAATGATGTACACTGAAGGATCAAAGATAATGATGGAATTAATGAAAAATGTAGTGATTTTTAACATGAGATTGGAGAAACAGTTCCAAATCTCAACGAAATTCACCCTCAAATCCCAAATAGTTTTAATAATAACATGAATAACATGGAGATCCAAAACACATTGTGATGTCAGTATATTACTATGGTTTCAATTATTTTTCAACATCGGACACCCTTTAATGGGACTACAATCCAATTGATTACTATCAAATGGAAAATTCTATTGCAATGAAATTTAATCTTCTTCAATTCATATAGATTGAGAAACTCGTTTTGGATATCTATCACCTAGAATATGAAGCTAAAAATGATGGAATATCCATTTAAATATTAAAGTAATTGGTGAAATTTATTTTATTAAGCAATATAATTTTAATTCAATATTTTTCACACAATATGTCACACATATTTTATCACATATATAGAATGATAATTCCTTGAATTAAAACAAAAAAGAAAAGACATTCATTTGGATCATTTGAGGATATATTCAATAAAATCACATGATATGCTTCAACGTACACATAAAAAATTGAATGAAATACTGATCAGTAATTTTATTGTTTAAAAACGGTTCTCTAGAAACCAATTCCTATAATAGAATATTTATTCAATAAAGAATTAGGTCATTGAACATTTAAGGATTAAATGAAATATGGAGACCAAAATTATTCTGGATAATATAAATGAATGATAGAGTATCAATGGTTCCTAAATTAATATACTCATTGTTGTAATAAATTAAAATAACACATATATATAAATGTAAGAGGAAGAACTCGAGTGATTATAATAAATTATTCATGAAATATTACCAGAGTGGTATGAAAGGACACACATATCAGGATGTTCAATTAAATGAAAAGTGGATTAATAAAACCACTAATGTGATTGAGGACCTATATGGCGCTCCACCCACACTTCAATACATAAAATAACATGATTTATTTTCATTATAAAAATAAAAATTTTCTTAATACTTTTAAATAAGGTAATATGTAGAAGAATCATCCTAAATTAAGTGATAAATGGAGGGAGTATGTGATCACTAATGAATAGTTTCCACTAAATTGTAATATGGTTAAATATATTCGTATTATCCAATATAGAACCATAAATGTTTTATTTGATTATATTACATTTCATTTTTATATCATACATGTTTTCGTACAATTTCGAACCACCACAAGAAACATTGAATATTGAGCTATATATGAAATCCCATGCTATACTGATAAATGAAACTATGGTGTAGACATACTATATAATTGATATAGATGTAGGATAACATTAATAAAATATTATTCTTTCCACATTTAGTAACATTTTTTAAAATTCATGTCATGGAATGGATTTATATATATAATGTTTAAATTAATTTCTTGTAAGTGAAATATCCATTCATATGCATAATAATCTAGTTTTCATGTGTCACTGAAATTATGATCACTGAAATTTTTAGATGATAGTTGTGTAAAATTAATTCAGATTCATTGATCCAATGATATTTTTTTCTCATAAATTATTGTGGTAATTCCCCTTTGGGATGATACTTATAGTGAAGGAATATACGAAAGAAATTCTTGATGAATTTCTTAATCTTTCATAAGAATGTGTGGTTTAATTTTCAATATTACTCATTCTATGATATTCTATTATCATCAAAACATCATATATTATTTTTTCCATTTAAATATATAAATATAATAATAAATTATTGATGAATAATAAAAATGGATTTATATGCCACTATCTTTATCATTGGGGAGAAACAATATTCTTTATTAAAAGAATGATATGTAAATGTATCTTTGAATTTATATTCATGAGATTTATAAAAATTGTGATAAAATCATTGATTTTACTACCTTATATTTAGGAAATATTTAATCAAATCATAGGATCTCTGTTGATCATAATAATCTACCTCCTATATTAAAACCATTAACTGATTATTCAAATGACTGAATTATTAAATACAATATTCCCAGAAATGTATGGATAATGGGATTTTATATTGATTCCATTTGAAAAAAAATCTCTATATATATATTTTTATTTTATGAATATATTATTTAGATATTACTTGTCTCAGTTTTTGGTAACCATTATACATGATATTAAAATATATTCCAAATGTATTGTATGGAATTAATATCACACAAGGACATTTTTTAAGACACCATGGAATGGGAGATTATGTGAAGAGATAAAAAATTATAATATTAAAATACAAAAAGTATAATTAATTTGTTATGATATAAAACACAAGTGTATATCTATAGATATATCAATGAATAACGTTATAAAAGGGTGTCAAAGGACAACCAAATTGAATAAAATTATTACATTTCACGATTTTGAGGGATGTGATCGATACAATAGCAGAAATATCATGGAAAAAATCCATGAACCATGTTAAAAAGAAATATTATAATGTCTCTTTAGATATATTAATTTTGGAAGTTATTAAAAATAATTAAAGACTATTTGGTTACTAAAACTATTTATATAATAACCTTTATTAGTGAAGGGTTATTAATATCTAGTTATGGGACATTGAATAAATAATTATGTTTATGTGTGGGAACTGAAATGGTAATATTTTATTCCATTTTTCAATAATATAATCTTTTTGAAATTACAAAAAGTATGATTTGGATTTTGAAATGGATATCTTTATATTAAATTATGGTGGAATTATTTTTATGGTAAGAAGTGTGACATATACAATAATCCCAAGATATTGAATAAAATATTAACATATAATGTGATAAAAAATTTCCATATAAAAGGGTTTTATGTAATCAATTATTATAACAACATGATACATTACCACCCTTCAAAGGATAATATTTTAATTAATTCTATGAGTAGAAAAAATTTTCTACATTATCAATGATTATGATGAAAAATATCCAATACTCATAGATATTTAATAGATGAATATTGATATTATATGTTTAGGGAAGAAATCATACCTTTTATAGTTTTCTAATCAACCATCTATTCATGTAATTCCCAATGAAGAATAATAGGATGATATGGAGCTATATGAAAAATATTGAATATTCCTTTGATCAAAATTTCCAAATGGGGGTTTTACGGTTTGAATCCCAGGTAAGTTTCTTGTATTTATTAGAAAATAACAAGGGTATTTTGGATGATGAATATAATTCATCCTTCCTTATCCATCCAAGAGTCAAAAAGATATAATTATTTCTCACAAAAAACTATCAGTGATATAACATTAAGAGGAAATTAATATTTTTTTATATCTCGATTCATGATATGTCATAATGCTAATAAAGGGTACATTATCATAAAATGATGAAGAAAAAATTAACAATTTCTATTTTGATATTGGAAAAACTGAAAATGGATTTGATCAAATGACTAAAAAGAACATATATGGGTTGCAATTTCATATGGGTTATAGTAAATCACATACAAAGTTTATGTATTTCATATCCATAAAAGAAGAATTCATGTTGAATAATCATTCCATGGTATATATTATTGAGGTAGTTATGAAAAACTTATTTACCCTTTTTATTATTTTAGATCGATATCAATGAGCTACCTCATGGTTAGAGTGATGTAATTAGATGGATTTTATGATTGAGATTAGAATTAGCATTTCATATCATCCTCATACAAATAGTGGTTTTGGGTGAATCAATAAATCTCTTTATGTTATTATATATTTATGTTAAATTATTTTCCATCAATTATGGGAAAAATGTCATCCTATAATAGATTAATAATATCAAAGAAGATTCTATTCTACCATAAAAATAACCCATATCCCATTCTATAGAAGAAGTGAAATTGGTATCCATCATTTTGGGCTAATGTTAGAGAAATAATGTTAATTGTTTGTTAAATAATTCATGAATCGATGGAGAACGTATAATAAATTTAGTGGTATATAAAAATAGTGAAAATTTGTCCAATGATCTATAGTACAAATAATTATAGACATATAGAATTGTATATTAGTATAAAGGTACTTATTTTATTTTCTCCATCTAAATGTGTTATGAGATTCCGTCATAAAGTGATGTTGAGCCCTAGATTTATTGGTCTATCAGAGATCCCTGATCACCTCTGGGCGGAAAATGTTATCTTATTTCTTTAACTAAACCAATCCCAAGTACCTGATAAGGTCAATGACTCACATATTCAAATGAATTTACCACAAATTTAACATTTATTATTATTTGATGATGTTCAAATATAACTGGTATTATCCAATGAAGAAAAGCAAGTGGAGATGTTTTATTGGATAGATATGGTGAAATTTGAACAAGGCCACGTATTTTTTCAATGTTTAATGGGTAAATACGGATTTTCTTGGGGATATATGGAAATATGGGGAATTATGAATTAAATGTAAACTCATCAATTTTTATCCATTTACTAAATTTTTTAGGATGAACATATTTTTTAGTGGGTGGAATGTGAAGAAAAAAGTTTTTTCTCTTAAATTAAGTACCATGTTCATTTGATTTCTCTACACTGATCTCTTACCCCAAAAGAATATAAACCATTATAAAGGATCTAAAAAATTACAATATATAAAGAGTGGGAACAAATTTATGAAATAAATGTAAATATAAAAAAATATATATATTCAGAAAATTTTTAGGGTTATGAAATTAATAAAATCCCTATATATAATTAAAAATAGTAAAGTAAATAATTTTTATGTTTGATATATTAATGATCAACACATATTTTTAATTATTTTTTAATATATAAAAATCATTTCGAGTATAAATCCTTTTTCCATGATATTTTATGATTTTAATTCAATCATTATTTTTTGAGGTTAGTGTGAAATTATTAATATCATTTTTGGATTTATAATATTATTTATTATCTTAGCATTATTTTTTGGAATTTTTTTGAAATATTTAGTTTTGGGGATAATATTTAAAATAATTAATATATTTATATAGGCATGAATTTCAAATACTATAAATATATTTTATTCTTATAGAAAAATTTACTATGAAAACATAGATAATAGTGTATAAAAATGATTTTTAAAATAATTGGTTTATGTTTTACACCTATGGTAAACATTTTAAATATTATTATTTCAATTTATTGAGAATTTTTGTCTATATATACTGGTTAATTAATTATAATATGAGAGAATAAAATTTATCTTTTTTTATTGACAAATAAATAAAATTTTAATGATATTAAATTTTATAAATTAGTTGCAATTACTGTAATTAATATATCTCTAAAAATAATAAAAAAATTACATAAAAAATATCATAAATAAACTGTTTTTTACATGTTTCATGTGATCAAAACTACATTATTTTTTTACATATTTAATGTTAATATGATAAAATTATTTAACCAATTTTTCATATTTATTTTAATATTATTTTATATGGATACTATAATTTTTTTTAAAAAATTTACGATTTATATGATTAATTCTAATTTAAACGATAATGTTAAAATACTTATATTTAATTAATAGTTTTCTGTTAATATAAATGAATTTTTATCAAGTCAATTGAATAAAAATCCCTTAAAAATGAATATAATATTATTTATTAGAAATTAAATGAAAATATCAACCCTCATTTAATTACTTATCGATACTAAATTGAATTAACAATATATAATGGACAAAATTTCAACATTTTACTAAAAAAATTATACACATTAACTATTACAATTAAAAGATAATTTAATAATATTTGTAAATTTAATTCAACTAAATTTATGTTCTATATATCTCCTGAACACATAATTTTTTTATTAGATATCATATATGTTTAATAACATATAAAACCATTTAGTTCAAAAAAAATTACCTAGTTAAAACTTAATAGTGTAAAATGTATAAACAAAATGTTATAAATAATGTACATTGTTTAAAAACAATTTGGAATCACATGGTTCTAATCTAACCAAACTAAACTAAACCCAAACTCAATATTTTATTATATTTGGTGAAATTGACCTTATAATATTATATTTTAATTATTAAAATATAAAGGGTGTTTCTAAAAATTCCCTTTTCCTCTATAATAAAAGGTTTTCACTTACAACCAATCTAAATTTAACCAAAAATTTGAAAATTCTTGGAAAAATGTCCAAAATTACTGTCTATTATTTTTTTTAATCATCATCATTCATGTTTTCAAGTAAAAATTGAACATGTTTTTGAAATCTATAGCGTTTAAAAATAGTATGTTAATGGACTAAACATAGGAATCGTATTTTTATTAATGTTTTTTTCATTATTTTCTCTTTATATACCAACTATAATAATAGTATGAGATAAAATTATTCAAAACTAATATTCTTTATATTATTTTAAAAAAATTAGAAATTTCACTTTTTTAACTTACATTTACTATGAAAATCTTGAGTCATGGTTATTATGTATGTGCATATTACCTCATAAATGAATTGACTGATTTATTTATTCATAATACACACAAATGTTTGTTATTAATGATGATGTCGATGAAAATATATTACTTTTACAATGTATTTTTTATTCTTGAAATATGATTTACAATCCACCTACACCTCTTCCATTCATTGATTTATGGAATCACTAATTCTGTGTCGTGCAAACTACCATCATAAAAAATAAATCCATTCCAATATCATTGACTCCCATCCAATAGTGGTTTTAGTTTATAATTGATAGTTATAAATATAATATATTTATATGTTAAAATATATCATTATAATTTTTCTTTATATAATGTACATTATAAAACCCTTAATGGTTTATAAATAATATTTTCTTAGAAAAGGATGGTCGATATTAATTTTACCCAAAAAATTAAAATGATCATGATTATAAAAAGGAGAGCATAAAATGTGACTGCAATAATCTCATACATGAAGATGAATTTAATTTTTGAATTGTGAAAATGGAAATTTATGTTAATAATGTTTCTAAATAGTTATTTATAATGATTATATTTATGATATAATTGGATAAATAACATCTATAGAAGTAATGGTAATGTTAAAGGACTAGGTTAATTTATACACCTTCTAATAGTTATCTAAATTTTTATATGAACATTATTTAATCATTAAATTATATTTTTCATTAAGTTACATTATTTATTTATGGGTAAATTTTATGTAAATTTTTTTCATATTAGTTTTTATTTTCATTTTTCTTGAAATAAAATTATGCTTTTTGTAAATGGAATCATAAGTATTCTTCTTATAATTGTGAATACAAAATATTAATTATTAATAATATTATTATTTCATTATATAAAAATTATCTAACTAGAATGGTTATATTTTTTATAACATCCAATTTTATTCTTTTATTGCCTAAATATTTATGGAGATCATGTTTTCAATTTGATTTGATTTAATTGATGATGTTATTTTCATGTTTTATAAAACCATTTATTATATGGGAACATAATATAAATGAATATATTGACATTTAGATTTTATAAAAACCCATTTTATATCTATTTGATTGTATATGATGATTTGAAAATTTCATCATACCCATTTTTATTATAAGGGTTATCTTATGATGTAATATATATTTTCAGTTTTGATATAAATATATAAAGAGGACTATGTGACATTGAATTTTTAACAATGGATTTATAATATGGATAAATTTTAACAGCATGACAATTATATGTTTTAATGTTTCTATCCACCAAGGCTCTAAATCTATATGTCATTATGTTATATAAATTTTTTTGATGTAATATATAAACAATGTTTTTTGTGTGTTAATAATGAATATCTAGTTTGAGTTACGTCATTGGTTGTGACATTATTGTTTTTTTCAATTCCCATGTTATATTATTTTCAACTTCGTATTCACATACCATCTAAAACATTTTGTCTATTTATATTAAATTGTTAAATGTGCCAAAAACACCATCCTCATTAGTTATAAAAGGAAACATCCACCCATCCACCTCACCACAATTTCAAGGACCCGTATGATTTACACATAAAATACCCAAATATTTTGTAAACCCACAACCTACATCATTAAATCATTGATCATTCAAAAAGATCAGTCGGTTGGGCTATAAGTTCTTTTAAAAAAGATAACATCCAAAAGAAAGCATTATTCCAACCACATCCTCTTCATAAATATCAACATTTACCACTATCCTACAATTATATATATATATATATATATATATATATATGAGTGGATGATATAAAATTAATATTTATATTTTCAACTTGTTATACTAATTGAACACCCATTTTATATATTCATCAAAACCATTTAGGGAAATTGAAACATGGACATGCATACAGTTGGACTAATACCTCCATAAAAAACATGTACTATATTCCATTAATACCATTCATGGATGTTTTTCATGATTTTTGATAATATTATATAATATTTAAAAAAAATTATACTCAAAAATGATATGATATTATTTTTTTATAGTAATTATAATCTACTAATATGAGTGTGTCGATAGTGTGTACATGTGGATGACAGCCTCTATCTATTTATGTTTCTATTTCATTTTCTATAGAAACCATCATAAGGGGGAAGACATATTTATGTAATGTATAAATTTTATATTGAATAAAATAATAAAATCATGGAATGATTATATTAGACAATACAAAAATTATAATAATAATAATATTTATAGTAAACTTAATCACTAAAAAGGACATATGAATGTCCCTTATTTATTTGGAGTTCATTCAGGGAAAATTATTGGTAGATAAAAATTTTCTCCTAATATAATATTAAATGAAATTATAATAATAAAATATAGATACTATGAAGATATTTTTATACACTTTAACCTTTTTAACATAGCATCATTGTTTTTAGGAAATTGGTAGAAGAAAATTATGCCACCTATATTAGAATAACTGATATAAAGTATTGGTGACCCAAGAAGATAAAGAGTTGAATTAAAAATAAATATAGAATTATAATATTCATAGGATAAATTTTACTTTTCATAATTTGATCATAAAGGATGTTAAATTAATATGTAGAGTATATTGTGACACATGTTAATTGTCTCTGTTTCAATCATCTTTTATTGAGGCATAATTTGATATTACTAACCAATAATAATTTTTGTATTTTAACTAAGGAATCCATATTTTCATAAAAAAAATATAAATTTAATAGTTACTTAAATTCATTACCTTCATTGTTATGGGATATGATCGATGCATTCTCTAAAATATATGGATATTTATTGAAAAATTTGAATTTCTTGAGGTATAATGTCTCTCCCTCATTTTGGTATTTCAAATGATATTGTATATTCAATATATATCTTGAATGATATCTATTGATAAAGATATTTTATATTGATGATCATTATTACTTATTGAAAATCAATTTATGTAAATAGTAATTCCCTTACACATTAATGATAGTTTCCCCTCCCTGTAGATAGTTTCTCATTTTATAATGTTATGATATTCAATTAGAAAAATAATATATTTAATTTCATGGGAAATTCATTAATGTAAATTAATATTTTTAAAATATTGTTTCAGTAACATTTTTAATGATTTGGGAATCAAAAAAAGGTGTTATAGAATATAAAATGTGATCCTTGTTACCATTCACATTACATTTTTATTAAATGTTATCTTTAATATCCTCTATTTTTTATTGTATCTTTATCATTGGTATCATACATATTAATTATTTTTTTAATCAATAAGAATATACCAATTTTTATTTATCTTTCATTATTGGGTATAATACATTTTTATGTTATCTTTGAAATTATACCATTTTTTACACTGATTGAATGGAACATCCCTATTTCTAATTTTATCTCATGTATCTACCACTATAATTTATTTTCAAAATCATTTTTATATTCTATTATCCCACATTACTTTACATAATCCACTATTTAGTAAAATATTTTTTTGAAATGAATTCTTACTATGAATATAATTTCACTATATCAAAATGATTGACCTAGCAGATTATTCTTATTAATAAAACAATATTTTCATTATGAATATTTCATTGAATAGAAATATGTTTTTAAATTATATTTTATCAAAATTATCTTTTATAATGATTTATTTCTTGCACTTAATGATAATATAAACTAAATTGTCTTTTTTTTATATCTTAATAAATATTTGTGAAATCCAAATAATTATTTTCAGTTGTATCATTCATATGAATTTATTAGAAATTATATATTTCATTTTCAAACATATTTTTATAAATATAGGGATGTATTGGATAGATAATTTATAGAACTCCATTGAAACTGGTAATGTACAAGTATCATGATATACCATATATAGAAAATGAGTAGTGATCCTTGCCACACTATGTCATCATTCTAATTTTCCAAAGAATATTAAGATAATTATTATAGTTATCATTTGTTCCATTTTCTGGGAAGTTAACCTTCACATATTCTTATGTGCACAATAATTATTTTGTTTATGCAGGTTTCAAATTCCTTGTTCTCTATAACCTCGTGTTACCCGGATCGAGTATGATTTTTCCACCATCCAAGTTCCATTATTTTTGTGGAGCCCTTAGGAGTTTATTTCTAGATTTTCTACATTGTATATAATAATTTCATATCATGTAACTAGGTTACATGATATTTAATTGGTTACTAGGTAGAATCTATGATATTTGTTCACTCTACGAAGTGTTTCATGGTGTTATGAGTGTTTACACCTTGTGAGTTAATTTAAGACCAGATTGTAATCCAAGGGGATAACTTTTTCAGTATATATTAACACCACATACGTCATGAAATGTAAATGAATTGCACATTGTGTAGGTCCATAAGCAGGGAAATATTATTAGAAGTATTGGGTATTGGATTTTTATTATCCTCTATTTCTCCATTTTTTCTCGACTCAACGTTCCTTTCTGGTGACTTTTGGAGACATTGTTCCTTCCAAATCAATCTGTTCGGCATTCAATATTCATTGTAGATGTGGTGCGTCTCTCTGGGTGAGTGATAGTTTTAATTCTTCATTTTCATTGATCTCGGTATTTCCCTTGAGTAGTGTTGTTGTATCCTTTGATTGAAATTATTGTTTCTTAATGTCTTCTTCTAGATCTGTTATGTGATCGCAATACAATAACATTATTTTCTTGGTTTTGGTATGATGGGTGTTTTTTCATGAGTTATGTGGGTTTCCTAATTTCCAGAAACACATATGTGTCTCTATTTAATATATATTGATATATGGATTGAATTGTAGGCCCCTTTTTGACATTTTTTGTTATTTGTTGTTGGTGGATCCCATTTCAGGCATGTGTGGTTTGAGATTTAAGCTATATGTTTATGTCTCTAGTATATGTTTATGAACCCTATTGATACTATATTATAATCTAATTTTTACATAGAATTGGCATGAATTTTTTTCTGTTTTGATAATAATTTTAAAAGAAATTTTTTTCCCCGGGTTGTTGATAAGTGGGAATGAATTTTTAATTTTCAAATAATTGAAATAGATTTGTGAAATGGTCTTGAAATATTTTTTCAAAACATTGGAAAAAATTTGTGATAATGATCACATTGGATAATTTGTGAACTTATGTGGATGGTTACCTTGAATATTTGATTAACGTGAGATCTAATCATGGGGATTTCCTCTATATTCTAGGAACATTGTTCTAGGGTATTGATGTTTATTTTTATATGGGGATTACACATGGAGTATTCCTCTTCTACCTAGGCATGTTTTCTATGAGCAAGATTTTTCACTTCATTGATTGTGGTATGAGTAGTCTTCTAGTCTTACCTATAGAAATCCGTGGTTCTGATATATATTCTTCTATTTTCTATTTCCTGGATCTCTTTTTTTATACCAGATATTCACAATTTTTTATTTCAATGAAGATACGGAAAATGTTCTTTGAAATTGATATACCATCTTTTGGATTAGAACTATGAACATGGGAAATGTTTACCATGTTTTCAATAAAACTAATTTATTTCTAATAGTTCCATTATTTTAGATGGTCATACACAAATTTATATACATAGAGTTGTTATGGAACAACTTAGTGGGATCCTATTGATCCTGTTCGGTAATTCCATATGCACCTCTTCGGTGGTTCAAAGACATTTTTATGCCATCCAATGAAGGGAATGGAAGGGTTCCACTGTGTGAAGGAATGGTTTCATGGATACCAAGCTAGGTAAATATTGGTGAGATGGTGAGAGTTTTTCTATGTCATCACATAGAGTAGTTGTTGGGTTCTAGTCCATTGCAGTTGGAATTGTCTTTTGAATATTTTGGATATATTTATATTTGTTTTATTTAATTTATTTTCTTATAGTTATGAAATAAATAATTTACATTTCTTTGTTCCTTGCATATTTTTGTATATACATTCCATGTGATGATTCTAGTTGGGAAAAATCATTCTCGTTGATTTATTATTTGATGTATGGGTGCTTGTCACCTGCGCGTAGGGATTGGGAATTCCCTTTATGAAGGTTATGGAATGGTTCAAGTTCTAGGTTTTAGGGAAACCTAGATCGGGTCATTTAAATGTCATATCAAAGGGAGGTCTGTCCTCAGGATTCATTGTCCTGAGATGTCTGTTATACTTGAGATAGGATTATTGGGACCTAATTTGTATGTTGTGGTAATTCCCTGTAAAACTCCTTTCATGACAATACCCATGTTTTTGTGGTTCATTGGGATATTTTCCACTATAAATGGGGTTTGTTTTAAATACGAGTTTTTACATATGGGGTTTCTATTTTTAAATGAGATATACTCAGTTTTTTTATTATTTATTCTCTTTTGGTGTGATGTAGTATGAATCTAATACATCTTCCATGAGTTCCTTAGGAGTGGGCAGCTGATGCCCTTCAATGGAATCGTCCAATAGTTAAAAATAAAATCGATGTTATAGTATGGGCATTTCGTGTTATCAGTCAAAATTCCCTCTTAGTTCATAACACAGTCCATGAATTACAACCAAGAGCTAGAGGACAAAGAGGTTATTCTTCATAATTAATTCATGAGAAGACCCCATCCTGTAATAGAATTAGTGAACCTCAAGTGGTTGAGGATTGGTTATATTGGATTGATAAAATCATAGACATCATAGAGACACATGATTATATTAAGGTATTTTATATTGATTTCAGACTCAAGGGTTCTTCTATGATAAATAGGGATTCCATTGTTTATGTAGGTATACATATAGACATAGATTAGAATGATCTCATGACATTCTTCTCCTAGAAATTTTTTCATGAGATTCTGATGCTGATAAAATATTTGGATTTATTCTCTTTATAATAGGGAGAGTTCACAGTGTCTGCATATAAAAATATATTTTCTGAGAAGTTTTTTTGCTACAGATATGGTAAGCGTTTCCACTCTATTTTCTAAGAATGTCTCTTTTTCTATAGATCTAGTAAGGATTTACCAGTTAATGGCCCAGAAGTACCTTACTTGTTTTGAATCGATATCAGATCGTAGTTATTTATGTTAAATACTTCTAAAAATTATTATATTTTAGAAATAGTAATGATTGAAGAGATGAATATTGAAATGATGGTTTGAAATCCCTCCTCTTCTCTTACTACAAGTGATAGGTTCAATGGTGGGCATGGTAATAAGATAAAGTGGTGGGATCATCACTGTATTAGTACATGTGGGAATCAACAATAAGCCATCTGCACACTGTATTATAAAGAATGCAGTTTTCCTCTAACATTCTCTTAGTACGGAATGGTAAAAAACAAAATACATTCTTTTCCTAAGTCCTAGAAGGTGTTATGCAGCTATGGACGTAAAGGGAACTCACAATTCTTCTCTCAGGGTATGGCCACTTATCTTTATGATCAAGTTTTATTTTGGATACATAGTCTAATGTGGGGTAGTTAGATGCATTGTTAAATATAGGGATCCAACCACTGGCCTCAGGAGTGAAGAAATTTATTAATCTATATGAGTTTCTAGCTGATGTGAATGTTTTTCTTACAACATTGAGATGTCCGATATTTAATACATATTCCATTGAAATTGAATTATTTGATATGGGTACCTCTAACTCATTTATATCTTCACATTTTTTGATATCCCTAAAACTAAAATGGAACGCATTTTCTTTTAAATGTATTTGAATAATCATCTTGTTAGGGGAATGATCAAGGGTTTTTGTGTCCTTCTTGTTTGTTAGGGATAGATGATTCGAAGTGGGTGTAATATTTTCTCATTGTTGATCTGGATCTCTTTGATGACATCATTGGTAAGGATTGGATTGTCACTCATCTCAATGAGGTTTATTTTTATCTTCATTGTGTCTCATTTATTTCTATTTATGGGTGCTTCTATGTTATTCATGTGGAGTTTTACTCGAGGTCTGGTCATAGAGGAGCATCATGTATAGTGTGAATAACTTTTTTGTCTTCTATTATGATTGAGACCAATGATGTTTCTTCTATTGTTGATCATCCCACTATTATTAAGGAGTTTTCTGGCATTTTAAATATTACCTCTCTAGTCATCGTCCTAATAAGAAGGTAGAGTTTACGATTGACCAGGTTCCAGGTACCTAACCAATATCAATAAATTTTTATGTTATGGAAATTATGGGTTTTAAAGATATTTCAACTTGGGAATCCCCTACTAACTTTTTCATGAAGGAAGATTTTTCACTTCGATTATGTTTTGATTATCAGAAGTTGATCTACGTAATTGTTTGGAATAGTATCCATTTTCATCATGTGGAATACTTGATTTATTTTTCAATAGGGGAATATTAGGTATTCTAGATTGATCATTGGTAGGGTTATCATCAGCTCAATGTTTGGGATTCTGATACCGATGATAGAATTGAAGAGCATGTATGGAAATCATATGTATTTCGTGATGAATTATGGTCAGAATAATGCTTTTATTTTTTATGGATTTGATGAATTGGATAAAACATCCATATCTTGAAATAGTTTTGGTACTGTTTATGGATGATATTCTATTATATTTGAAATCATAGCATGATCACGAGAACCATCTGAGTTTGGTTATATAAATTTTGATAAGTCACTAATTGTATTATAATATTTTGAAATTTAGTTTCTGGATTCAATAAGTAAATTTCTTTTGGAATGTAAATTCTGAACATAGATTATCTGTCGATCATAAAAAAGTGAAGGTTGTCTTGGCATAGAAATAACCACATAATGTCTTTTAGATATAGTGAATCATTGTCCTTTCTAGATACCAACAATGTCTAGTTTTTGATTTTTCTAGTCTAGTGTCACCTTATAAATTTAATAACAAAAAAGATGTGAAATTAATAATGCATGAGATGTTTAAGTAATCATTTGTTGAACTGAAGTGTCTTCTATAATTGGATCTTTTTCTACTGTCATCAGAGACTTGTATAAGGTATGTGGTGTTTTTTTATTCTTCTGGTTCTCTTTTTGAATGACTGATTATGTAGGTTGTTCATGTGGTAGCTTATGGATCATGCAATATTCAACCACATGAGAATAATTACCACACACATGATTTAGATATTTAAGAAGTTATGCATGCAATTAGATATTGGTTGAACTATATTTTTGGGGAATGGTTCATATTCATTTCTGATCATAATATTTTGAGTTATATATTTTCTCAGAAAACTTGATTCTAATCTCGGGAATTTGTAGAATGCCTTAATATGTTTGATGTAGATATTGTTTACATTCCATGGATGGGGAATATTGTTACAAATGATCTTATAAGGAATATACCATCATATTTTGTTCTAAAATCAAAGGAATAGTGGAACCTTATTGGTATTTTATGCTCAGTTTCACTTATATACTCATGAATATGTTTCATGTATAGTTTTAGCTCATGTTCAATTCTAATTATCTCTCATGGAGTCTAATTTTCAATGATTAATGTATGATGATGTGTTCAGTGAAATTTTTTAAATCCTTTATTATGGGGAGACTATACAAGGTTGGTCTCTACCATCATATAGTATACTCCACTTTGGGATGTGGGTTGTCATCCTAGCATCGAAGAGGTATCATCTTGTTTAATTATATCAACTCCTCATGGTTTATCCATCTATTAACTATAAATATTAATTATGACAAGTTACAAAAATTATGGTGGCTTGGTATGATGTGTTACCTTGTATATTGTTTTTCCCATTGTTACCCCGCTTGTGGATAAAGGTTGAACACATGAAACCCTCTGGTTTTCTTCACCCTCTTCCGGTGATGGTTTGGAAATGGGAAATCTTATCGATGGATTTTCTTTTGATATATTCAAAGACTCCGCCCGTGAGGAATGATATCTGGGTAGTTGTTGATCATTTGATGAAGACTTATCATTTCATACTGATGAATGATAAACCTTAAGATGATGATCTAGGTGAGGTGCATGGTGCATGTGAGAGATATTATAAGGATATGTGGTAGTAATTTTAAAATTGATTCAAATAGGTATCTTAGTATTATCTCACGGTTTGAATAACTCAACAATTGGTATAGTTAAGTCATGAAAAGTTTTTCACAACATCCCAACCATATATAGATGATCTGGTAGAGCGGGCGATTTAAATCCTAGAGGATATACCTCATTCACAAGTCATGGATTATGGTGGATCATGGGATATCCATATTAGACTGGTTGAGTTTTTTATAACATTATTTGTCAATCATTGATCAGAATGGATCCCCTTGATGTGTTGTACGGTTTCCCGTGCAGATCAACTCTTTATTGGGATGAGGTGGGTGAAGTATAATTAGTTTGACCATGATTGGTTTAGGAGATATCAGTACGGATTCAAGATGTATATCTACATATGGTTATAGCATAGGGGTGACAAATATCATATCTTGATTAACGGAATTATCCATTGACATTTTCCATTAGTGACTGAGATTTCATGAATGTTTTGCTTCATTTGGGTTAGTATTGTCTAGGAAAAAATGGAAATTTGGATCTGAGATATTTTACACCATTTGAAACCACTATGCGGCTCGAGTATGATATTTAAAAACTATCATTTTTTTCATTAGATAGGTATTCTTGATTTTTCCCATAAATCTTAGATCAATAATTATCATATCGAGTGGGCTCACATTCTGAGTTGTGAATAAATTGAGTTATATCCATATGTTTCTATTTGGTAGATACTAGTTGAGATCTTGGATTCTCTAGAGAAAGTATTCTATGAGAAGTAGATTCTATTTTTTAGTGTTTTTAGAAGAAAATATATGTTTCTCAAGAGAATTGGGAATGTGATTTGTTGATGATAGATTAGTGGTCTCATCATTATATAGGTATTCGACCTTCCACATGACTTCCTATATATGCAAAGTCTTTATGTTGGGATGTTTATATATTCTTGTTAACTTTATCAGTTATATTTTCCCTTCTCTAAATGTTCCCAATTTGTTGTAGAGTCTATAAGAGATTCATTCTGAATATTATATAGGTTTTAGGGGAATTTCACACCATGTAATTAATTGATGGGCATAAGTCCTGAGAAGGGTTCATAATGTGAATGTTTTCGAGATGTGATGAGCATTTATATGTCATGAGTTAACTTAAGAAGGTATTTTAATCTGAGGCAACTAATTTTTTGGAATAGCATAAAACTATGGCCTTCACTATGTGTAATGGAATAATAGTTCATATAATTCCCTTATAAAGAAATTTTTAGGGTTCCATTCAGGTATTGGGTGTCCATTCAGAAAACAATTATATCTTGACCCATGGTTCTTCTCTTGTGATTTGTGGAAACAACTTCTCTTCCATAACAATCCATTCAACAATCAATATTCTTAGTGGTAGTGGTGTTTATATTTGGGTGAGTTATCATTCATATTCATTGTTAGCATTGATCACAGTAGTTACCATGAGTTGTGTTTTTAGATTAGCTAGTCTGAATTGTTATTCCTTCATGTCTCCTTCCTGATTTGTTGTATGAAATCATTCTGATGGTTTTTCCTTTGTCAGTTGTGGTGTGGTGGGTGTTCAATATATTGATATATTGGTTTCCTCTATTTTTTGACCCCTTAATTTCTAAAATGAATCTATCTTGATATTTGGATTGGATTTTATTTCCTTTGTAGGTGTCGTTGGGTTTTCATTGATGGTTGTTATCCTTGTGGGTGTGTGAACAAGAGATTCTAGGTATTTGGATCTATCTATAGCCTATAATGGTGATCCTTATCATTATATCTTTATAAACTAATTTATACATAGAATTGTAATGAATGATTTGCCTGTGTTGAAAATATTTTTTAGGGGAATAATATTTTCCCTAGTTGATGATAAATTGAATGATAAGGGGAATTTCAAAATCAATGAAATGGAATTACAAAAGGGACTAAAAATTGTTTTTCCAAAAATTGGAATGAATTTGTGAAAACAATGAGACGAGTTTCCTTGGTAACATTGGTGGAAGGTTTAGTATTAGTCCATCATCCTTTTTTTGATTAACGTGGGTTTTCAAATGGGGATTTAATATGTTTCCATGGTTAGTTATTATAGAAGACTTATATTTACTTTTTTATAGTGGTTAACTTATGAGGTATTCCTGTACTTCCTAGGCCTGTGTTCTAGGAGCCAGATTGTGAACTTGATTAATTTTTGTATGAGTAGTGTTCTTGTCTGACCTATAGTTATTCTTAGTGGTGATACATGTACTAATATTTTTTATTACCTTTAACAGTTGTTTTATCCTTGATATTCATGTTTATGGTTATAAAAGATAATATATCTAATGTTATTTGAAATTTTAATACCTTTTTTTGGTTTAAAACTATTAAATATGGAAATGTTTACCCTATTGTTTATAAATATTATTTTCTTCTTATCATGCCATATTTTGTTTTAAATGAGAACAAAATATTTTTTTTATAAAGATATCTTATTGAACTCTTGGGTGGGATCCAATGAAGACTCTTTGCACACAACATTTGCACATATTCTGTACTGCATAGACCTTAGTATTTCTTATAATACTGGGAATTTGAATGCACATCAGTGAGGTGGTATGGTTTTGTGTCAGCTGATTTGGTTAGCCAGTGGTGAGATGGTGGGAGTTCATTCATTACATCACATGTAGTAGTTGTGGGGGTCTTGTCCATTGCAGATGGACTTTTCTTATGGTAATTTTAGTTACTATAAAAATTATGTTGTTTTGACTACATTCATAAAATTATGGAATATATTATTTATCTTTCCATTGGTTCTTTGTTATTCATGTATATATATTCCATGTGTCTGTTCTTGTAGGTCAAAAACATTCCCTCTGGTTTATGGTTTGATTATTGTATTCACGTCACTACCCCATGGGGATTGGGAACACCCTTCTGGTGTGTGACGGAATGGGTCGTGTTCTTTGTTTGAGGGTAACCCAAGTTGGGCCATCTCAATATCATTATTTCCATTCATTTTGAAATGTTTTCATGCTTATGATTATTCTATGTATGATAATATTTTGTTCCCATTAACCCTCATGTTATGTATTTATTTATGATGATCCCCTTAATGGTATTTTATCTCATCATTTCATTTATGTATTTTCTCGATGGTATGTTATTCCAATTTTGAAGATCAATAGTGGTAATGATAACTATGTGGATTTATAAAAATGTATGTGGGTTATTATGTACATTATTATTATTTTATGGACATATTCTTTTTAAGAAAATAGTCATACAGATCCATTGAAAATTATATTATGAAAATGTTTTTTATATCATGGATTTATTTATTATTAATGATTTAGGTTGTCATTTTTTGTATCTAAGCATGGTCAAGTTATGTCTGGATATTTCTATGTGATAAAATTTCTGAAAACCCCATAGATATTTCAATATATTTAATCACATAATAATATTTTTTCTTGTTTTTAGTGTGTGATTTTTTTATATAACAAAATACCTGACCTGGTAATAAACATGGATGTATGCTCTAGAACAATTGTAACTATGTGTAATAGACAATTAAATTGGAGATTTATTATTGACTCAATCATCATCTAGTTCATGGAAAAGAGGAAATAATGGAAATATGCATTAACACTCATGGTTGATATTCTTATGTGAATCACATTCCATTTTAAATCCAATATAAAGGTTTTATATCAAAATTACCTTATGGGATACATATTACATGTATGGGAAAAGAAATCCTAATATACCCTATATAGATACAAGAGATTTTAAGGATTAAGAAAACTGTAATAGTTGAAATGAAAGTAATAATGGATGAAATAAAGGAGTCCGTGGTGATAAAATAATAATATTTATATTTCATAATAACATAAATTGATTATGTTGGATATCAACAAAACCAGTTTGGTTATATAATTTTTTTAAAAAATGATCATGAAGATGAATCTTAAAATGTAGAAAATATCAAATAATAACTATGCATTATATATAATTAAAAACCCATATTTAAATCATTAATAATCAAATTATATTGTTGTTATGTTCAAGAAGGTTACTTTTCTAGAATTATATAAGGTAATGTGGTTTATAAAATCCCAAAAACAATTACTTATAAGAATACAAATTTTAATTTGTAAATAATATTTGTCAATAGTGTTACGGTATATTATAAATTTATTAGAATTATATTAAAAAATAGGGTTTTTTTATCATGAGTTCTACGTTAGTCATTTAAAAACATAAATTTATTTGAATCAATAAGCTTGAAAATCCTGTTAATGAAAATGGAGTATTATTTTGGATTACTACTAGGAAACAAATGATATAATAATGGAATTTAATTCCCTTAAATATATTCATTATATTGAGGTTTAAGGGTTTGTTTTGTTTTTTATATAGTGAGTTCAAAAATATTGGAAATATTTATTATATTAATGATGAATTAATCCTTAATATATATATATATATATATATTAATGAACATTATAAAATTATGGTTTATCATATATAATTATTAGTTTTTGGCCTTAAAAACCAGTTATTAGAACATTATAGAGGTAAAATAAATATTCTTTTTAATACATTAACTAAAATTTGATTACTATCTTGTATATTCTATTTATATTTATGGAGGTGATTCGATGAAAATTTATTATTATGATACATTAAGATTGTGTAATATGAATTTATGAATGATTAATGATGCTTGAGAGAATATAAGTTATTTGGTATAGAATATTAAAGTAAGGGATATTTTATATCTATAATTATTAATATTATAACAATAATAACCATAATTGTTATTATTTATTATTATTTATTATTTCAAGGATTGATATTATTTACTTAGGGTGGTGGTATGAAACATTATTGGTTTTTTTGGAGGCATATTTTTTTTAAAAAACAATATGTTTTAATTTCAAATATTTCTATTTTTCTAAAATAATTGTAATTTATTATGAAAGAAGTCATATGTGATATTAATTAAAATAAGAACACATTTATAATTTATAATTGGATCATTAATATAAATTGACAAAAAATTATTTGAATACATTTTCTATTACTCATCTTGGATTAGATGATGTCATTTAATATGATAAAATGAATTAGAGAAATAAACATAATATCAAACAATCACGATTAGGAGTTCCCATTTATTGTCGTTATACATGAGGATCATAAGTAATAAAATAGTAATAATTAGATAGGACACCATTAAATATAAAGGAATTGTTAAAAATAAATAATATAATCTATTACACTTCCTTGATAAGTGAGAGTCGAAAGAAAAATGGTTTTGTAATTCTATAAATACCGGCATGAAAACAGGGCATTGAAATATGTTCATTGAAAATATATTTTCTTCTAATTTGGTCTTCAAAAATATGGTAATTTCAAAAATAGTCATTTGAAATATATCTTATGGGTACACCGATGATTTTTATTTTTATTTAATAAATGTGAAATAATACAACTTAAATTCAAATATAATATATGATATTAAAATATTTAAAATATTTGTATATTTTTATGTGTTACCTATAAAAATTAATAGTATTATTTAAATATGATTTCATGAGTATATAAAAAATAAATAATAATTTTAATATTACGGCACAATTATAAATTAATTTTATAAATTGTTTTATTATATTCTAGTGGTATTTGTTAAATGTTATTTAGTATAAAAGTATATATTTTTTTTCAAATAACATTTTTTGTAATTATTTTATATATTATCCTGATAGATTCTAATAAAAAAATAATTTTTTTAATATATTTTAACTTATATGAAATTATATTTTTAATTAGAATTTTATATGAAATATTATTATGAAAACATATCATGTAAAAACACATATTTTAAATTGAATTAAATCAGCATTATTTAATATATGTTATTTGAAAAATAATATTTTATTTTTTTTAAAATGAATTTTTTGTAACTATCATTAAATAATAAGGAAATATCTTTTTTGGATTGTGTTAAATTATTTTATTTTTACCTGAATATTTATAAATTATGATTTTATTAATACTATAACTTATATGACTTTATTATAATTGAATTCCATCAATGTTGGTGAAATTTGATTAATATAAATAAAAATTTTTATTCATATAAATTGTGTATGTATTAAAACTATGTTAATATTAAAAAACAACTCTTTACAATATCCAATGCCTATGTATTTTTTATATAAAAATGGTTTTCTAGTATTATTTTTCAAAACATTTCACAAGGTGGATTATTTTTTAGTATGATATTAATATTAAATGAATATTATTTTTATAAAAATTATCAATTTAATTTCAATATTATTAATAAAATTGATAATTTCATTAAAACATTAATTTTATGAGTAAATTATAATTTTTTATAATTGTATTTTTCTTTGTACATATGATATTATTGAA
Organism: Viscum album; assembly: GCA_963277665.1. Taxonomy (NCBI): domain Eukaryota; kingdom Viridiplantae; phylum Streptophyta; class Magnoliopsida; order Santalales; family Viscaceae; genus Viscum; species Viscum album. The sequence continues at coordinate 636,985,890 of OY728157.1, forward strand.
TGTGTTTTCCATATTTATAGAAACATCATATGATAAATTTTATTGAACATTTTGAGTCACTATTCTGAGATAATCTATGATTGTAATTATTTTAAATCATAAAAGATTATATACATGAATAATATTCTGTTACATATGTAAAAAATTATGAATGATAAAATCCTTGGGTAAATGACATAAAACCATGATTGAAATATGGGTGGAATGTAACACCCCAGGTAAATAAAGAATATGACATTTTCATATTTATCCATATTTGTGAATAAAATATTGATATGACTTTAAAGGGGACTCTATGCTTGATGGCGTACCCAACACGCAACAACGAGTTTCTTGGGAATCTTACGTTGCACTCTAATGATAAAATAATATTATTTTAAATGGTAGTTAACATGTAGCCATTGTAATGGCAGGAATGGATAGAAATAACTAAAATATGATTATATATGTTTTTAAATGTTTTTACATTTATACAATAAAAGATAAAGGCTTAAAATACGGAAAGAATTCAATTTTAGGCGTATATGCCCTAGTTTTCCCTAAAGGTTCACTTGTCGCCTTTTGATGACGAACCGTCATTAAATATAGTTTTGATCACTCTTATACATTATTTTGGACCAAATAAAACTCTTATTATGAATCGGGACATCAAATTTTACTTTGTGTAATTTTTTGGTATTTTTCCTATAAAGTTCATTTTTTATGAATAGTGTAAAATGTTGTGTTTTAATTCAAAAACTCTTTTTAATATAATTTATTTATATGATTAGATAATATTTTGAATTGGTTTTAAAGTGAAATTAGAAAATATTTTTACCATTAAATACAATAGTGGTCGTTGGAATTAATTTCACTTTGAAATCAGAGTTAAACTAGTGTCAATCTTTTGATACTTATTGTTTCATAAAAACAAGCTATTTGTCATGACAGCGGGAATTAATTTTTAAATTAATTAATGTGACTTATATGTTTTGAATTTTTTAAAACGGACTTCATTTTTGAATTCAGAATATCAAATATATCTTAGGGTAAATTTTTGGGATTTTTCTAAAAAACTTCAATTTTTGATGAATAGTGAAACCACTAAGTGGTACTTATAAAAACTGATTTTTCCGTTTAAA